>CM076579.1:1055931351-1056531351 GCA_034641835.2 Pinus albicaulis
TTTCACGCACTACTTGACAGAGATAGAAGAGGGCTTTTGAGTCCTTCTTTCTATTACTCTTCAACAAATATTTCTTTGCCTGTGTCAACGCATTAAATTCTTGTTCATCTATTGGTTCTTCAAATCCATTTTAAACCAATTCCCATAAGTCTTAAGATGTAAACAGGGCTCTCATTGTGATTTCTTAATAGTCATAGTTCTTCCCATTGAACTATGGGAGTTGAGTATTTCCCCTAATCATGCTTATAGTAGTTTATGCCATTCTTTTACTTGCAGAACTATAAAGCTTGACTGTGTATTTAAAACAAACTTTCTTACTGACTTGCTAAAACCTTCACTCTACTGGAGGACTACTTCAACAATCTTCTTCTTCCTTCAGCTTCTTCAACAACTGTTGAGAGCTTGGACTAGCTCTGATACCATGCTGGAATTTCTGAGAATTACTTAACACACACTAAGGAATAAAATTTTCTCCATCCACATAGAGATTTCAAAACAAAGCTGGAGATGGAGCAAAAATCATACACACAGTGAAAACAAAAACACTGTGTTTTTTCATTAACAAAATTTGTGGCTTATACAATCCTCAGAATCTTTTTTTCTGGATTTTCAAATACATTGCTTCTCTATTGAATATTGCACACTGTCTCACATAGTCTACTCTCCTCAGTTCATGCGCTGCTACACACACATCTTTCTCTCCTTTTACACACAGTCTCGCTCTCGACATACACTTTATTACACAACACACTACTGTAGTCTATATGTATTATAAACATATATTTTTACAATACATATATAAAAAATATTACCCTAATTTTAAAATTAAAACTTATGTTGTGGCATAAACTTATAACCCTAAGTCTAGAAATTTATAAAATAAAACATGTCACATGGCGGTACATAAAACCATAAGTCAAAAACATTATAAAATTTCGTGATCTATTTTATCACATTGAACAAACTGTCGGACGACATTAGCTCAGACTTGTGTGATAAAAAAATGGGAAGATATATGCGATGGTTTATCACATCATTTAACGTGCCCGCTGACTGGGCATCAAAACTGTGCGATAAAGCACCATTGGCCGACGCAGAATGAGGTGGCATTAGTGGGGTTATGTTATCGCGTGATTGTGAAGAGCTAGTGATGTAAGCATGAAATTGTGCGATATTCATTTGATTGGTTGTGGGTTGTTTGGCGTGGCAGTGGCGGCATCCGCTCATCACATGGGTTTGGAGGAAGGGATGACGTGCACTATGGACTAGAGAGGTCCACATAAACTTGTGTGGAGGGTTTCTAATTAAAAAAAAATGGCGCGTGAGTAAAGGCGGTTGGTGTGAAGAGTTTAATGGCAGGAGGTTGTGTGGTTCAACCACGATTTAACAAAATCAGAAAGGGCTATGGCCTGTGTAAAGTGAAAACGGTTTGCAAGAGAATTTAAACAAAAATTCAATGCACGGTTGAGTGCACAAACACACCAGAAAATTGTTGTTGTTGTTGTCCTTTGAATTCACATCAAAATTTGATGTTTTGTCCTTCTGTTCAGGTTTGTAGTTCGGGTTAAATTCCAACAAATTTTTTCACTTATTCAGATTTATTTCATAAACATTGACAATTCTCCTCTTCTCAGGTGAGCTTCATATAGTTACTTCCTCATATTTAAGGAGAAATCCCATATACAATTTTTTCATTTTTCTTGTTTTAAAAGTGAATACTTCTTTATCATCATGGTAAAAAAAATCTGGTCACTATTGTTGCTCACTTCATTCTTTAGATAATTTCATAAACCCATTTGCTTAGACTCTGCATAAACCCATCAACCATTTCCCACAATGAGTCGATCCACCTATCTCATTGAGCTCAAAACCCAACAAATGAGAGTCGATTGTGCGACCAACATGGTCTCTGTATGAGTTGTATGAAGTCATGTTGTAGATCTAAATATTGAGTCAAGTTAACGACCTATTGTAGTGTTTCTACTAGAGGTGTTTTGATGAGAAACAACGGAGGAGGAGATGTGGTGTGGCTGTCAATTTCCTAATTCCCAAGCAAGAGAATTTGTGTTGAATTTTTGGGTAGTCCAATAGTCTAAAGAAGCATTGATTTAGTGTGGGACCAAACCTATAATTATGTTTCTAGGATTTTTTAATCACCTCTTTTGTGCATTGGCCTCACATATTTTTTGTAATTCTTGGAATGTACCCACTTTTTAAGTAATGGTATTTGTGCCTTCAAGTGGACCGGTGTTTGGTATTGTGCTGTGAGCATTTTCAGATCAATGTTGGGGTCCTGATTTGGAAAAACTCCCAGACATACTATTTGAGTAATTATTTCTGCCATTTCCATTATTGTTAGCAATTTTAAAAAAATGTATTTGTTTCTTAGACAAATATAAGAAAAAAGAGAAGGAAATAATGGGTAGGAAAAGAAAAATCAAACAATTCTGAAGAGAGTTTAAACAATTCATGATAAAGTATCATAGGGTAGAGGTGGTGCCAAATATAGGTTTGAATCAGCCTGAAAGGGAATGTAGTGAGATAACTGAAAATGAAGGTGTTGTTGAATGTATTCATGCTGCTGAATATGAACCACTATATGATGAGGAAAATTTTTCAAGCAAAGGTTGGATATGAATTTTGTAGGAAAATAAACTAATAGATGATATGTTCAGAAAAGTTCAGTGTGTAGATACTAGTAGTGTCAAGGAAAAAATAATAAATTTTGAAGAAGAGATTACAATTCATTACAACATTGATTGAAACACAATGCCTTAATAAAACCTGTACAAAAGTCGCGGCTACATAAGAAGAGTCAATGAATGTCAAATATGACATGAACAATGAAGGAAGTGAATAAGTTCATGGGATTCTTATGAAATGGAGCCTTGAATAAATTAGGCATTAAATTAGGTAATGTGGCAACAATCCACTGAATAAGGCATGGATGAAGGTAATGTTAAAGCACAATAACCCACTTATGCATGTATTGAAGAATATGCAATTATTGAAGACAAATTATTACCTCTAGAACTTGATGAACTATTGCCGAGTTACATCATGCCGTTGAAGAAATTATGGAAGAAGGATCATTATTTAACAGCAAGAAAAGTAAAAATGAAATATTTGGTGTCAAATTGTAAGCCTCACTGAGACTCAAACCAGAAGTAATGTTTTCTATGTTATGCTTTGATCCATTTCTCCATTAAGAGAGGAAATTGGAATTAATGGAAAAATGCAGACTATTCTAGAATGTATTATTAGATGTTTGTTGAGATTATGGTGTCTCACTCAAGTTGGGAGGTTTACTTAGGATGCAAATCCTATTTATGAGGATGTTGTTCCAAATCCTCAGAAAACTTGTAAACTTATATATGTAAGATATTTCTTTCTAATGATGATAAGAGTGTGTCCTTTGATTAGGCACTCTCAGATTGAGCCAACCTCACATGAGAGCTCACCATTTCTGTAATAGTAAATAAAATTTCATGAACTTCACATTATATCCCTATATGCAATGAAGGCCAGGCATATACAACACCAAAAAAAACTAGAGACATCAACTTCATCAAATAAAAATTAAGAGTCTATGATTCAGAGTTTATGCTGTGACACTGATATATAGCTACATCCACTAAATTTTTAAAAATTTTAAATTCAAATAGATTCAATAATTGCAAATTGAAATATTTAGAAAAATGAATATGGTGATATTTTAAGATGTAGTCGATGATAATTGTTGCTAGTGATATTTTAAGATGGAGTGGATAGAAACTTTTTTCTTTAAATGTTTTTATGGAATTAAATAAAATTTTGAATTTATTTGGATTATATAAAACTCTTAATTAAACATTGTGAAAAAATTATTAAAAAGTGTAATTTCATCGAATTAATTTTTATTTTAAAATTGAGTATGTAATACTATATAAAAAGTTTAAATTGTCTAAATTAAAAAATTAAAAATTAAAAATTAAAAAATAAAATAAATAAATAAAAAAACAAGGAAATTTATTTTTTAGGAAAAACATTAGACACATTAAAATTAAAAATTTGGTCACAAAATTAATTTACTAGGAAAATACTAATAATAATTAAATTTAGAGTACACATTCAGGTTAATTTGGACAATATGCGGGAACATATGTATGAGGAACAAAATGAACTCATCGCATACATCCATGACCTCCAACACATGTAGAACGAGACGATGGACACTCTAGAGAGGCTTAGACACTCCCACAACCACCTATGAGCTATGGAAATTCAAGTGGAGCACATATATTATCACATCCATGATCGAGCAACCCTCTTACTACATCTCCAATATTTTCTCCTAATCCCCCTCCATGATTTTCTTTTTCTACAACTCGCATTTTTTCCATTTTTGTGTCATAAATAACCACAAATACTGATTATCTTGGCTCTCTTCCAAGCTTCCTTTTATGTAGATATATATACATGACCTCTCTAAAGCCTTTGATTCTTAGTTGTATGGAAGACTTGATGTATCTTGATGTATCTTTCAGAATCATAAAATAATGAAACTTTCCGACCAACAAACAAAGAATTAAATTTAGTGTAGGTATTAACTCTAACCAAGTTTTGTTAATAATAAATTCTCTAGAAAAATAATTTAGTGAAGTATATAGATGTTTCTTCAAACCTTTTACTATTGTCAATAATTATTCATGTATTTTCATACATAATTACATTTTGAATCTATTGAATTATATATTCTAATATATTCAATTTAAATTAAATAAAGATCTATTTTATTGAATAATATAAAGATATAATCATGAAAGGAGTTAATATCCACTTAAATGATATAAGAAAAAGTAAAATAGTAATTATTTAAAAGTTAAAAATATGAAGGTAAAAGAAAATAAAAGTATAAAATGAGTTGAAGAAAGAATAAGAATATCTGTAAAAGGGATTGTATAGTGGTGTGTGTGTGTATCTATATATATATATATATATATATATATATATATATATATAATGGTATAGTAAATATAAATTTGATTATAAGAATATGAGATTAAAAGAGAATAAATATGTCAAGTCCCACTAGAACAACCGATTAGGATAGGTCTTGTTAGCAAGGAAACCTAGGATCAATCCTCGAGGGGTTGAGAATGGGCCTCGTCAGCAAGGTAGCCCAGGATGAATCCTTTGGGGGGGGGGGCGGGGGGGGGCAGTTGTGCCATGTGCTACGGGGGTGAGACATGCTAAAAAAAATCCAATCAGAATAGGGTTGTTGTGGGTCATGCCAACTGTGATCTTCATGGATCAAATGCCCCTGGGTTGTGGATCCTAAAGCCATGGTTCAAGCCTAGAGGATTACAAGCAAGTTGACAAAAAAACAATTTTAAATAAAAAAGAAATAATTTTAAAAATTTTAAAATATAAAAGTATTTGTTTTAAGTAAATTCATATTTTGATCTAAATATGAAAAATGATATCTTGAAGTAATATCATAATAGGAGGATATCCATGTCACTATAAAAATATAATTTGACATAAAAATAATAGTGCAAATTAAAATTGAAATTGACATAGAAATTGAAATTAACATATACACTTAAATCAATGCATTGATAGAATATTCCCAAGAAGAATAAGTGACATTTTTGTATCAAAACCATGTGATATAGTCTAAATCCTCGCTAGAGGAATTAGATCCAGAAAAATGCCATTATATCTTGAACATAAATTTCCAATAAGATCCACTAAGTTGTATAAATTAAGAACATTGCAATCAACACATAGAGAGAGTGAAAAGAAATATGAACATTGTTTGTAGACACAACCATATAAAATCCCATGAATACCACTTGCTATATTAATGTCTAAGAATATCATTTATGTCTCTTTGACAATAACAAAGTAGACATAGACTTTCAAGAACTAACAAATATTTATGATTCTAAGAAAAAAATGCCAGGTAATGTGGGTCCTAAGATGAATAACATGCCTAACCTGTGTCTTGAGTAGTTGTGACCTAGGGAAACCTAAACCATCAAAATCACCTGGGGATCACATCTAGCCTAGGCCACACCAACCCTTAGCATGATTGGATTTTTTCCCATGGATTTTCAAACTAGTGACATTTTCACCACAAATGCATTAACATAACACCATGTCACTGTCATTTTTATGCCCCATGGACATGATCCTATGAAAATTTGATTTAAGTGTACGTATTTCATAGTTTCTATATCAATTATTTTAATAATTAACATGTACAATGAAATCAACATGTTGATTTCAATGTAAATTTTTCATCATTTCTAAATGTAGGAATTTACAGGGTAAGTTCCTTAGAACAAACCACAAAGGTCACCGCTCACAAATAGATCATAGATTAGTACACTACTATTTTATGTGGTTAAAAGCCTCAATGAGGGAAACAATCCACGAGCTGAGCCAACGGGGCCACTTAAGGAAATTTATTAATATAAAGAAAGAAAATTTACATAAGCTTCTCTCATAAACGGTCACCAGAAAAATGAACCTCCATGCTCTTTAAATAGAGATCATGGACCAATCAGGTGTTAAGCCACAGATCAGGTGTCGGTAATACTGAGGAGAGAATGAACTATCGGATCACTACATATCGTAAACGTTGGATTATAAGTTACAAAAGTACATAGTAAAGAAACACACTTTACCTAACCCTATGCTAGACCAAGTTATACTTAACTATTTCCTATGTTTCGAAATATCGTAACATCCCCCCTTAAGAACAACTTGGGATAGGACTGAAGGATTTAAAAAGGTGACAGAATAGGAGACTATTTCCTATGTGTCGGAACATTCTAACATCCCCCCTTAAGAAAAAACAGGGACAGGATTGAAGGATTTACAAAGGTGAAAAAATAGGAGAAGCAAGGAGGAATTAGAGTCTATCCCCCCTTAATGATAACTTTCCTGAACTCCAAGCATAGATTGAAGTTGTGTAAAATTCGCTTCTGTGAGAGCCTTTGTAAAGATATCAGCAACTTGATCATTGATTGAACAATATTGCACTACAAGAACATGATCATGAATGAGCTTTATGAGGAAGTGTATGTGTAGCTCAATTTGTTTCATGTGTAGATGTTGAACTAGATCTTTGCATATCTAAATGGTACTCTGATTATCACACCAAATTGTAGTTGGATGTTGCTAATGAAAACCAAATTCAGACAGGATTTGACGATGGCACAGGGCTTCCTTGTTGGCTTCAACTACAATGGCACTTTGTTTCTTACAAGACCATGTAATAAGTCCTGAAACAAGAGTGAATACATAACCTACAGTAGAATTTCGATTATAAGGGTCACTAGCCCAATTAGAATCAGTGAAACCAATCAACAATGGAGATGATCTTGCACTCTAATGAATCCTGAACTGAATTGTACCTTGAATATATTGAAGTATTCTTTTCGCTGCTTTCCAGTGAATTTCATGAGGTTTGTGCATAAATCGATAAATAAGACCAATGACAAAGGAAATTTTAGGATGGGTATGGATTATATACTTAATTTTACCAACAAGTTGAGGGCATAAGGTAGCATAAACTTCAAGGGAAGTACAAGTGACTGATATATTGACTCTATACTGAAAGGGATATGGGGTTGGCTTACAGTCTTCCATGTGAAAGTGGTGTAGAATATCACATGCATACTTGGACTGAGAAAGGGTTATACCTTCTTTGGATTGCAAGACTTGAAGACCAAGGAAATAATACAAGTGTCCTTAGTCTTTCATTTCAAACTTCTTTTTCAGGCTAGGCTTCACATGGTTTATATGGTTGGGATCACTACCTGTAAGGATAAGATCAACAACATAAATAATAAGGATGAATCATAAGGACTTACACACTTTCTTGGTGTAGACAGTGTTGTCAGAATGAAATCTAAAAAATCCATTATCTAAGAGAAAACTATCCATTTTGGAATACCAAGACCAAGGGGCTTGTTTGAGACGATAAAGAGACTTCCTAAGGTGACAAACAGGGCTAGAGTCATTTTGGATAAAGCCAGGGGGTTGTTACGTGTAGATTTCTTCATGCAAATCCCCATGTAATAAGGAAGATTTAACATCCATCAGATGAACTTCCCATTTAAAGGAGGCAACAAGGGAAATAACAAGGCATATAGAATTAATTTTGGCAACAGGGGAGAAGGTTTCAGTATATTCAATGCCTTCAACTTTTGAAAATCCTTTAGAAACAAGAGCTTTATGTTTATCCACTTTTCCATCTGACAAGTTTTCTACCCTTTTGAAGAGGAAAAGGATCCCAAGTATCATTTTATAATAAGTAATTATATTCTTCATCATAGTTGCATCCCAATTTGGATGACCTGAAGATTCTTCAAAGGTGTTTGGATCAGGATTTTCTGGAACTTGAGCCAATAAGGAAGAGGCTTTGTCTAACTAAGAACGTGTATGATGTTGATCTGCAGGGTCACCTGCAAGAGAACCTGCTGCATCCCGAGTAGAGCGGAACCATTTTGGAAGTTGTGTAGCTGTAGGAAGATCTTGAGGAGGTGGAGGAGCATTTTCATCCTTGTTTTATTTGTATGAACTAGAAGGAATTTTTTTAAAAAGTATAAGAGATAGAGAAAGGTGGCACATATGCTGAATCAGGCCTGCAAGCCAAAGGTGGCACACCTGCTGAACTAGGCTTGTAGACCGATATATTTTCATCAAATTTTACATCTCTTATAATGATTACATTCTTGGATTTATATTGAAGAAGTCTATATCTTTTGACATCTTCAGAATATCTAACCAAAATGCATTTTTCACTCTTACGTTCTAAGGCTTTATGTTTCTCATCTAGAATATAGGCCCCAAGCTTCACTTCCAAAAACACAAAAGTGACTTAAATATGGTTTAATTGAGCTCCAAGCTTCTTTTGGAGTTATATTCCTTAAAACCTTAGTAGGAGTGTGATTTACTATGTAATTTTCATAGTTAATTTCTTCTTCCCAAAAATTAAGACTATGTCCTTTAGATTGAAGCATACAATTAGCCATTTATTTTAGATTTTTATTCTTCCTTTCAGCTACACCATTTTTTTGTGGAGTATATCGAACAATATGTTTCAACTGAATTCCATGCTCAGTGAAAATCTTGATAATTTTTTGTTGACATATTCTCCTCCATTATCAGATCTTAACTTAAGAATTTGATGTCCAGATTGTTTCTCAACAAAGACCTTAAAGTCCAAGAACATGTTAAAAACTTCACTCTTGAGTTTTAAAAAGTTTACCCAAGCACGTCTGGAAAAATCATCAATGAAAGTTAAGAAGTACTTGTAGGGCGGAAATGTGAAGTTGGGTTACACTTTCGTGAGAATCGAGGCAGAAATTTTTTTTCGGCAATAGTTCGACCGAACTTTATGAGAAAGTTTGGCTAAAGTATTTATTTCATTTAGATTGATGGCACACTGACGCCATGGGAAAACAGAATTTTTTTTGGAGATGGGAAAACCGGCAACAAAAGTTTGGCTGAACTTTTACTCTTAAAATAGTTCGGCCGAACTAGTTCTTATAAATATATCGCCCGTGAAGTTCATTTTTTTCTAGCATCTGTGTTTCTTTTCTCTATTTCTTTGCGCATTTTTGTGTTTTTGTTCTGTTCGTTGAATTGTTGCGGCGCTGTTGCTGGTCTGGGGCTGCTTCCGTTCACTCTGTTGGTGATTATCTGCGGCGACGTCAAGCGAACAACTAGGTAAGATCAAGTTGTTGATTCTCCACTTGTGCATGGAAGTTTATTTGGCTCTAAAATGTAATTCTATGTTTATTTGGCTCTGAAATGTAATTCTGGGTTTATTTGGCTATGGATGCAATTTTTTTTTTCTCTGGATGTAATTCTTGGTTTTTTTGAGACATCTATAGTACTAACTTTTGTAATAATTGTCCTCACAACGTTGTAATCATTCTCTTCACATGGCTTGCGTTAACACTTACAAAAAGTGGGATCTCTTTGTGGAAAACTTCACAATTATATGCACAAGCTTTCTATCCATGTTGTATAGGCTATCGTTTCTCCTCCTCCTCTGCACCTTTATCAATGGGATTCACATTCCCGACAACCTCTTATTTTACAAAGGAAAATTTTCATATTGGTGTACCTTATAGATGAATGTTTTCATCCATGCTACAAGTCTACACCCAGTTTTGAACCTGCACACATGCAACATGGTGTTAGATTTCGTTATATGCACTCTAATTGTGTCCTTTTTTCCCCATTATATGCACTTAATTTGTGTCCTTTTTTCCCCAATTAGGAAGACAGCCAGATACCTTGAATGTTGCTAGGTTCTTAGCTTCAAAATTATTTTCATTTTAAACATATTTTACGCAACATGATACATTGAAATCTGCATGAATTATTCATTACCAATTATGGTGACAATCACCAAGTTCCATTAGTACTAATTAAGCCTAGTGCATGTCATGCCAAGTCCAGAATGTTCTTTTTTTCATATAAATTGTTTTCGACAACTTTGGTATCACTAAAGTCTTGCTTGTTAAGATGATGCTTGGATGCCTAAGCCAGTCCCACATATTTGAGGGCACTATTGAAAAAATAACCTTGTTGAAATGAAAAAACCTCATTGAAACATAAAATTTCCAGTTTGTGACCTCTCTTGAATCACAAGTTCTAGGGCTTTCCCCCATAAGAAGTAACCCTGGGCTTCAGGGGAGTCCATTAGATTTGGGGGTTCACTTGTGTATATAGGGACTTCCTTTTCTATGTTAACTTTGGACTGTTACATCAAATGCACCTTTTGGAATTCTTGGTTTTAATTTGATTTCATTGGTGTCATGTAGAAGATCAAGGCACTCATTGCTATAGAAATTTTTTCTTTACAACCAAGTGGGAATGAGAAACCCCAAAATTCCAAACAAATCATCTATGCTGTTAATTATGCTTTAAATTTCATTACCTTTTAACATAAGGAGTATGTTGAATTTATGGTAGTATGATATGCATTTGGTTGCTACAGTTGTTACTGTTCCTATGGATCCATCAATTTCATCCACTCTAGCTGATTCTGGCCTTGTGCATGGAAGTTTACCACCACTGTTAAGCTTATGCAATTACTCAATTCCTCAATGCTAGAATGATTGAACTAGAATGATCTACTGCTATAATGTGACTACATATTGTCTTTTATACTACTATAATGTATTTATGTAATGTGACTACATATTGTTTTTAGATGTGACTACATATTGTCTTTTATACTGCTGTAATGTATTTTTGTATGAGACAGAATCTGATCTTTTATACTTGATAACCTTTTATGGGTATATCAAGAGGATTTTGTATATGAACTGTTATCAATATATGAAACATGGTTTTTTCTCCTTTGAAAAAAGAGTTGAAATCATTCTAAATTCACATATGTTCAGTGGTGTCACTGTTTCACTTCCGATATTATGTTGCTTACCTTGATGAATAGGTGGAACTCTGCTGGGAGGCCTCTCTATTTTTTGACTCTTTGCTCATACTGTCAAAGGCCATTATATGTTATATGGGCTAGATTTTATAGTTATTAGACTACATATCTTCATATAGAACTTGGAAATAGTATGATGGAAAGAAAACATAATAATGTATTAGGACATCACAACTTGCTAATTAGTTATTATAATACATATCTTCATATAGAACTTTCAAATAACATGATGGAAATGTGAAATTGCAAATATTATGATGGAAATGTGGATCTCATGACTCTTAATGATTAATGCTTCTAGAAACCAAACATAATAATGTATTAGGACATGCTCCTTTAACTTGTAAATAGTATGGTCGAAATGTGGATCTCATGACTCCTCATGATTAATGCTTCTAGAAACCAAACATAATTTAATGTATTAGGAAATGCTTCTTTAGGCTTGGTGGAATTACCTTTGCTTTTTATTTCTCTCTTACACACACACATATATATATATGAAGAGATGATCCCATTTTCTTTTTTATTCATAGATCAAATGTAATTTAAATACAATATTTATCATAATGTACAATGATTCATTCCATATTATTCATAATTTTTTTCATTACAAAATGAACCCTTTAAATGATGAACCTAGTTAATGCTTCTTCTTCATGAAGAAGACTACCCTATCTTTCAATTTGAATTTGATGATGGTCCTTTTTTATCTTTCTTGACTACTCAAATTATTGACACTTGATCATATAGATATTGCACTCAATTTTGATGGTTCTTTGTTATCTTTCTTGACTACTTAAAATTATTGACACAATCATATGCTTTTTGTTACTCTTTTTATTCCTTCCTTATATCTATTCTCCCCCTTAGATATTGTGTACTCTCCCACCTAGATATTGCACTCAATTTCATAGGCTCTTCTTTTGAAGTCAAATATATTGTATTCTCCCCCTTAGATATTGCGTACTTTCCCACATAGATATTGCACTCAATTTCATAGGCTCTTCTTTTGAAGTCAAATAAGTGACAATAATTTACAAGAGCTATCCCTAATTTGTTTCTCACATGTTCAAATGGTTCTCTAACAAGATAATTTACAAGAAATATTCCTAATTTGTTTCTCACATATTCAAATGTTTCTCTAACAGGAGGATTTGTGGATATGCATTCCATCTTCACTATTTTCTCAAAGACTTGTTGTGTGAGGAAGTGGTACTTTTATGATGATATGTAAATAGTTATTGAAGGAAGTAGAATAGTTTATTTTTTAAATTATTACTACACTTATTGAAACACTTAATAGATATATATATATTTACCTTAATATATTGTAGAGCCCATTCATCCAAAACACTCAAAAATAAATTTACCTTACCTTAATTTCTTGTAGAGCCCATTTCATCCAAAACACTCAAAAAGAAATTTACCTTAATATCTTGTAGAGCCCATTTCAACCAAAACACTCAAAAAGAAATTTACCTTAATATATTGTAGAGCCCATTCCATCCAAAACACTCAAAAAGAAGTAACAAACTACTATGTATTCCACTTCTACTCACTCAAAAATAAATTTACCTTAATATCTTGTAGAGCCTATTTCATCCAAAACACTCAAAAAGAAGTAACTACTATGTATTCCACTTCTACTCTAGATAGAGAAAGTCAAAAAGAAGTAACTACTATGTATTCCACTTCTACTCTAGATAGAGAAAGTAATGACTCTTTCTTTCTTAACCATTAAACCAAAGACTCTTCTAAGTAGAGTTATACATTTTCCACTTGTACTTTTCACAAGCCTAGTTGAATCTCTATATGTTGTTAATGTAAATTTATACTAGCAAATTTGTCAATGTAAATTTCTTAACTTCTACAAGTTATATAAATTTGTCAATATAGATTTCTTAACTTCTACAAGTTCTATAGGCAGAGTCTATAAAGGGCCAGGTAGCCTCTGGATCTCATCTTTTATGAAAGGTGACATATCTAGTAAATGCCCCTACAGTCAATCTTTGGAATAGATCTAAATAGAAGTTCTTAATTTTAATATCCATAAAACACAACCACTTGAAGTTCTTCATTTTAATATCCATAAAAAAAAAACCACTTTAAGGTAAACTGTGTACATGTGTCATTTCTCCCACAAACTAAAGGCCTCCTCCCATTAATTTTAGATGTGAATTCTACCATAAAATTTTAAAGTCAAACTTTAAGATAAACCATGCACATGTCATTTGCAATAAATGTCAATTGAATATCTAAATTCACATATGTTCAGTGGTGTCATTGTTTCACTTCCGATATTATGTTGCTTACCTTGATGAACTGGTGGAACTCTGCTAGGAGGCCTCTCTATTTTTTGACTCTTTGCTCATACTGTCAAAGGTCGTTATATGTTATATGGGCTATACTATATAGTTATTAGACTACATATCTTCATATATAACTTGTAAATAGTATGATGGAAACCAAACATAATAATGTATTAGGACATCGCAACCTGCTAATTAGTTATTAGACTACATATCTTCATATAGAACTTGCAAATAGCATGATGGAAATGTGAACTTTCAAATAGTATGATGGAAATGTGGATCTCATGACTCTTCATGATTAATGCTTCTAGAAACCAAACATAATAATGTATTAGGACATGCTCCTTTAGGCTTGGTGGAATTAGATTTGCCTTTTATTTCTCTCTTACACACATATATATATGAAGAGATGATCCCATTTTCTTTTTTATTCATAGATCAAATTTCATTTAAATACAAGATTTATCACAATGTACAACGATTCATTCCATATTATTCATAAATTTTTTCATTAAAAAATGAACCCTTTAAATGATGAACCTAGTTAATGCTTCTTCTTCATGAATAAGGCTACTTGATCTTTCAATTTGAATTTGATGATGGTCCTTTGTTATCTTTCTTGACTACTTCAAATTATTGACACAATCATATGCTTCTTGTTACTCTTTTTATTCCTTCCTTATATTGTATTCTCCCCCTTAGATATTGTGTACTCTCCCACATAGATATTGCACTCAATTTTTATGGTCCTTTGTTATCTTTCTTGACTACTTCAAATTATTGACACAATCATATGCTTTTTGTTACTCTTTTTATTCCTTCCTTATATCTATTTTCCCCCTTAGATATTGTGTACTCACCCACATAGATATTGCACTCAATTTCATAGGCTCTTCTTTTGAAGTCCAATAAGTGACAATAATTTACAAGAACTATCCCTAATTTGTTTCTCACATGTTCAAATGGTTCTCTAACAAGATAATTTACAAGAACTATTCCTAATTTTTTTCTCACATATTCAAATGCTTCTCTAACAAGAGGCTTTGTGGGTATGTATTCCATCTTCACTATTTTATCAAAGACTTGTTGTGTGAGGAAGTGGTACTTTATGATGATATGTAAATAGTGATTGAAGGAAGTAGAATATTTTTTTTTGAAATTATTATTACACTTCTATTGAAACACTTAATAGATATATAGATTTACCTTAATATCTTGTAGAGCCTATTTCAACCAAACACTCAAAAACAAATTACCTTAATATCTTGTAGAGCCCATTTCATCCAAAACACTCAAAAAGAAGTAACTACTATGTATTCCACTTCTACACACTCAAAAATAAATTTACCTTAATATCTTGTAGAGCCCATTTCATCCAACACTCAAAAGAAGTAACTACTATGTATTGCACTTCTACTCTAGATAGAGAAAGTAACGAATCTTTCTTGCTTAACCAATAAACCAAAGACTCTTCTAAGTAGAATTATACATTGTCCACTTGTACTTTTCACAAGCCTAGTTGAATCTCTATATGTTGTGAATGTAAATTTCTCACAAGTAAATTTGTCAATATAAATTTGTCAATGTAAATTTCTTAACTTCTACAAGTTCTATAGGCAGAGTTTGTAAAGGGCCAGGTAGCCTTTGGATCTCATCTTTTATGAAATGTGACATATCTAGTAAATTCCCCTATAGTCAATCTCTAAAATAGATCTAAATAGAAGTTCTTCATTTTAATATCCATAAAACACAACCACTTTAAGGTAAACTGTGTACATGTGTCATTTCTCCCACAAACTAAAGGCTTCCTCCCATTAATTTTAGATGTGAATTCTAGACCATAAAATTTTTAAGTCAAACTTTAAGATAAACCATGCACATGTCATTTACCTCATGATCTTGTGTCATTTCTCCCATGTCATATATATATTTTTTATTGATTTTTTTTTTTAGGGATAAGAAAACCATTAAATATGGTTGAAAAATGGAAATTATGCATAGAAGTTTCTTGCTATCCCAATCCAGGGAAAGTAGTGATTACATATATCCAATATTGCGACTAGAAAATTCATCCAAAGGAAAATTAATATACCGAGAAGAACAAAAAACAACGAGGCATATTATATTGGATTGATAGAATGCTTGGGAACAACGATGGAGTATGGATCAAATGGAATTGTAGTTTTCACCAATTCTGAACTTGTGTGCAAGAAGATGAATGGCATGTGCCAAGTTAAGAAGGAGAGTCTAAAAGAACTACATGGAATAGCAAACAATATTGTTAGCCAATTTCAATTTTTTAGTATAAGGCATTGTACAAATGTGAATAAGATGTTTGTTGATATATTGCATGGGGAAATGCCAATTCATGATTCATCTATCAAAGATGAATTAGAATTATATAGAGCAATGCCAATGCAAGATTTTTCTCTCAAAGAGGAATTGGTTTTGAGATTCTCTTCTTCAAAAATTCAAGATTCATCTCTCAAAGATGAATTAGTGTTGAGACACTCTCCTTCAAAATTTATTGATCGAAATTGTAAAATATCTTGGATATGTGTTTGTTGTGTACTTATAAATGCATCTTTTTTAATTACCATGTTATTTTCTCAATTATATACCAAGTGTGCTCCCACCACACCATGTAAAGTGCAACTTGGTGAACTTCACATTTTTATAAAGTTAAAATGCGGGGACTTCAACAAATTTTTGTTTAAATGCAGTTTCACTTCTTTTTTAATAACCATGTGTTTTTTTCAATTTTATACAACTGTGATCCCACCATGTAAAGCGCAATTTGGTGAACTTATCATTTTTATAATTTATTTTTTGCTTAAATTGAGTTTCACTCATCAATTAGTGCTTTGAAAGTTGTGTTCTACATAATATGTGTACACTAAATTACATTAATTTTATAAAATTTATTTTGTGTAAATGTCCACTAATAGATATATATATCATGGAGGATGAACGACAAAGATCAACAGAATCCCATATGGGGGATCAGGGATCGAGGGATGTTCATGGTATTTAAATATAATCTTAAATCTCCATACATGTGTGTACATATGGAATTGATTTTTTATTAACTTTGTGAGTTAAATTAGTTTTTAACAAGATTCATTTTTTATTTTTTAGGAGCTAAGAAGAGAAGGGTCTCTACTACATCCATGGAGCATGCCCATGGTTCACCCAGTCGTGGTATGGTTCACGCAATTTAATCAATGAATATGTACATGTATTTATATGTACACATGAATGTATTTTTCAATTGATTATAAATTCGTATTTGTTTATGAAGCTTCTCTCTTGTCTCGAGAGGTTGGTGGTGGTTCAAATCCCCTTAGAGGGCCATCAATGAGTGGTAGCAGGTTGCGTGAAGGTGGTGATATTTATTCCCCCAGAGGCCAATCAATGGCTGGTGGTGCTGGTTCTCAGCAGGGTCATTTTGGGTCTCAACAGTTTCAGGGTGGAGAAGATGCTAACCAACCACGTCGAGGTTGCCATCAATTTCAATATTTTTTTCATTGAATTTGTACAAATTTGATTACATGTATTTTTTATAATATATATATATATATATATATATATATATATATTGATGCAGCGGCTGAAAATGTTCCAAATATTGGTCAAAATAGACGCAGGGCAGAACACTACATTCAAGAAGAAGGTTGTCTACCCACCACAACTTATTCGGCCGACAATTAAAATATACCATGGGAAAGAAACATGGCGCAATGCACCTTACAAAGGTGTGAAAACATTCATGCAAAATTTCCGAGAGATATCATGGCTTTGACTCTACCTGTTGAGAGTCGACAAAGCCTCAAAATAGTTACACATTCATTGGGCGAAATTGTAAACGTGTACAAAAATCTTTGGCCAACGACTGATACATTTGTAGAAGTGATGAGAAAGAGAAAGGAAACAATAATGGGTCCTGATAAATGGAAGGATGTAAAACAAAGAGTTACAAAAAATATGGCGAAGTCAATGTTTAATTTCAAGGAAGGGCCAAAAAGAAAAATGTTGAAGGTGAAATATTTCAAGCACCCAAATATAGCTCAATATTTGTGTGATAGGCACCTTGCGGCCTATGGAAGGCTCCCATGGAACGACGAGGTTCCTGTTTATTTTGCACAATTGTTTTACACAGAATTTTTTTTGGATATGAAACCCAACTAAAATGACCTTCCGTCAGAATTTTTTGGTTCGGGGAAAGGTCGATTGTATGATCGTAAGGGCGCTAAGCGAGATGTGAGCCGCCATTGGTGAGTCAACCTTTTCGGGTCGAAACTCTGCGGTTAGAGATGGATGTGACTTCTCAAATAAGTCGAGAAGCAAGAGATGTCATGATCGACAATGTTTACAGTGGATTGGGTGGAGTCTATGTTTGTTTAAATCGAAAAAGAGCACGTGAAAATGCACATGCTAATTTTGTGTATTGTGCAAATGAAGAGATTGACAACATGAATGTTGAAGATCTCCGAATATATGCAAAAAATTGTTGCAATGGTTTTCAAGACCTAATTATTCATGAGGAAGAGGGCATGGGAACGGTATGTGTTAATGACCTTAGGGTTCAATTATTTTAACATGTATACATGTGTACAATTTGTAATAAATACATGTGTATGTACATGTATACATTTATTTGTATGTACATTAATCTAACAAAAATGTATCATTATATGTTAAAACACCATTTGCAGTTGTCACGCATGATGAGTGACAAAAATGTTAATATCACGTTTGGGACCTCTGGTTCAAACAATGCAGATGGTATCACCATCAAGATATGTTGGCAAATGTTAGTGTTTTTTAAGTGATATTTTTAAAATAAATAATTGTGCACACATGTACATGTATGCATATATAAATGATAAAATGTTTTAACAGATTTCGATTCCATCTGATGTTTTTGGGATGGAGGTACCTTCTTATTCCTTGGGAGATGTACCTTCTACTTCCTTAGGAGATGAGCCACAAGTATGGACAATTTTTCACTTTTAAAATTTATGTTTAAGCTCTCTCTCTCTCTCTCTCTCTCTCTATATATATATATATATATATATATATATATATATTCCACCTCAAAAAGTTCCATTAAAAATTGAGATATATATATATATATATCTTGAGTTATTTTCAATTTTTTGAATTTACGTTCCTATAGAAGATTTCTTTAATCCACGGACTCTAGCGACGGAGATAGGAACATCCACACCATTTCAACCATTTGAACAAGTTGTCTAATTTTTTTTTTTAATATTATTGAAAATAAGTTTATATGTGTACACGTGCATTTTCATTTGAAATTTTTTAATATATATATATATATATATATATATATATATATATATAACTGTACATGTATATTGTATAGTTTACCGTTGCAGATGTTTCCATGGGGGAGGAGCTTGTAGCAGGTGAACAAATAGAGAGGGAACCTCATGAGGTATTGCATGATCTTTTTTTATATTTTGCTTTTTACATGAAGTTCTATATATATTCTCACTCATTTTTAAAACATCAAATTTTAATGTTCAAGCACATGTGCATTGTGTATAGGTTTCCCATGCTTCGCATGATAGGGCGCAGATTGAGACCCTGATAGGAAAGACGCTACATCCATCTCTATTTGATGGACATGATTTGTAGATTTGATTTCAAGATTTAGATAGTCTTAAATTTACTTTTTTATATATTATCTAGATGCACTATCATATATATATTATAACTTGATACTTGATACTTGTGAGATCTAAAATTTTTGGACATATTTTATTACAGTGTTAATATAATTTGTTTTGTTCCAAAAAGTTAAGTTTTGGATGGTTTTAGTACTTTTGGCATGTGAATGTGAAGTAATGTTGTTATATAATCTTTTTGGTTTTTAAAACTTTTAAGTTTTGTATAATTGAACTACTAGTAATGTTGTCATCTATAAATTAATGTTTTTCTTCTAAACTAAATTTGGCATGTTATGTAATGATGTGTTATAATTTGTTTTGTTTTTAAAATTTAAGTTTTGTTTTTCTTCTGAACTACATTTGGCATGTTATGTAATGATGTGTTATAATTTGTTTTGTTTTTAAAATTTAAGTTTTGGATGCTTGAAGTACATTTGGCATGTAAAGTAATGTTGTGATCTATAATTTTTTGTTAGATTAAAAGTTAAGTTTTGGATGGTTTCAATCTACATTTGGCATGTGATATAATGTTAATTTTTTTTATTGGATAGTTGAACTATAATTGGCATCGCATGTGAAGTAATGTTATGTATGATATAATCAAAAAGTTTTTAAAACTCAAGTTTTGGATGGTTTCAATCTACATTTTGCATGTGATATTTAATGAACATAAATGTTTAATGTTTTAATGTTGCACGATATATAATCAAAAAGTTTTTAAAACTTAAGCTTTGGATGGTTTCAATCTACATTTGGCACATGTGATATAATGGTAAATGTTTTTATTGGATAGTTGAACTATAATTGGTATGGCATGTGAAGTAATGTTGCGCGATATATAATCAAAAAGTTTTTAAAACTTAAGTTTTGGATGGTTTCAATCTACATTTGGCACATGTGATATAATATTAAATGTTTTTATTGGATAGTTGAACTAGAATTGGATGGCATGTCAAGTAATGTTGTGATATAATCAAAAAAAAAATTAAACCCAAGTTTTGGATGGTTGAAGTACATTAACCATGTGAAGTAATGTTGTGATATAATAAAAAAATATTTAAAACTAAGTTTTGGATATCATTTTAATATACATTTACTGTAAATCCCTTTAATTTTGATTTAATGTTAAATGTTTTGATATAATGTTAAATGGTTTGATCTAAGTTTTGGATGGTTTCAATCCAAATTTGGCCTATGGAAGACTCCCATGTGAAGTATTGTTTTGAAGTATTGTTTTGATTTAATCAAAAAGAGTAAATAAGTAGTTATATGTAAATCCCTTTAATTTTGATTTAATCAAAAAGAGTAGAGAAGTACTTATACATGTAAATCCCTTTAATTTTTATTTAATGTTAAATGTTTTGATATAATGTTAAATGTTTTGATCTAATTTTTTGATGGTTTCAATCTACATTTGGCCTATCGAAGACCCCGTGCGTAGACATCGGATGCATTGCAGAAGGGGAGGTGGGGGTAGGGGTGGAGGGGGCAGGAGTGTTGGCTCTCATCCACCTCTTTCAATCCATGACACAGGCGGGCACCCTCCTTCGGCAAGCAGTGTCACACAATTCCACTTCACTAGTGCTATGGTCAAACCTCGAATTACGGTGACCATTTCTATCTTTTTCAGGAAGAGCCCCAAGATGAAGGTGCCTCTGGTTCCAGGAAGCAGTGGAGAAAGTCCACCATCCCAACCGATCAACCCCAATACACCAGGAAGTCGACAGCTCTTCCAGTCAAATCCGTCTCGACGAGCTCCAGCAGTAATGGCGCAAGCAGCGGCAGCTTGGCCTATGTGGAGAAAAATCTCAAAGACGACTTTGGCTCCTCTTCCACTTTGGAGAGCTCCTCCCAGCACTCCAAGGGAGTAGCTGATGATCCGAAGGACTACAGTTGTCCAATTTTGGAGGAGAATCCTCCTACACACATTGATAGCTAGCTTGATATCATGTCTTCTTTAGCTTTTTTGAACTTTTGTCATGTTTTGCAATCACTGTGCTTCTGAACACTCTATGCCTACTGGTTTCCTGATATTGGGCAGCATCTTCTGGGCTAGTTTCTCACTTATGGGCAACCCCTTTTCTGTTTTTTTGATTCAGACCCCCTCTGATTGTTTTGATTTAATCAAAAAGAGTAAATAAGTATTTATATGTATTTATCCCTTTAATTCTGATTTAATGTTAAATGTTAAATGTTGTGATCTAAGTTTTGGATGGTTTCAATCTAAATTTGGCTTATGGAAGACTCCCATGTGAAGTATTGTTTTTATTTAATCGAGAAGAGTAAAGAAGTACTTATATGTAAATCTCTTTAATTTTGATTTAATGTTAAATGTTAAATGTTTTGATCTATGTTTTGGATGGTTTCAATCTACATTTGGCCTATGGAAGACTCCCATGTGAAGTATTTTTTTGATTTAATCAAAAAGAGTAAAGAATTTGTACATTATCCCTTTAATTTTGATTTAATGTTAAATGTTAAATGTTTTGATATAATGTTAAACATTTTGATCTAAGTTTTGGATGGTTTCAATCTACATTTGGCCTAGATGGAAGACTCCCATGTGAAGTATTGTTTTGATTTAATCAAAAAGTTTTTAAAATTCAAGTTTTGGATGGTTGAAGTACATTTGGCATCTTAAGATTGCTTTTGATCTCTACATACTCTTGTTTGAGTGAAAAAATTTCCAATAGGAAGAACATAGCTTTTCAATGCAACTAACCATATCAATTGAGCTCTAATTGAAAAAAAAGTAAAGAAGTAGATATATGTATTTATCCCTTTAATTTTGATTGGAAATATAAGAAGTACATGTATATGTTTGTTGAATTTGGGTCAATGTAATTAATGCACTCAAATAGTTAGCCTTGTTGATTTATAAATTAGTAAATTGATGACATTCAGTTAATTGCATTCTAGAACATAGAACATATCCGACCATTGGATAGACAAATTTTATACTAGATTTTCAATTAGGAATAGAGATGTGGGTCAAATCCCACCAAAAGTCGGAGAAGTGCTCCGAGTCTCTTGTATGAAAGGAATCTTCATACAAAACTATATTGTGGATGATTTATTTACATTGTGGATACTTTTTATCAGAAAAGCCCACAAGAAAAATTGGGCACATTCAGTTCGTGTATATATCCAGTACATGCAACATTTTTCATCAATGCACATAGAAAAACTACTTTGAGTTAATTGCATTCTAGAACATATATATATATATATATATATATATATATAGTACATGTAACATTTTTCATCAATGCACATGTATAGAAAAGCTACTTTCAGTTGATACTAGAGCACGTGCATGTACCAAAACAATTTGTACATGTGAAAACACTTGCACAAATAACATAAGTAGCTCAATTTTTAGTTGAGTACTGAAAGTTCTAAAACATATTTAATCTAAAGAGAATAATTTTTTGGGTAGTTCAATCAAAAAAATTCCGATGGAATGCGATCTTCAATAATCCGTTCATGATCGGATTTTGACATTTTCCATTTCTTAATTTTTGTTTTTTTCTTTGATTGAACCTCTATCAACTTTATTTGTGTTGCACACACCAAGTGACTATATTGCCAACTTATGAAATTAGGCTCATAGTCTTCAAAATAAACAAAATCCCCACTTTGATTAGTTTTTCTGAAAAAATAACCTTTCAGTATAATATATCCTCTTTCATATTGAAATCTGTGATCATTATAGTTTTCTAATAATTTCATTTTTCATTCAGAGCAATGCATCAAATAATACTTCACATTTTCATCGTTGTCAATAGGTGCAATTACAGCAAAAACATCTCGTGCACAATAAAACAAACTTAACAAAATTATACATATTTAAATTTATTTTTGGATCTTTAAATCATTAAAAAGAAATTCAAATGTTACCTTCTCTAACAAGATCAGAAACTCAATCACCATCGAATGATATTGTAGTTTCCTCTGATTACATTTCTTCAAACATTGCAAAAGACATTTTTCCCTTTGTATTTAGCTCTGTATGTTTCCAATCGTTTACATACATTTTTTTTTCACAAACGTCATTGGATGTTGTGTTGTCTATGCAAACATGACAAAAACAAGAATATTTTCTTTTATCCAATGCAAACACATTTCTGGACGACATTGTTTTAATTGAATGCAATTTTCTAGTCCCTTTTATTGTTTCAACATCATTTCCAATTGATCTATCTATGTCTTCGATCCAAATATGCCAGAAAAACCTTTATATGGAAAATTCAAAGAAGAATGTAAATATGATATCAAAATACAATAAAAGATAATCATTGCACGATAAAATTAGATTTCCAATAAAAATTAAATTGAATGTACCTTCGCACTTCCCTTGATGGGTTAGTCGCATGGCTTAGAGCAGCGATGCACCATTGAACAACTTCTATCGCATCCAAAAGTAGGCTTGCATAGGGGTTCATTTGATATCTTTGAAGTGCTCATTTTATGCATGCCCCTGCACTGTCATATTCTCCTTTTCCATGGCCAGTCTCAAAGAAATTCCAACAATGTTTAATGCAAGTTTTCTTATGAAGACGACACAACCAAAAGAATGATCGTGCAGATTTGAATTGACCTGTGCATCCGTCTGACCATATCCAATGTTCATTGAATGTTATTCCACAATTTTTCAAGGAATCATAATTTTTTCCTAAACAATGTTGTACAAAATATGTATCATGTGTATGATCGCCGCTGATATAAAAGTGATATTATTTAATGATATGTCGATTTTCACTCGTTCTTTCTATATGATCGACGTTTTGTTCAGCATGTCTATATAGAATATCGACAAGCATAGAGACTTGGTTAGAATGATAGTATTCACTCTAAATTTCTTTTTGTGGAACAAATCTGTAGCTTTCTGCAAAATCAATCACTGACAAAAATGGTCCCTCGTGGAAAAAATTCATGAGATTTTTTGAATTTCAAGTCTTGCCATCGAGCTCGATGGGAATGCTTGGTGTATTTGTAAATTTCTACATCAAACTTTCTCAAAAAGTTTATCACAAAAATTTCGTCTCCTCATAATTCAATTATTTTAACACTATTTGCACCTTAAATCGATGTATGGATATATTCATATCTCTTCCATTTCACTTTCATGTTGGAAAATGATTGATCATTTATATCAGTATGATATTTTTTTTGAAATTTAGTCAAATTTCCACAATCATCACATTTTTTACCACCAACACATTTCTTTTTGTAAAATAATTCATCGCTTTCTCTTTCACATAGAATTTGAGATATGAAATCACGGATAGTGGAAGGAGGAGGTGAATCCTTCCATAATTTTCTACCAAACTCAAGGAATGTGTCATAATATAACTCAAATTCCACATGATAATGGCAACAACAAGTGTCGCGTACGGTGATAGGATTTACATACCATGGTTTTTGTTGAACAAAAGCACTGATTGAAACATGAATTTCATTATTCTCTTCTTTGAACTTGTTGAATAACTCTATCTGAGTGGTTTCCAAGAAATATTTTTCATGTTCTTCGTACTGATTTCGTGCTGTTCTTCTTCACATCACGTGCTTTGCAGTTGGCGAAGAACGCGAATTGTTCTTCCAATATTCATATATTATTTTTTTAACATTTTCTCCAAATCTATCTTTGTATGGTTGCCTACAAATAGCTCTCCAACAAGCGAGTTCATTATTTACATCTATTTGCAGCTGAAATTTCTGATGTTTGTGCAAATTTTTTCATGATGTTCCTAATGCTCGTGCCTTAAATGTTACCAAACGATTCTCTTTAGTACTTGATGAAACCATTTCCATATGTATTACTCTACGTACAATTGAAACATTTTTCTGTCTAGATCTCCTAATTGAATTTATAGCACTACTTATATTTTGTATGACATTTTGCTTCATTTTTTTTATCTTTTGTTGATTTTCGAATGCCCAGTAGTGTCATAGCTTCTTTTAATTTTTTTAATGATAGGAGACCTTTAAACATTTGTGCTTGAACTATCACCTGCTCCTTTATGAAATACGTTCCAAAAATGTTGTTAACATGATATCATATATAATGGTTAGTTTTTTATCTCCATATGTGTGACTGTCAACATTTTCTAACATCTCATCACCGAAACTGATTTCATCTCTCCATATTCGAATAAATAGGACATAATAAGTTTACATATTCAATAAATAACTAAATTAATAAATATATGTATAATTTAAATAATACGTGCATGTGTTCAATATATATGTGTGTGTGTGTGTGTGTGTGTGTGTGTACATACCTCATGATTCAATTTCTTCACTTGAATTTCTTTCAATATTTTCACCATCTTTAATCATTGGTTCAATATCTCTTTCAAAATTTTGTATCTCATCATCAATGTTTTGAGGAATATTTCTCTCTGTTTACATTGCAAAATATTTTTCTTGAATTAGCTCATCAAATAAAAATTAAGCTTCGCATTTTACACAAGGAAAATTTTAAATATATCAATAGATCATAATATTTACATTGACATACATGCTTCAATTTCTAGTTGAGGTTGATTTTCCCCTTCAATATTTGAGAGTGATTCTATCTTTCTTTTGTGAGATTCTCTCATCTCTTCTCTACATTACTCAGGGTCTCTTTTTCGATCATATTTTCTCGCAAAATTCCTTCAATTTCCCATGATAATAGAGTATGAAGTTAAAAAAATATCCTTCAAAAATTTAGACAATAATTCAATTAGAAAAAACATCACAAAAAATTTAATTTAAAAAAAAACTCATTTTAATTTTTTTGCAAAAAATACATACTCCGATCCAAAAAACTAACTTTAAAAAATCCGAGAAAAAAATGTGTTATAAAAATGAAATGAAGCTCAGAAGATTTACTTCAACTCAAAACACGTACTCTAAAAATTTGAAATTAAGGCCAAATCTATAATTTCAAAAAAAATGAAGAACAAAAAACATCCAAAAAATGTATCACATACCTCCAAGAAATGTCCTTTGAATGTATGTCCAAGAAAATTCCTTAAACCCAAAACAATTCTTTGCAAAATCAGACTACCTCCAACAAATTTCTTCCAAGAAAAGTCCTTAGACCCAAATCTCCAAGAAAAGTCTTTAAACCCAAACTAAGACCTTTGTAAAATTAGACCAAATGTGCACAATGTACGAAAATTATGAATGATTTCATGACAATTTATATTGTCACGAAATGTTTTTTTGGAGGGGCTCCGTGAAATTTTCCGGCTGATGGAAAAGTAGGTAGAAGTTTGGCCAAAATTTGAAAAAATTCAGCCGAACTATTAAGGCGTGAGACTTAATGGCCCGTTTGCGCAAAAACTAGTTCAGTCGAACTTTGTAGAAAATTTCGGCCAAGCTAACGCATCACCAATTACACAAATTCGAGCTTTGAATACGTTTCTACAAATTTGGATTGTTTAAACTCCATGAAAAATTTTGAATTAACTGTCGGAACCAAGACAAGCATTTTCAGAATCGAATCTACTTTCAGGAAATATAACTTTTTTGGAATTTCATAAATATTACTAATTTTAATTAATTTTGTAATAAAACGGTTGCAAACAATTTCTGAGGGTCATTGTGATTTAGTGAAATCAAAATTCTGTATCTCCCAAAATGCAATTTACAAAAAATTGAAAAAATTATGGGGCATTACATTGGTCCATCGTCTGTAATAGGTAGCTTTTAGATTTTTACTTTATAACTTATATGTTAATAAATTTCTTGTGTCGCGAAACATACTCAAAATATGCAGTTTTTTCATATTGGACCAGTTCAAAAAATTCTAGTAATTATGATATGAATCCATTGGCTTTGTAAATATGATGAAACCGAAGTAGACTCTGTCTAGATTGTTGTAAGACATTTTGTTTTCTCAAAAATACAAATTTTCAAAGAATACAACATTGCGTATTAAATGACTTCTTATGAATCCTTTGATTGTTAAAAAACACACTCGAAGAAACGCTAAGTTGACATATCAAATGTGCATAAAAAAGTTCCAAAAATTAAGTAATAGAATGCTAACAAAATTTCTGACAACTTTCATTTTTATCGCAAAATGAAATTCTAAACAGAAAAATTGTTATAATTCATAGAAAGTTGAAGAATAAAAAAAAAAGAAATTTTTTTCTCAAAAAAGGGCAAAAAGTGTAACCCAACTTCACATTTTCACCCTTAAAATGCATTCTTATTCCCTCTCTACATTAGTGAGATCTCTTTCTTCTGGTTCATTCTGAGCTTTTGAAAACCCAAACTTGACATGATCCCAACCATCATGTGTCTTCAACATGGTCTCCATTTTAATGGCTCACACATCATAATCCTTCCCTGTGAAAGAAGAAAGTTGTGGCTCGAAACTCAATGTTTTCATATTTCTTCAAAAATATTCACTTATAAAACCCTAGAGGTGATCTTTATCTAGCCTAGAGATGATCAATTGAAATTCTAGCATTAAATTCTCTCAATGAGAGGATATCTCGTTATAAGGTTTTGTAGGGACAATTCTTATCTAGATTATTTTTCTCTTAAAAGATAAACATAATAGGCATGAAGTAACTAGTTTAAATATATATTTCCTTAGCATTAATATTTAATATCACTATGCATATATTTGATTGAGAGGGTCTTTCTTACGAAGTCAAGTGTGAGGAGAAATATTCTTTTTTATTTAACAAGCTATGTCCCCAATCCCTTTATAGGAGGATTTCTTATTCCATGATGACCAAAATAAAAATCCTTCTGTATGAGGGACATTACATTTTTCATGCTCCCAAGTTTCAAATACAGATATAATATCATTTTCTTTTAGGCTCCAACTTACTATAGGAACTTTACTTGATAAGAAGCCACAACACTTCCATGAGAAGATCTAGAGAGTTAAAAATTAGAGTCCCCTTTTAAGTTCACAATTTTTTTGAGGATGCCATATTTTTACCAAGACTTTTTTCTTCTATGAGGAAAGTTGTGTCAATTTATGATTTAATTTCTCATTTTTCCTAGAATATTGTGAAGGTGACCTCATTTTTCTACTCTTTCATATAAAAAAATGACGAGTTTCAAGTCTCTTTTGTTAGGTTGAGGGTTTAACTATATAGCCTTATTCATCTCTTTTTTTGATGACTTTGATACCCATTTTATGTTCTTTATGTTCCAAACTATTTATGGCCAAATTGTTGAACTACGAGGTTCATTCTACAACCCATTTTGAAGGAAAACTTTGGTGCTCAACTTGGATGTGACACATTTCCTTTTAAAAAAAAGCTCTAGATAGAAAATAAATGTAGAAAACTCTAGATAGAAAAGAAAAGTCTACTATGATAAAAAAAGAAAAAAAAATGTTATTCATGTTAAATTAGTTGTCCATATGACCTAATACAATTTCATGTTCTCAAAAATATTTTAACATATGATATCAACTTTATATATATGTGTGTGTGTGTGTGTGTGTGTGTGTGTGTGTGTAATGTTATAATAAAATATTCTAATGTTGTATAGAATAAAATATCCATTGTGAGTTATGAATAAAATATTTCAATAAGAATTAAGATTGACATATTAATAACAAAAAAAAACCATTTTAATTGCGTTGATAAAATAGATGCATGTTTTATGTAATCTCTATAACATTCAAAATACAATTTAAACAATGAAAAATTACACATTATTTTTTGCACTCTAAAATAAGTTTTCACCTCATATTAGATCCGAACTTAAATGGATCTATCGTGGTTAATTAGATTTTCTTTTTTCTCTTTAACATTGTTTCTAAGACTACAATTGTCTTCAAACTGTTCTTTTCTGATTGATTGTTCTTGTTGTTGGATTTTCCAAATTTATTATCAATGGTTTCTTGTAACTTTGAATAAGTTTGACTTCTTTTCTCCCTTTCTCTATTTTTTATTTTTTTGTTAAGATAAATTATCTCAAATTAGTTTGCTATTAAAATATAAAATTACCTATGAATATCTCACCTATCTTAAAAATTGGTATATTTTTATCCTATTTAACTTATGTAAAGAAAACATCAAACATGTATATAACATAATGTTTAAATATCTTATATTGAATATGTATCATTGCACTAAGAAGGTTGTACTTGAGGATGGTGGAGATATTGTAATGGAATTTACATGATAAATTATATTAAAAAATAAAAATAAAAGATATAAAAAATAAATTCATTAAATTCAATTCAATTTGTTATATTGTGATTTTTTTAATTAATAAAATTAAAAACAATATTTTTGAAAAAAAAATGTAATTTGTATATCAAATCAAAATAAATTTAAATAATAATAAATATATAGTTGATAAACATGTAAAAATTAATTGATTTAATTTATAAATACCAATTTATATGTGAAACCATTATATTTCACAATTTTATAATTAAATTTAATAAATAAATTTCAATATTTAAAATAATATATATATATATATATATATATATATATATATATATATATATATATATATATATATATATATATATATATATATATATATATATATATATATATATATCTTTATATATTTCTTTCATATCTTAATATTATATCTTTATTTTAATAAAATTGAAAATATAAATATAAATGAATATTTTTATATTTTGTGATGTAAAAACTTAGAAATACAAATTTTATCTCAGAAATTTGATTTCCTTAACCTTTAACATTTAATATAAAATGAATTCATAGTCATTTATTAATTTAAATAAGAAAATTCTGAACGAAAATACTAATTTGTGGAATATTTACGCCGGAGGCGTTTTATTTGCGGGCTTGGGATGAGAAAACACTGTTCACCCCAGCCAATGAGAAAGCTTGGCTATCGCCCTTCCAACCAATAACATTTTGACATGTGTTTTCGCTTCCACCAATAAAATCTTGCCATGCCTGCCTGTTTCTGCGTGTCAGTGCATGTCTATGACACGCCATCCCGCCATAACTGTGATCTCCCTTCCGCCTTCAGTTTTGATGTCATCCTCCCATTCCTGTTTCAAATCCTCTTCGCTTAATTCTACAGGCATAGAGCTTAAAAGCAGCGCTCGAGATGCATGTTCTTGGCCTAAGGGATAAAGAGCCCCGCGACTCGAACCCACGACATTGCTCCACTACGAGCACCAACACCACTAGTCTACTGGAGTTATTGGTGTCATTGTAGCTGTAAGGTCTAATTAGGGGCAATAATGGAAGACAATGGGTATTAACATCTGCTTGAAAACCAATGGGAACCTGCTACTGTTGTTGCTGATGGTGCTGCGCCTACCTATTATCCCAGAGCGGCTGTTGAATTGAAGCAGCAGGATAAGGAATGCCCATATCAGATGCATTATACAAGGGCACGACCGGACTGACAGGAATCAAACACGCACCTCCCGTTGGTGAAACATATGGTCATGCATCTAGGCGGTAAGAATAATAAAATGGTGGAGGCGTTGGTGCTGGTGGTTGAAACATGGAATAAGGACCAGGTGTAAACTCTTGGACACATGGGTCCAGATGTCCAGAAGAAGTTGAAGAAGCACAAGTAGGTGCTACAGATGTATTCATCATAACCAGGAAAAAAAATAAAAAAAATTCAATATCACAGCAGCAGCACAGCGGCGATTCGAACCTTAGACCTCGGACACAAAAGCTTCAAAATCCAGCCTTGAAAAAACCAAAAAATTCCCAATTTGGGTTACGCACGAGCTAAAGAGATGGGACAGGGCCGACCTATTCCTGTTCTCCTCCTCCAAGTTCTTTTTCATTTCCAAAATTTTCCTTGCAGCAAAGGAGATGTATTTCAACGAAAGGACCATATGCAATGTCAACCTGCAAGGATGGTATACATAAATTGTCAATTGGGATTATAAAATAATTTAATGTCGAATGGAAACCAAAATATAAAGATTGCCGTACCACACTAAATTTGCCCAAAAGGAAAGGCCCATTAGCAAACTTTCCCAGAGCATTTTCCAAATAATCAAGAACAGGCCTTGTCATGATGGGAAATGCATTTGCATTAGTCCAGATTGGGAAGTGCATTTCTATTAGTCCAGATTCTTCATAATCTGTTGAACATAAGAAATCTTATTAAAATGTAAGAGATGGCTACTGGAGAATTTATTCTTACCAGTTTCTTGTGCAGCCTCAGGCTCTGGCTTGGGCATGGTGACGTATACAGTTTGTGTAAAAGTATCTGTATATTTCAGTAACTCAGTTGCAGCATCTTTCTTCGCAAGATCCTGTTTAATGGCAAGCCATTTTTAGAGCATAAACTCTGGAGGTAAAGCTGGACAAAGACTCCTCAGGGTATTACAGCTAAGATTCTAACACCACTTTGCTACCCTGTAAAATTCTCTAACGGCTTCAAGGTTATAATCTAAGATTGCTAAATTCCAAGTGCCTAACCATTGAAACACTTCAATTCAGCTAACGACCCAAAAGAAAAATTTCAATTAACCTAGCACATACCGTAGGAAATTTTTGGGTCCTTCAAAATTGTTCTCGAAATACTCGAGTAAATCCATACTCTCTCCTATGACCTTGCCATTGTTCTCAAGAGAAGGAACCTGAAACAATGAAAATAGCCAGTTATTTTCTATTTCGTTCTATATCTTGTAGATATTTGGTCCTTTTGTAACATTTCACATTTGGCATTTCTATTTCTGCACATTCTTTGCTGGAAATTTAACACAAATTTAAACATGATCACACTCCAAACACAAAAAAAGTATGTCATTGTAGTTGACTCGGAATGTTAAAATAAATTTCAAATCTATGTTGGTTGTTTTTTTCTTAGTTCGCACCCAAACTGTAAAAGGCCAAAACGGTGATGATCAAAAACTCGCTGCAGCCTCTCAACCCATAGTGAGAGGGTGCCTCATAAACTTGGAGTAGCATTTGAACCCTCACCTTCAAACCTATCAAGTCACTGTGCCTCATAAACTTGAAGAAGCATTTGAACCCTTAGCTTCAAACCTATCAAGTCACTGTGCCTCATAAACTTGAAGAAGCATTTGAACCCTCAGCTTCAAACCTATCAAGCCATAGTAAGAGTGCGTCTAAAGCTTCGAGTTGCAACTGAACCGTAAGCAATAGTGCGTTATCTCATATATCCGATGTAGCCATTGGCCTGACATTTCTTGGACTATTCACCCTAATACCAATGGGAAATGAAAGCAGTTAATTTCCCTCCACTCCATGTTCATTATTTTTCATCGCGGTCTTCAACATCTAAATATTTGGAATGCAACTCTGTGATGTAAAAAAAATCTACAGGTGAAAAAAACGGAGAATACTAACTTCAACCATACTAAATTCTTGAAATATCAAAGAATAAAAATCGGATCGAAGCCATCACAGTCTTCAACATCTGAATTTGTGGAATGCAACTCCATGACATAAAATAAATCTGCAAATGAAAAAACGGAGAAATTCTTCACCTATGCCGCTACAAAATGTATGAGAACGTAGCTCTGAATCCCGCAAAACAGGCCCCGTTGTTCTCTGCAGACGTCCTCGCATGCAATTTCAAGGTCTTGCAATCGATTTGCGCAAACTGAAAACATGGTCTGAAACCACAAGAAAATGAACAATGTTAGGAAACTAAATGAAAAATCTTCTGGCTACGTGTCATCGAGAACTACCAGTTCCCAGTGTCTAGACAGGTAAACCCTAATTGTATTCAACGTGTCACCGAGAACTACCGGTTCCCAGTGTCTAGACAGGTATCCCCTAATTGTATTAAACATGTCATAGAGAACTACCAGTTCCGACTGTCTAATTGTTTATTATCAGCGTAATCTATAATTAGCAGAGTTTAATTGTTTTTACGCAATCTATTTTTATAATTACAAGTGTTTTATTGTTTTTAGAAGATAAATAATTTTATAAATTTAATGTAAATCATTATTTACATTATAAAAGGTAATAATTTTAATAAATAAAATAGAATTATTTTCTCTATTAAAAAGTTTATATTTTCAAATAATATTTATATTATTAAAAGAATATATATATATTTTCGATAATATTTTAAGGGATGTGGACACCATTAAAATACCTTTAAGGGATGTGATTGATATCTATTTGTTAAGTGAACTTAATATTTTAATTTAGTAGAAATTATATTTTATTTTTGAAGTGTATAAATATATATTTTATATATATGAAATGCCAAAAAGAACAGTGTTCTCGAGTGAGAACCAAATATTGTAGAGACAATCAAATTTGGATTTTGTTATGGATCTCTATTCCCTGTCTTTATGATTTACTCTTAAGATATCTAGAGCCTGATTTACCTTCCAAGTTGACATTTTTAACAACAAACTTATAAGTTATGCTATCGAAATTCTATGTCGCATAATTATTTTTCCATATTGTACTTTTGAGTAATTTGTGTCGATTCATTTGATTCTTCCCTTAGAAACAAGGAATGAATGCCTATAAACTCAATGTATATCCTTCAAAATAGCACAAATATTTATTTTTCATAGTTTGAAATCTAACTATCCATGTAATCAATCAATGTCACATTTTACCCCTCATAAGTTCACATTCATCATGTACCCTTACATGTAGCACGAAATGATTCGGGAAACCATTTATGGTTTTCGCGTTGTCAAAGACCGGTAAGCTATTTTGGAAAAAAAAAAACGCGATTAGTGTGTTGGCTCGACACTCATCCACACGCGGTATTGCAAAACCGTTTATATCGCATTTTTTTGGCGTTGACGATCGAAGAATAAAAAAATGTGATATTCGATTAAGGCCATTCGATCGAAATTTTGGAAGTGATACATCGTGGATCGTCAGATCCGTTCGAAAAATAACATGAAGGTACGTTGCAAGCATTGTGGGCCCAGTGTTATTTGCGGAGATTTCATCTTATTATATGTGTGGTATAAGGTGTATGCCCGCTGCTGTAATTTGACGAAGTTCACGCTTGGTAAGGGTGATCGTCGTTATATTGGAGTTTTAATATGAGTCCACAGCTTGTTAGTGTTTAATAGGTTGTGGGGACCGAGGCCTTGACATATGTTGTCATCGAAGTTTAAACCTAGGCTGAGATCGCATCTTATTACAATGGTTTAACAAGGCGTAGTGTGTACCCATATTATGTCGAGATGATAAGCCATGGAGAGATATGTTAATGGTAAGCCACTGCACATTTTATATTGTGGGTTTATAAAGCCTAGATGTGGGCTGATAAATAAGGAGCAAAGCGCATTTGGCCGTGCAAAAAGAGTTTAGGTGTAGATAATTATTTAACCGAAGATTGATATTTGGTGTCAATTTAAGTTGTGGCTTGCCTTGGGATTAATTAGGATTCGAATGTTAATTCGAATGTTCATTTATTAAAGTTTGATATGTGAGGGATAACCCAAAGGTCGGAAGAAGGAAAAGCGCGGTTGTAATGTGGTTCTGATTTAAGTTGGGCTAGATATTAAATGTTGAAAGAAATTGATGTGGGTCTTAAAATCATATCGAAATTTTATATGGACTGAGAGTGTGTTATTGAAAATAAGAGTATCCCGGGCATCACATTGCTGCACAACCCTCTTGGATGGTTAGTTATACTTTAATGTACTAGAAGTTAAAAAAAAATCATTAATAAAATAATGAAAATGATCTCAACATTCTTGTTACTATATTCTTGCATTTAATATAATTACTTCAACTTAAAAAAAACTAAGATGTGCTTTTACTACCTAGGTGGAATTCTCCTTAAAACAAATACTATCAATGTATCAAAGTCATAATGGAAATTTTGTTTCAAAAATATCTCTTATCCAAAATATAAAACAAATATCATTCGAAAGTTATAATGTAAATATTGTTCTAAATAACTTTACTCTTGTGAAATATGTTATATAATTTATTGGTAAAATTATTAAAATTATTCGAAACATTAAAACAAATATCATTCCAAGGTTATAATGTAAACATTGTTCTAAATAAATTTAATATTGTGAAATATGTTATATAATTTATTGCTAATATTATTAAAATTAATTTGTTTTCATTTTTAATAATTATATTGAACATGTTATATAATTTATAAAGAAGATTTCTTGTTATAATACCTAACATTATCTCAAAAAATTAAAAAATAATAATACCAAATTCCATATCATTATCACAATGATATTTGAAATTAAAATGGATCCTTTCCCTCTAGTCCTATGTCACCCCATGACCAAAGTAGTAAAAGGCTCTATCTATTTGCAATAGAAATTATTTTTCACATGAGGCTGAATTGAAAAAGCAAAAAGCACTGAGGATGCAACATATTTGTTAAGAAATTAAAAAAGAAAGACAACTAAAATTTCACTGGAGTGCAAGCTAATTGCACTAGAGTTTAGGTCATCGTTCATGATAAATTAGGGAAAGCTAGAAAGCAACGAGAATATTTCATTACATTAACAAATAAAGATGTCTACAAAAGAAAAACAATCAGCAACCCACTTCGGGACTGGAACAGTAGTAGAGCGGAAATTTCACCATGGTTAACGCCATTCTTCGTATTGACTCCGCCTCATTAACTCTGGGTTCAAGCCTCAAACAATATCACTCCACTAACAATAAAACAAGTTTATTCTCTCAACGGGCAGGGTTTGCCGCCTTAGACAGACTTAAGGTTTCTATGGGCAAACAACGTATGATAATGGGTTCACTCATCCTATTTGGCCTTCTGCAAATCAAAATGAGCACACTCAATTCGACCACCCAGACATAACATCAAGGACAGACAGAGAAACTACCAGAATTTCACATCAAGGTCTCATTGCCTTCTTCATATATGAGGATTCCATCAATCTCAAGGGTGTGAAGGCCATTTGAATGGCCGATTTGTGACATGGTGTCAGGTTGCTTCTTTAGTATATAGTATAGATAGTTTGAACGTGAAAAGAATCGAGACATTAATAGCTATAGGCTTTCCACCTTAGGTGATCATGTTTCTACTTACCATTTATGATTATCTGTTCAGCTTTGGATTTTCTTCTGTTAAATCACAATTCAGTTTTTAACCCTCATATAGCACAAAATGATTCACATCTCCTCCTTCCGGCGTTCCCTTGCACCCAGGTGCAATTGCTAGTATTATTATTTTACAATCTGATTGTCTGAAAGTTGAGACAATCAGATCGCTCACTTACGTTGCAGTGTAGACGTTACAAAGGGCGTTGGTGACACGAGAAGCACGGAATGCACGAATTTTTTTTGAAGATTTATATTAATGTAATGCATAAAATAAAAAGTGTTGTGCAATCAATTGGTTAAACCCGTGGACTGTATAAAACAAAGGAAAGATTGTGGAACCCAATCACGAGTCGTTGGTATAGATGAAGATAAAACAAAAGAAAAGGGCAGGGGAGAGACTCGTGGCAACTAACACCTAAAAGGCATGTCAATTACATAAAACGATAACAATGGGGGCTACCTGAAACTTTGTTCCGTCTCCCTCGGTACCTTAAACTTTTGTTCGTCTCACTTTCTCCTCTTCACAATTTATGTACCGTGTCGACAACGCATTTATGTAACACCAAACTTGAGGAACCGACATGAAAATCTCCAGTTTGCAATACATGTAACAACAAAGTTGAGTAACTGACAGGAAAATCTGCGCCCGTTGTGTTGACTTAACAATTATTTAGTAAAACTTAAAGATATAGCAGCAGCTGAACAGTCTTCTTCCACTGAATTCCATGATTTTTTGTGTTAACGTGGTAGAGTGCCCATGCATTGATACAAATCAACGTCATGTAACCAAGACCTACTACCTCTGCTTCCTTTACATTGATTGATCGTTTGCATTATCCTATCCTCAGACCGCTCATGATTCTTTCAATAATGTGATTCCAAATTTCTATGTCAACTCATGTCCCTTGGTCCAATAGTAAAAAGATTCGAGGGAACGAACTCAAATAATTGCAGATTACAAAATATTTTGAAAATCTGACATAGCAGTCAATATGGATGCTCCAATGGAGAACAATATATGTAATAGTCTATTGTTAGCATATGTGACCCTACTTCTTTTTGGCCAGATCCTGGTGGATACATATACAGAAGCTTTCTAAAATATAGTTTTATACTTTAAATAAAATTACGCATTTCTCTCAGAAAAAAAGTTCCATTGGGTCCTTAATGCTCGGGCTTCATTTCATGATTGTTTTTATCTAAATGAACATTATTATTTTTATACATATTGATGTAATTATTTTCGTTATCTGTATAATTGTTATGAGCATCAATAGCTATGAATAAGAAATAAAAAACTGATAGAATGACAGAAGAAGAAATAAATACAAAATATTGCTGGAGAGAACAAGCTGGAAATTATTTTATTATGAGCAATCTATATATACATGCATATAGACAATTACATAGAAACAATTTGAACCAACTAAAAACTAATTTCTAAACTAGTACTTAATGGATTAAATCTTTTAACACTTATTTTTCGTTATCGGTATAATTGTTATGGGCATCGATTAGCCATGAATGAGCAATTAAAAACTTACAAAATGACAAAATAAGAAACAAATACAAAAGATTGTTGGAGAGCACAAGCTGTAAATTCTTTTATTATGAGCAATCTATATATACATGCATATAGACAGTTACATAGAAACAGTTTGAACCAACTAAAAACTAATTTCTAAAGTAACACTTAATGGAAAGATTAAATCTTTTAACACTCCCTCTTAATCTTGAGGGTTACATTGTTTTATGCCTAACTTTTGACATTGAAATTCAAAATTAACTTTTCCTAGCGGTTTGGTGAAGATATCTGCTAGTTGTTCCTTGGATTCACAAAATTTGAGAACAATATCACAATTTTTTATGAATTCACGAATGAAGTGAAAACGAGTGTCGATATGTTTTCTCTTTTGATGAAAGACATTTTTCTTCGATAAGGAAATAGTGGAAGTGTTGTCACAAAGGATTGAAATAGGTTCATTTTCTATATATCCGAAGTCATAGAGAAGTCTCTTTAGCCACACTGCTTGACATGACGCAGAATTTGTTGCAACATACTCAGCCTATGTTGAAGATAGCACAAATATGGGATGCTTTTTGGATGACCACGAGATCAAGTCTCTGCCAAATAGAAAGGCATAGCTAGAAGTGTTTTTACAATCATCAATACATCATGCATAATCACTATCTATATAACCAACAAGCTTACTATCTGCAGAGGCTGCATACAATAAACCATAAGTAGATGTACCTGCAATGTATCTTAACATCCTTTTTCCAGCTTTCCAATGATAGTCTTTAGGAGATTCCATAAACCTAGAAATATAACTAGCTACAAATTCTATATTACGTCTAGTAGCAGTAAGATACATAATACTACCAGCAAGTTGCTTATACAAAGTCGCATTAACAATAATACCTACATCATCTTTACTTAACTTTGTACCAACTTCAATAGGAGTATCTACCGGTTTACACATGTCCATCTTAATTTTTTCAAAATGTCAGTAGCATGCTTCTGTTGACTCATAAACATACCATCATGTGTTAGTCTCACTTTGATACCTAAGAAGCATTTAATTAATCCAAGATGTGTCATTTCAAATTCATTTTTCATTGTAGCTTTAAATTCATCTAACTGCATGTTACCTATATAAATTATGTCATCAGCATAAAGACACAGTATCAAAATATTAACTTGATGATCATTCTTGATATACAAAGTGGGCTCATGGTCGCTTCTTCTAAAACCATTATTCAACAAGTAATGGTATATTCGGCTGTACCAACCTCTTAGAGCTTGTTTCAAGCCATACAATGCTTTTTTCAACCTGTACACCTTATGGTTTTGAGTCTTGATTTTGAAACGAGGTGGTTGATCAACATACACTTCTTCATTCAATACACCATTCAAAAAAGCATACTTTACATCCATTTGGTAAATCGGCCACTTGTTTTGTGCTGCAATAGCTAATACAAATCAAACAATGTCAGTTATTTCTACAGGTGAAAATGTTTCACCATAATCTATTTCAGGTTGCTGTGAAAAATCTTTGGCAAATAATCTTGCTTTGTGCTTATCAACTTCATCTATCTCATTTAACTTTGTTTTAGAAACCCATTTGACACCTGTAGAGTTTTTATCATCAGGTAGATCAACCAAATCACAAGTTTGATTTCTTTCAATAACATCGATTTCATTATTCATCGCATCTACCCATTCTTTGTCTTTTATAGCCTCTTCAAAACAAGTAGGTTAAAATGAAAGAAATGCAAAATTTACAATATCATCAACATTATATTGTGCATAAATATCACTTAAGTTTCTCATTTTAGGATTATTAGAATCAAACTCAAAAGATGATGAATTGCTACTGCTTGATGAACTACCAATGGTTTTGTCTTGAACCTATAATCTTGGAAAGCTTGTTGCAGATGCTGTAGAAATTTGAATAACTGATATGTTATCCACTGATATTCTCCTGATGACACACTATTTTAACTTCAGGCACAATACAGAATCTCTTCTACCATTGATCATTAATTGCGGAAATAAAAACAATAGCATGCGCATATTAAAACCATAAACAATCACACATATGAACACAGTATTTTATGGGAAATATTAAAGCTGAAAACCCCCAACTATCTATATATTATATGTCATAGAGATCATGTAAAAATCATCATACAAAGCTCCTCATAAGCTCTTAGTACAATCTCCAATTGCTACACACTAATCAAGCTAGATCTAGCAAATCACATGCTCCAATCTCTGCCACCTGATAGCCTGCCTCTCCTGTGAAATCACTATTGAATAATGGCTCATAAATAACTTCGAACCACCTGGATTGTACTGCGCAATCCTCATTGGAATCTCCAATCACTGGTTGTTGCAAATCATGCAACAGTATAGTCACAACTGATAGTCACACTGCTCTTTCACCTACCTCTTCACTGGTCTCCACTGAAACCGTCCATGCACTGAAGTTAACTGATGTATTATTTAGTTGATTAATTAGTTTATAATTAGTGAATTAATTAATAATTAATTCACACCACTCTCACTAGTGTATCAATCAGTTAGACTAGATACAACTAGCTGAACTATGTTTAACTCAGTTACACTGAACACAACTCCATTAACTTCCTCAATCAACTCCACCAAACTCTCTCACATGAGTTCTAATTGAAGTATCCATTCAATAGCTCCACTTATCCCTTAGGAATAGCGTAATTCCTTCTGTTAGCTCTTGTGCCACATCTATGCACTTAACTGAAGTGCTCCAAGAGAATAAGATAATGTTTATAATCCAAATATTATTAAGAGCTAATAATATTCGGCATATCTATTTTTAGATTGGTAATCTAAAAATAGATTCCGCCCAATATGTCTAAAAATAGAAGTCCATCTATTTTTCCAACTTGACCAACCATCCACAAATAGCATCTTGCAACTCATAGAATATGATCGACATGTCTAAAAATAGGCATAGTCTAAAAATAGACTTTGCACCAAAAATAGCCTGTGGGCCCACTTAGTGAAGGCAAATTCTTTCCACTAAGATCATCATCTTGTTGCAATCTCAACACTCTTTCTCAACAAGATAAGGATTATCTTCCACCCCTATCTTGCCTCTCTGGTATTCAAATTTTCTCCTGGTGAGCGCCTTCGTCAAGATATCAGCATCCTGATCCTTCGTGGGAATGTATGAAAGTAACATGATCTTCCGCTACACACAATATCTGATATTATGATACCGGATGTCAATGTGTTTAGATCTATCATGAAATACTGGATTAACCGAGAGTTTGATGCAACTCTGATTATCACAATATATCACAGTAGGATCTAAGTGTGAACCGAACAACTCGACCAGGATCTTCCTCATCCATATAGCCTCGCATGCAGCCAAAATCGCTACCATATACTCGGCCTTTGCTGAACTGAGTGCCATGGATCTCTGCTTCCTGCTGTACCAAGAAACTGCTATCGACCTGATACTGAAAATCCCTCCAGATGTGCTCTTTCTGTCTGTTGGGCTCCCTGCCCAGTCTGCATCCGCGAAGCCACATAGCTTCACCTCATCCGACTGTCTGTACCATAATCCATATCCCGATGTGCCTCTGAGATATCTCAATACATGCTTTCCTGCCTTCCAAAATATCTTGGTAGGCTTAACCATAGCTTGTGAAAGCTGGTTAACAACATAGCATATGTCAGGTCGTGTATTGACCAAATACATAAGCGACCCCACCAACTATCGATAAATAGTGGCATCCACTACCTCTGTCGAAGTAGCATCCTCCTTCCTCCATCCACCAAGAAGAGGACTATCAATAGGCTTGCAGCCATGCATGTTGAACTTCTCCAGTATCTGCCGAGCATAATTGCCTTGAGAAACAAACAGTCGATCACTGCACTGCCAAATTTCCAATCAAAGGAAATAATGAAGGAGGCCCAAGTCCTTCATCTCAAACTCCTTTGTAAGATCAGCCTTGCATGAGTGTATCATCAGTTCATCACCTATCAAAATCAAATCATCTACATAAAGTACAATGATCAGCAACTTACCCTCCACCAAAATCTGGTATAGGTTTGGATCCGCCTCACTCTTGGAGAATCCAAGTGTGGTGAAAATCTATTTATCCGTGTGTACCAAGCACGAGGTGCTTGTTTTAACCCATACAGTGCTCTCTTGAGCCTCCACACATGCGACTTGCTGCTGAAGATCTCGAAACCTTCGGGCTGCTCTATGTACACCTCCTCCTCAATCACCCCGTTGAGGAACACAATCTTCACATCCATCTGACGAATGTGCCACCCCATCTGCGCTGAGAGAGCAAGAATCATCCGTATGGAAGAATACCTTGCTTTAGGTGCAAAGGTTTCCTTATAATCGATCCCCCCAATCTATGAGAAGCCTTGGGCAACAAATCTTGCCTTGTACTTCTCCACACTCCCATTAGCTACTTGCTTCACTTTGTAGATCCATCTCAAATCCACCACTGATTTCCATTCCAGCCTTGGGACAATCTCCCATGCACTGTTTCTGACAATCGAATCATACTCTTCCACCATGGCATCTACCCATGCGAGATCCTCCAGAGCTTCCTCGAAAGAGGATGGCTCCGTCACGATACACTTGCTCATAAGAGCCATGTATCTAGTATACTGGTCAGGTGACTGTCTCTGTCTGTGTTGTGATGTAGGTGCTCCTACAATCCTCTCTGCATCTTGAGCCAGTCGCTCAGCTTCTGTAGTGCGCTTCCACCCTCTGATGGTTGGCGCTGCATGAGTGGTCTCTTACACTCCATGAACCTCCTCTTGTGGCTGATCCACATCTTGAGGCTCATCCTTAGGAACTAATAGCTCCTCATCTGCATGTAAGTGTGGCTCCCTCTCAAGCGAACACTTCATGGCTTTCTCCTCATGAAATTTGATATCCCATCACACAACAGTCTTACTACTGTCTGGAAGATACACACGATAGTTGTGGGGTGTATCAGTGTACCCCACAAATATCCCAACCTCTGCAGTCGACTCCAGCTTCTTCTTGGCATCCTTCGTCACATGAATGGAAACAGGTGAACCAAAAATCCTCAAATGGGAAATATCAGGCTTCTTACCAGAAAATGCCTCCTTGGGTGTACTCATGCCAAGTATCCTGTGAAGACAACGGTTTTGCACATAAACCACAGTATTGCATGCCTCAGCCCACAAGTGTATGGGAAGGCCCTGATCATGCAACATCGCATGTGCATCACCCACAATCGTTTTGTTCTTTCACTCCGCAACCCCATTCTGCTGTGGGTTATGAGGTGCTATGAGCTCTTTTCGAATTCCTTCCGCGCTGCAAAAGCATCAACATATTGATCAGCATTGAATTCTATAAATATTGTCTGAATCTATTCCATTGATTATGATTAAACTTTTCATCAAATGTTTGAAATCTTTTCCCAAACAAATACAAAGTTAGAAAATCATAGTTTAGTTTATATAAATTTTGAAAGTTGTAGGATATTTATAAATGAATCTTTTATATTGTTAAGGAGAGTCATTTCCATTTTCTTGGAAGTGACATAATTTCTTCCTGCCTCAGGCATATAGAAGGTGATCATTTGCTCATGTTGTCACCCAAATCAGTGCATTCTTCCTTTCATAACCCTTCTTTATGGATGTGAGATTTCTGACTCTTTTAATTCATCCTTCCATTATTATAAAGTCCTTGAATTCGCCAAAGATGAATTCACCACCATTTTCGCTCCTAAGAGCCTTCACCTGCTTCCTCGATTATTTCTCAACCAGTGCCTTGAACTCACAGAACTTTGAGTATGTCTCACTCTTCTTCTGCATGAAGAATATCCAGCACTTACAAGAAAAATCATCAACAAATATCACATAGTACATATGCTTTGTTGTCGAAGCTACTGAGAAAGGTCCACACACATCTGTGTGAATTCTCTCAAGGATCGTCGTGGCGCGACTATCTTTCTCATGAAAGGTGGCTTTCACAAATTTTCCCAAAGTACATCTCTTGCACTAATCTGACTATGCAAGTGTACCTTTGGGAAGCCCGGTAGAAATCTGCTGCAAAACTTTCAAAGCTCCATGGTGAAGGTGGCACAATCTCTCGTGCCACAGCTCGCCATCATCCCGGCTCACCACTCCTTCTGCCTTGCCTGCCATTGCTGCGTAGCCATCTACCTGCAACTGATAAAGGTTCTTAACTCGAACCCCCATCCTCTAGGTTTCACCAGTTTCCTTACTGCGTAGGAAAGCCTTTCCCTCGCTAAAGACAACATCATATCCCTTGTCTTCTAACATGGCCATCGAGATCAGATTATTCTTCAATCCTGGAACATGCATCACTTCCTTTAATACGAAGGGTTTACCAGACTCCCTCTCAAAGGAAATGGTACCGATATCGGTCGCACTATATCTACCATCGTCGCCCATCTCGATGTGCACTCCAAGATCTTTCTCATCCAGATCAGTAAACAAATCTTTGTCTCTAGTCATATGAAAAGACGCATCACTGTCAAGAAACCACACTGAACCCATCACACTTGAGACCAAGCATGCGATCAGCGAAAAATCCAGCTCAAACTGCGAGGCTAAGGCCTCTCCAGCTGTAGATCCAGTAGCCTACTTATTTTTCTTCTTACAATTACTGGTGTAATGTCCGTGTTGGTGACAGTGAAAGCACTTCACCTTGGACATGTCCTGCTTCTTGCCTTTCGCACTGGATTGAGAAGCATTCTTCTTGCTCTTCCCCTTCCTTGCTTTGGTAGCCAAAGTGAAATTTTCTTCATCTGAGTTCTTTGATGAAGATTCGTCCCTGGTACTTCACCTTATCTCCTCTTGCACAAGATCCGACCACAATCGCTCCCATCCTGGAAATTTCTCCCGACCATTGATAGAGTCCTGATAGGAATGCCAACTCTTCGGAAGCCCAAGGAGAGCCAAGCTCACCAAGTCCTCATCATCAACAGTAACCCCCACACTTCCCAACTCATCCCTACATTGGATGAACTTCGTGAGGTACTTGGGCATACTGTTTCCTTTCTCCATTTTTATGTTCCTAAGTTTATCCTTGAGCACCAACTTCCTTTGGTCGCTCTCACCTTGAAATAAATCTGTCAAAGCTTTCCACATCAAGAATGGAGAAGCTTTACCATGAAGGCTAAACACTATGTGATCCTTCACACCTTCCAACATAATTCTTTGATATTTTTATGTCTTCTTTTGCCATGCATCCAGTACAACAACATCGCTAGAAGTAGGTTTTGGAATTTCTGCATCTATGAACTCCTTCAACCCATTTTCATCCAGCACCGCCTCCATCCTGTCCTTCCATGCAATATAATTTAGGCTGCCCTCAAGGACATACTCCAATCGCAATTCGTTGAAAGACGTCTCAACTTCAACACCAAGAAAACACTACTGCAAATTCGAATTCCACCAGCTCAAAACTCAACCGCTTCAATGTTTTGCAATTGCTCCAATGATCAATATCGCTCTGATGCCATGTAGAAATTTGAATAAATAATATTTTATCCACCAAGATTCTCTTGATCACACACTATTTTAACTTCATGCACAATACATAATCTCTTCTACCATTGATCATTAATTGCGGAAATAAAAACAATCGCATGCGCACATTAAAACCATAAACAATCACACATATGAACATAATATTTTATGGGAAAGCTTAAATCTGAAAACCCCCAACTATATATATATTATATGTCATAGAGATCATGTAAAAATCATCATACAAAGCTCCTCAGAAGCTCTCAGTACAATCTCCAATTGCTACACACTAATCAAGCTAGATCTAGCAAATCACATGCTCCAATCTCTGCCACCTGATAGCCTGCCTCTCCTGCGCAATCACTGCTGAAGAATGGATCATAAATAAATTCGAACCACCTGGCTTGTACTGTGCAATCCTCATTGGCATCTTCAATCACTGGTTGTTGCAAATCATGCAACAATATAGTCACAACTGATAGTCACATTGCTCTTTCACCTACCTCTTCACTGGTCTCCACTGAAACTGTCCATGCACTGAAGTTAACTAATGTATTCTTTAGTTGATTAATGAGTTTATAATTAGTGAATTAATTAATAATTAATTCACACTACTCTCACTAGTGTATCAATCAGTTAGACTAGATACAACTAGCTCAACTATGTTTAACTCAATTAAACTGAACACAACTCCATTAACTTCCTCAATCAACTCCACCAAACTCTCTCACATGAGTTCTAACTGAAGTATCCATGCAATAGCTCCACTTAACCCTCAGGAATAGCATAATTCCTTCTATCAGCTCCTGTGCCACATCTATGCACTTAACTGAAGTGCTCCAAGAGAATAAGATAATGTTTATAGTCCAAATATTATTAAGAGCTAATAATATTCAACATATCTATTTTTAGACTGGAAATCTAAAAATAGATACCGCCCAATATGTCTAAACATAGAATTCCATCTATTTTTCCAACTTGACCAACCATCCACAAATAGCATCCTGCAACTCATAGAATATGATCGACATGTCTAAAAATAGACTTTGCGCCAAAAATAGCCTGCGGGCCCACTTATTGAAGGCGAGTGACTTCTTTCCACTAAGCTCATCATCTTATTGCAATCTCAACAGATGCTTCATGTTCGTCTAACAGAATAAAAGGATTAGGACAAGTATTATTCTCCATTTCATTCCAAGACTTGTCTTCCAGAAATTTCACATCTTGACTTATGACAAAATTCTTAGTTATAGGATTAAACAATATGTATGCCTTAGATTGATCACTATATCCTATAAAAATATATTTTTTGCTCCTATCTTCAAGATTTTTTCTCAATTTTTCTAGAACATGAGCGAAAGCAATACAACCAAATACGTGAAAGTGTGAAATAGTTACCTTTTGTCAACTCCATGCTTCTTCAGGTACAAAACTTTAAACACTGGAAGTTGGTGATCTATTCAAAATATATACTGAACATGCAATTGCGTAAGCCCATAAATCTTTAAACAAATTTCGTGTTTTGAGCAAAATTCGAGCCATATTCATAATTGTCTGATTCTTTCTTTCCGCAAATCCATTCTGTTGTGGAGTATAACTGGTTGTTATTTGTTTTCTAATACCATGCTGTTTGCAAAAATCAATGAATTTGTTAGTTTCATACTCACCTCCTTTATCAGACCTCAGAACTTTAATAAACTTTCCACTCTATTTTTCAGCCTCGGCTTTGAACTCCTTAAACTTTGAAAATGTTTATGATTTATATTCGATGAAATACACCCAAATTTTCCCGCTAAAATCATCAATGAAAGTAAGAAAATAGAGGCTGCTAGCAACTGAGTTTTCTTGCATTGGACCGCACAAATCTGTATGCACTAAATCTAGTTGTTATTTTTCTCTATTAGACGCTGAATCAAAACTATCTCGCTTATGTTTACCCATTATACAACTTGTACAGGAAGAGATATGATCAGACAAAGAAGGAAAACCTTTCACCATAGACTATCTTTGCAAAAAAATCATATTTTGGATAGGTAAATGACCATATCGCAAATGCCACGGATCAGAGTCAGTTGGCATTGAAACATTATGTGCATACAACTTCTCACTTTTCAACTGTAATTGATACAACTTGTCCTTTGTCATTGGAAGCTTTGTAACAAGAGACTTATGTTTATCAATAATTGTGCAAGTAGTGTTCTGAAAGCTAAAAACATAACCATGTGCATCTAACTGACCAACACTCAACAAATTATGCTTGAAATTGGGTACATAATAAACATCATAGATATTCTTCAAAACATTTTTTTTGGTTAAGACAGGTACAACACCCTTTCCTGAAGCTTTAACCTGGCAATCATCACCCAAAACCAATAGAGGAACTGAAAGATGTATCAAGATGTGAAAACAAATCACTATGACTAGTCATATGTGTTAAACACCATGTTGAAGCACACACATGGTGTATGAAGAGAAGAATGCACACACACACAAGAGACTCAACACAATGAAGGATAAGCGTGAGGCTTTCTTATTTTCCATTATACAAATATGTACATTTATAGTACAATGGTGTGACTCTTGGTTTCATATTCCAAGGTCACTTGGACTCCATTGTGACTTTTCATATTCCACACCTACCCATGGAGGATTAGGTGTTCCAACATCCCCCCTTAATCCGAAGGGGTATGTGTGAGTCCAAGAAAAGAGTTGTAATACAAATCTGCAAAGTATGCATGGCAGCACTTGGGCTGAATCAACTCTCTAAAATGTTGGAAAAAAGAGGTGGTTTTAGGATGACCACAAACACTGGAACGCAAAACTTGTTGCAGTTCCCGGAACTCTTCCAAAACTGGCAAGAAGCTGAAGGCTTCTGCTAGAGGAATTGTCCCTTATAAAAAAGGGAGACCTTCGACCTAAAAGAAGGGAGGTCTACTACCTGTGGTGGTTTTAGGTTGTCCACCAACCAAAGATGATGGTTTTAGGTTATCCACCAACTGAAAATGATGGTTTTAGGTTATCCACCAACCAAAGATGATGGTTTTAGGTTATCCACCAACCGAAAATGATGGTTTTAGGTTATCCACCAACCAAAGATGATGGTTTTAGGTTATCCACCAATCGAAGGCATGCTCATGGGCATCCGTGTCTCTGGCTACATCTCTGAATCCGGAATGACGAATTGTGGCTCAGGCTCGCTTGAACTGCTGGCTACAACTCTGAACATGGAATGAGAGATTGTGGCTCAGGCTCGCTTGATCTGTCGTCGAAGCTTGTACATGACCACCATTTCCCCCCCTGTCAGGGACAAGGTGAGATGATGGCGAAAACTCAATTGCAAGTTTGCTCAATATCTGTGAACAAGTTCTGACATGTGTCTTAAACATCTTCTTGGCTGCTGATGCCCATTGCCAAGAAGCGATCCATCCAAGGTGAATCTTGGTTCTTGCAGGAGGCTTGTGTCTGAAGCATCTGTCTGAAGAATGAGTGTGCCGACCACAGTGCTTGCATGGATGAAGATCAAAACAGTGATCTTTCATATGGCCAACTCGATCACAGTGTTGGCATTTCTCAATCTGTTGTGGAAGTGGAGCATGATCTGGAACAGCTGCAGGTGAACTGTCATACATGAATCCGGCACTCTGAAATATGATGGGCTTGGTGTAGTCTGGAATATGAAAGGACACATCCTTTTCATATCCAAGACCAGTTCGGTGCTTGTTGTGGACAAGCTCTTCCCAAGGTCTGATGATGGGCTTGAGAAGTGCAGACTAAGCTGCTGCATCTGCATGTACATCTGCTCTTGTTCAAGGAACTGAATGGGAATCAACTGGAAATTTACTGACTTGCTGCTGATGGGAGTCCTTCTCAATCTTCTGAACAGAAATAGGTTCAGAATGGTGACTCTTTTGCTGAAGTTCGTCTTGTTGGAGCTGAGATTCCAACTGCAAAAACTCAATCTTTTCTTGTGCATCTTGTAAACAAATCTGAATATTACAAAGAGCATCCTTGCTCATTTTTATCACATCATCAACATTTGAATGAATGAGGTTATTCAACAACACTAATGCCTCATTGATTTTAGCCATTTCAACAACTTAGGCTCAAAATAAAGGGTGTCGGCTTCAACCGAAAATGCACCCGTTTACAATGTGATTCAACTTAATTTCAAGCAAATACAAGTGACTCAAGAGAACTTCCAACTATGGAAATCTCAAAGTACAAAATGTGCTCCTCAAATGATGGAGGGCAATCAACAATTTTTCAACAACTCAAGTACTGATTGCAACTATGAAGAAGCAATACAATGTCAACTCAATACAATATTTCTGCAAAAATGTGGAGCAAAAACAACTGTGCAAAAGGTCCTTTAAGGCAGCTGAAATTTCTCTTCAAAGAGTTGTTTTGCAATGATGGCAAACTTGTCTTCAAATGTCAATTCTTCAAAAAATCACCCTTATGTCAATGTCAATTTTCTCTATGTGTTCACTTCATTTTCTGATATGTCATTTTCTCTTCATTTCTGCTGTTCAAATTTTCTCTCTTTCCTCTCTCTCTCTCTGCTGTTTTTTTTTTTTTTTAATTAATTAAAAAAATGGGAATAATTAAAAGGGATGGGGGTAATTAAAAAAAATGAAGAGGGAAATTTATATGGGGGTGGGGAGGGAATATTAAAAAGAGGATTAATAAGATATGGGAAAAGGAAATTTTTAATAATAAAAAATTAAAAGGGAAAAGGGGAAATTAATTTAAAAAGGAGTTGAATATTAAAATGAGTGATTTAAAAAAGGGTCGAATAATTTATAGGAGAGAGGTATTATAGATTAAAAAATGGGAATGAAGGGGCCGATAGTGTTTGAAAGGCTGTATAATAATGGAGCGTAAGGTGAAAGGAGGAGAAAGCGTAAGGTGAAGGGGTGTGAAGAATGGAGGGAGGGACGTGAGTCAAGCGAATGGATAGAGCGTAGGTGAAGCGTTTTGGGTAGAGGGTAACGGGGTGAGGGAGCTCGAGTAAGATGCGATCGTAGAGTAGTGGGAGGGCCGGAAGGGCGGGTTGGGGAAGCAGTAAGGGGTTAAGAGAGTACGCAGAGGGAGGTGGGAAAGGGTTGTGCGAAGAGGAGAGGCCGTGGGATGAGCAGTTTAGGAGATGGGGCGGGTTGAGAGCTCGAGGGAGGGCGTAAGGCGGGTTGAGTGTCACTGCGTTGGTGAGTGTTGTAGGCTGTGAGGAGCAGTGGCGTAGGGAGCGAGTGGAATGAGGTAGGCGCAGGCCGTGAGGGGGATAGGGTAGCCGTAGGGTGCGTTTGCAGGCGGAGTGGGGAGTAGTAGGCCATAAGGCCAAGTTTAATGTTGACGGGGCTTGGTATGGGGGCAGCCGTACAGTAATGGGGAGCCGTAGATGCAGAGGGTGGAGTGATAAGGGGTCGATAGGGCTGTGAGGTAGTGGAAGTAGGGGCGGAGCTCTAAAATAAATAGTGGGGGGCAGAGCCCGTGGGGGAGAGTAACGAGTGTGGAAAAGTGCAGGTTGTAGCATGGGGATGGCAGAGTATGGATGGAGCGATAAGGGTTGCAGGAATTTTTTTTTTTTTTTTTTAATTTTTTTTTAAATTTTTTTTTTTTTTTATAACAGCAGAAAGCAGAGATGAGAGAAAGACTTTGCAGAATGGTAGTAGAATTTTTCTTTCAAATACATAGTAGAATTTTTTTTCTTCAAATGTATAGCAGAACAAATCCAGCAGCAGTAGAAAGTGCAGAAATGAGGGCAACTTCAAAATTTTACTCTTCAGAACAGCAGATTTTTCAAAATATACAACAATCTACTCCATTTCAGACTTTAACAAAATTCCGAAATCTTGAAACTTGCAGAGATTTTTTAATGAAAAACTCAGAAATTTTCACTTAAAAAACTCAGAAATCTTTGCCATTAAAAACCATAAATTTCTTCTCAATATAAATAGTATCCATCAGCGCTTCAAATTGCAGATTTTAATGAGCAGAAGTTGCAGAAAAAATGAGAATGAAAACCTTTAGATGGGCAGTGCTGCTCTTATTCAAAGTCAATTTCTGAATGTTGGGATTTAGAATGCTGCTCCTTCTCAAAACACTGCTGCTCTTCTCAAAAAAAATTCTTAAATGTGTCAAAATCACTGCTGCAAAAATCCTCCAAATGCTGCAAAAATGCCAACAATTTTGCGAGATGGCACCACGAGATGGAAGCACAAACTCTTGATCAAATTTGGAGCCAGACCGGCAATCACCCGCTGCGATGCCATGTTAAACACCATGTTGAAGCACACACATAGTGTATGAAAGATAAATGCACACACACACAAGAGACTCAACACACAATGAAGGATACGCGTGAGGCTTTCTTATTTTCCATTATACAAAGATGTACATTTATAGTACAATGGTGTGACTCTTGGTTTCATATTCCAAGGTCACTTGGACTCCATTGTGACTTTTCGCATTCCACACCTACCCATGTAGGATTAGGTGTTCCAACAATATGATTACTACATCTGTTGTCTACCAACAAAACATCTTTATTAAGTGCTTTCACAGTCACTTGGCATGCTAGAAATAAAGCAACTGATGTTTCACATTCAATGTTTGTGACACTAGATTTATTTATTTATTTATAACATACTGTAATTTTCAACATTCATACTTATAATGGCCAAATTTTTTGCAATAGTGACATTGAATTTTTTATTTATCTATCCACCTACGACCATGATCACTTTGAGACTGCTCTGAATGTGTTTGAGTTACGTGTGATCTATCATCAGACTGATACTTTCCTCTACCTTTTCTTCTCCTGCCTCCAAAAGCTCTACCTCTACCTCTACCTCTATCCATAGAAGCTTTAGATTTGAAAGCCTGCTCTAAATTACTGACATTTAAATTAATTCTTGCTTCACGAGCCAACAAAGAACTAGTTAATTCTTCCATAGAAATTTTTTTTAATTCTGTCGACTCAAAAACAGTAACTATCATATCAAATTTTTTAGGCAAACATCTAAGAATTTTTTCCACAATTCTTTGGTCATAAAGTTCTTCACCATTAATTCAAAGCTGATTAACAATATCCATAACTTTAGTCATGAACTGATCAACTGTTTTTGATTCAATAATTTTAAGTGTTTCAAATTGTGTTATGAGAGTCTGTAATTTTACCATTTTTGCTTTATCATTTCCTTGATAAGAAACCTTAAGTATATCCCATATTGACTTAGCAGTCTTAGCAACAGTGATTTTAGGAAAAATAGTCATCTAAGGAATTTAAAATGCATCACTTCGCTCTACCTTCTTTTTGTTTAAGTTCATCAAATTGTTTTCTTTGAGCAGCAGTCATTCCAGCAATTGTATTTGCATAAGGTTCTATGAACCCCAACTCTACTGATTCCCAACACCCTAAGCCTTGTAAGCATGCTTCAATTTCAAGGCTCCAAAAGTCATAATTTTTCCCACTAAATAGAGCCATAGCGATTTTAAACTGAATTGTCGAGGCCATGTTTGAAGTAATAAAAAAAATGAAAACAACTCTTTTTAAAACAGTTCCAAATAGATATCACAAATAGATTTTCAATGAAGGTGATTAAAAACTATATTGTTTTTAACTCTTTTTAATTTCAACACCTTAATTTTATAAATCCCATAATTGAAAATGCACACCAACATTGAAGACATATTTCCTTTCCTTTCAACATCCTCATTCCCTTTCTTTCAACAACCTCATTAATAGGCTAAAAAACCAAACCAAACAACTAAAAAACTGTGGCAATCAATTAAACAATTTGTTTTAAAAACTGTAAAATAAAAATAAAAATGTGGAAGCCTTCCTCAAACGTTGATTAGACAAACTATTAAAACCAATCAAGTAAAGCACTTGTCAGCCTTTTTCTAACACTGATTACACAACTATAAAAAATGTGAATCATGCACCTTCGATGGCTGAACTCAATTCATGGCTTACAAATTCCTCGTTGGAGGCTCCTTCATTCAATGACTTGGCAACTTCAAACAACAAAGATGAAACTGCAGTGAAAAATCATGCAGCAAAGCAGACAGCAACAACTTCTCTGCTTCAAAAAGCTTCAAATGACAACTTCAAACAACTAGTGCAAGTCTTCAATAGCAATCTGCTTCAAAATCTTCAAACAATAGTTTCAAACAACGAGTGCAAGTCTTCAGCAACAAAACTCCAGCAGTTCACCTTTGCCCAAGAAAAACCCCAATGCTCTAATACCATGACAGAATGACAGAAGAAGAAAAAAATACAAAAGATTGCTGGGGAGCACAATCTGTAAATTATTTTATTATGAGCAATCTATATATACATGCATATAGACAGTTACATAGAAACAGTTTGAACCAACTAAAAACTAATTTCTAAAACTGATTTCTAAACTAGTTCACTTAATGGAAAGATTAAATCTTTTAACAAAAACACTATTGGAAGTTGCATCCAAATTTAAAACCAAAGAGATGTGGTGGAAATAACAAACAAAATATGGTGGCAACTATACAGGAGGACCTTAGACCTCAATCCAATGATGAGACACAGATCACAACAATGGGAATACAATGTAAACTTTTTCTTTATTCTAATGAAAATTTTGAACCAAGGAGAATTAAATTGTTCCACGTTAGAGTCGTAATGAAACATACTAAAGTGGAAAACTTGTTTGATCTAGAATCACAAATAAATTTAATTTCAAAATCCTTGGTTAAAAAATTAGGAATGGAAACCAAGCCTTATCTGAAACCTTACCTTCACTGTAAGACTAGATTTTTTATTACATCAAAACCATAGTTACCAAGTTTGAATTCGATATAATAAAAATTTAGAATGAAAAATTTTCAATTCCAAAAAAATGGGATAATATACATCTTAAATATTTAGATATATATATTTTTTGTCCTCTAACTGTGACTTATTTTGATAATTTTCTTTCTATTTCATTTTAAATTTTGAACAATTTTGATTAACTTGTATAATATAGCAACTTTGAAATTACATTTCAATAAAAAGAAAAAAAAAATCATGTTTCCTCCAAAAGTTTCAAATATTTTCTAATAATTGTAGATAATATAACAACTTTAGCACTGCAGTTCAACAAAAAAAATTAAAAAATCTACTTTTTCACTTCCCTCTTAAAATTTAAATTTAACAAATTTTTTAAATTCAAAAACTATTTCTCTCAAATTCTTTTTTAATCAATAAATACCAACAACAGTGTTTTAAATTTATTGACTTAAAATTTGTAAAATAAAAATGAAAATGAAAAAAGGAAAATTTTCTATATATATATATATATATATATATATATAATAATTTATATTTATAACTATAATATTTAAATTTAATTAATATTTATAGTAATTTATAAAAAAAAAAATATGATGAACCATATGCATATGGAGTTAAAAAATATCAAACTTGACCACAATTAATGTTCTGTATTAGAATACACTTATGTCTCTAATCTATATTGATTCCACAAATGGGTGTAAATTTTAAAAGCATTCGATGTTGCACGTAAGTGCAACTTTAATCTATATGCAATTTTAGACATTTGTGGTGTAAGGATGAGATAATTAGATAGCCAGTTGTTGAATGCCATGTGGACTTTGTGATTTGGAGTTGGTGACATGAAAATCACAGGACTTGAGGTACGCAGATACAAAATTGTTTGAGATATGGTTTCAGGTAAATAGGTGGCTTACCTTTTGTAGGTGGTTTTCTTTTTTTAGAAGAGGTCATGACTATTAGTATGTAGTTGTGGATCGATTTAATAGAATGTGTGTCTTAATGTCCTGTAAGGAACATGTCACTGCAGATCAGACTACAAATCTCTTTTTCCAATTTGTATGGGTCCATTTTGGGCTTCCCACATCCATTGTGTCTCATTAATACTTTCGCTTTATTGGAGAGATTTGGACGAGTTTGTGGAGAATGATGGACACCAAGCTAAAGAGGGGAATGACATTTCATCCACAGATCGACAATAAAATAGATTTTTTCAACCATACAATGATAGAATTACTCCAAGGCTATTGCGTCAAGCATCCCAAGTTGTGGGATGAGAAAATTCCTTATGTACAACATTCTTACAACTGAAAATTGCATTGATCCACTCAGAGCTCACAATTCGAGACATTCTTTAGATATTTTCCAAAGGATCCCTTAGACACAGTATTTGGGAGAGATGAGGATTCCAGTGGGAAAGATGATAGAGGAAAAGCATGATATTTCATTCAACGGATACAGATGATTCACCAAGCACTGTAGGAGTAGCTGTAGAAAATTGAAGCTCGATATAAAGCTCAACATGACAGACACCAAGTCGATCACCAATTCTAGATTGGAAACAAAGTGTGGCTCCACATCAACAAATATAGAATGAAAGGGTAAGGAAAGAAGTTGAGACCAGTTTGATATGACTCATTCACCATATTAGATAATATTAGAGATAATGATTTTCATCTCGATTAGAGATAATCAGTGGTGAACATTGAAAATTTAAAGCTTTATGATCCTCCTTTGATCATGGACACCAAAGAGGTTGGATATGTTCCTACAGTGGATAAATTTGCACCTGAATACCTAGACAAGCTACCCAAGGAAATCATTCTTGACAAGATGACTAAGAATTCCTGACGGGAGACGTGGAGTACAGTTGTATTGGTTTCAAGTGAATGAATCCATGTAAGGCTCAATGCTTTGAAAAGGATAAAGTGAGGGAGAAATTCCCTCACTTTCCAATTGATTGATAAATCTTTTGGTCTTCCAAAAGCTCACTAGTGGGGAGGAATAATCCAGGTCGCTCTAGAAATAGATGTGGCCTTGAATAGCTCAAAAATAAAACTCATCGTATTGAAGTGAAACTAGGACCATATCATAGTGCTCTTCATTCTGATTCCAATGATGCAAATGACACTCAAATCTGATTTCATATGCTCAGGGTATAACCAATCAAATTTATGGTCAAACTAGGCTAAGTGGCAATCACTAACGAGGAAACAACTTGGGAAAGTCCTGGAGCACATAATCTAGCCACCGGAACAGGCGAATTTTTCACCTCTTTAATTTTCCGAGTGACCCTTTAAATTCAATGATTTTTTTTAGCTAATATATATATATATATATATATATATATATATATATATATATATATATATATATATATATATATTAACAATAATCATAATAATAATAATAATAATAAATTAGGGTGGCAGGCCACTAGCCCCCAAAGACAATATATATATCACATGATATGTGGGTGGGACATCATAGAAGGACCCGCCACCCTTCTGATGCCAATTGTAAGAACCATCAGGATCGGTGGGGTTTGAACTCGCCTAACCAGCATGGTCAGCCTTCCTCCCAAGTGGCCCAAAAAAAAATGCCGCAAAAAATATAACGCAGATGCGCAAAATGGGGAGGCCCATGGTTTTGACCCCGGAACCTCCCCCAACCGAAATTCCTAACTTGGAACGAACAACCAACTAGCCTAAAACTCGTTTGGTAAGCTCTCTCACAAAATTTTATTTAAACTGTCACATTTTTCCTTTGACCCAACCGGTGGAGGAGCATAGAAACTAAACCAAGAGCGCCCATGGGAGGGAAACCCCGAACTAGAAACTTACAATCATTGATGCTACCAAGCAAATATTCTCAACAGTAACTACTTTCCACAACAGAAAGTATAAAGCAGTAAATCACACATGCACAAGTGTAGAAAATTTCAAACAAATATTGTACAATAATGTACAATTGAATATTCGTTATATTAAACCAATATGAATAATGCAAATATAGATATAATTAAAATCACGTTGCAAAAATTCTATGTCATATCTTGTCCTGTTGGTCATTTTATTCTGTGCTGCTCTCTAGCTGCCCCTTAGTCCTTCAAAGGAAAACACATAGAGACTCCAAGAGGGTCGCCACCTTGTAGAAATTATACAAAAACGATGTATATCATGGATTCAATTCGATCTAAAAATGTACTAAAGTTAAATATTGAATCGCTTCTACAAATCAATTGTGAAATTAAAAAAACATGAAGAAAAGAAGAATCAATCAAACCACAACACAAATAATTTCCTAGGGAAATATTGCTGCTCAAAACCCCACTATCATATAATTTATATTCCATAACGAATCATGAAAAAATTACAATAAAATTATTATCACAAGAATCCACTGCAATATGCTTATTGTCTCACACTGATCCAGACAAAATCGAGCCAATACTCAGCCAATACTCAGCCTGTCTTCAGGCTGCCTTGCTCATACAATCCCTGATGAATGAAATCCCTATTATTTAGGAATTTTAGCCTTCCTCAACTGCGTTGAGTATCATGGGAATCCTGTGGTGTTTTAACTGCATCTGGGCAGTCTGTTAATATCACAATTCATATTCACACTTACCTTCCACCTTGATCTCAATTGGGTCTCGAGTAGAACTTGAATGCATGTAGCTAATAATAGTAAATCCTCAATTGCATGTGAGATCACTGACTTTGAGTTAAATAATATTTATTTCACTTTACCTCTCACTAGTGTATCAAATAGTTACAACTAGCACAACTTACTTTAACTCACTTAACTGAGTTAAAATGATTAAAACCTACGTTAACTAATGCACCACTGCACTTTGAACTCTGTTACAACTAGAATTACTCTGCATGCCTCACAAACTACCCTCAAATCGAAATTCATGAGTTAACTTACTTTATCACACTAAATTAACTATTACAGGTTATTTTGAGATTAGATTACATTTTATTGTGCAATTTCATTAAGGGTAATTAAAATATTAATGCACCAAATTTAGCCCACACCAATGTAGGTGCTGCTAAGACCTATGGTCCCACACTAGTGTAGGTGCTGCTTGGACCTCCTGGTCCCACACTTAGTGTAGGTGCTGCTTGTTGTTTTCGGATGCCAATTTCACTATTTCTTATTGAAAACTTCAACACTCCCTCTCAACAAGAAAGGAATGTCCTTTCATGTGACATGCACCTCTTGCATGCGACATGCAACCCTTGCATGCAACACTTCTGAAACTCAATAGCCTCCAAACAACTGAATTAGTACAATGCATCTGTCATTTTATTATTCTGACTGTTGCTAGCTACTCCACATGTCTACTGGATTCTCTATGCTCTTGAAATATGCATCCATGCACTCTGCACTGCTACCAAATCTGATATGCACTACAATATGTGACACCTGTCACTCTGTTTTTTGTCTTCCTGACATCTAACTGCATCAATCTAACTGATATTTCTACTGTTGTAATGTGGGCTCCTCATAGCCAGGTTCGATTCATGAGATACACCATCTCTAGGACCCTGCCTAAATTTCTTCTTGGGATTAATCTTACATGTTGCCCCACCTCACACCTGGAGGTATAGTTGCATGAAATCCCTCTGCCCATCTGGCTCAAAATTTCTCTACTTGAGTGGTTTTTTCCACTCCATGATCCTCTACATGTGGCTGCTCCACATATTGATGTTCATTCTTTGGAACCAAGTGTTCCTCACCTGCATGGAAATCCAGCTTCTTCTCAAGGGTCAATTGCATGGCTTTCTGACACTTCCCATTGGTTGAAAGCTCTTTATAAATCACATCTACATCAAGTATATAAAGATTCTTCACAAGAATCCCAATCTTATTAGCTTGTCCTATTGCTTTGTGTCGAACGAAAAATTTTCCTTCACTGAAAACAACATCATAGCCTCTATCCTCCAACATTGCAACTGAAACTAAATTTTTATTCAAGCCTGGTACATGCATTACATATTTTAATAAAAATGGTTTACTTGACTGTCTCTGGAAAGTAACTATACCAATCCCAGTAGTGCTATACCTTTTGTCGTCACCCGTTTCGATATGCATCTCGAGATCCTTCTCCTCCAAGCTACTAAAAAGTTCTTTGTTTCCCGTCATGTGGAAAGATGCACCACTATCCAAGTACCACCCTGAGGCCATTTCACTTGACACCATGCATGTGATCAGCGAGAAGTCCAACTCAAATTGCGAGGCCAAAGCCTCACTAACTGTAGATCCTGAAGGCTTCTTTTTCTTCTTGTTTTGTGGACAATTAGTGGCATAATGTCCATGCTCATGATAATGAAAACACTTCACAATGGACATGTCGCACTCCTTTCCTTTTTCACCGGTCTTAGATTTGGGATGGAATTTCTTTCCTTTCCCTTTCTTCGCCCTGACAGGCAAAGCACAATATTCTTCATCTTCATTCTTATATGAAGATCCATCTCTGGTATTTTGTCTAAACTCCTCCTGCACCAAATCTGACCATAGTCGTTACCAATCTAGCAGATTCTCCCTTCTATTAACAGAGTCTTGATAACTATGCCAACTCTTGGGAAGTCCTAGGAGAGGTAGAATCACCAAATCATCATCAACGATAGTTATGCTAGCGCTCCCTAGTTCATCCTGACATTGGACAATTTTTTTTAAATATTTTAGCATGGAGTTGCCTTTCTCCATCTTGATCTTCCTGAGTTTATATTTGAGTGCCAATTTCCTATGGTCACTACTGCTCTAAAATATATTCACCAAAGCCTTCCACATTTCATATAAAGTTTATTTTCCATGGAGACTTGAGACAATGTGGTCTCGTACTCCCTCCAGTAAGATCCTCCTCGCCCTTGCCACTTTCTTTTGTGATGCATCAAGATTTGCAGCATCTGTCACATCGGGTTTAGGAACATCATTGTCAATGAATTCCTTCAAGCCATTGTCTTTGAGTACTACCTCCATCCTGTATTTCCAAGAAATATAGTTAGAGATACCTTCGAGTGCATACTCCAATCTCAAGCCATTGAAAGCCATTTCGATCCTAAATCAGTTATAGCACCAAGAAATTCTTTCTACAAATTTGAATTTTATTCAGTCACAAAATCAGCTCCTCCTCCACTATTTTGATTTCCTATGCTCTGATACCATGTGGAAATTATACAATAAGTAGGTATATCATGGATTCAATCCGATCTAACAACGTATTAAATTTAAAAACTTAATCGCTTCTACAAATCAATTACGGAATTAAAAACCCAATCGCCAATCACATGAAGCAAAGAAGAATTAATCAAACCACAACACAGATAATTTCCCGGGGAAATCTTGCTGCTCAAAACTACTCTATCATATATTGTATATTACATAAGGAATCATGAAACAATTACAATGAAATTCTTATTACAAGAATCTCCTACAATCTGCCTATCATCTCACACTGATCCAGACAAAATCGGTCCAATACTCAGCAAATTCTCAGCCTGTCTTCAACTTGTCTTTCTCACGCAATCCCTGATGAATGTAATCCCTATTCTTTAGGAGTTTCAATCTTCCTCAACTACGCTGAGTATCATTAGAATCATGTGGTGATTTACTACATCTGGGCAGCCTGCTAATATCACAATTGATAGTCACACTTCCCTTTCACCTAGATCTCAACTGGGTCTCCACTGGAACTGACATGCATGCAGCTAATAATAGTAAATCCTCATTTGCATGTGATATCATTGATTTTTAATTAAATAATATTTAATTTACTTGATATCTCACTAGTGTATCAAATAGTTACAACTAGCACAACTAACTTTAACTCACATAACCGAGTTAAACTGATTACAACCTACATTAAATAGTGCACCATTTCACTTCAAACTCTGTTACAACTGGAATTACTCTACATGCCTCACCAGCTACCCTCAACTTGAAATTCATGATTTAAATGAGGTTATCACACTCAGTTAACTATTACTAGTTGCTTTGACATTAGATTATATTTTATTGTCTAATTTAATTAAGGGATAATTAAAATAGACATGCACCAAATTTAGCTGACACCATTGTAGGTGCTGCTAAGACCTATGGTCCCACACTAGTGTAGGTGATGCATGGACCTCCTGGTCCCACACTTAGTGTAGGTGTTGCTTGTTTTTTCCATATGCCAATTTCATTGTTTCTTGTTGGAAACTTCAACACACCTAACACTGTTGCAAGCCATTTCTACTGCATGTAAGCAGGCTGATCCAATCTTCTCTCTAGGTTGGCCAATACTTGAGTTCCAATCCACCTTATAGTATCCTCTTTCGCCCATAAAAGAGCTACTCATAAGGCACCAAATTTCACCCAACCTTCAACTCCTCTTCGTCACTTCAAGATATCTTGTCAAGGGATAATTTGGGTAGCCAACACACTTCCCTCCACTAGATCAATGGCACCCAATTATTCACAGTAGAATATGCTTCTATGAACACTCCTGATCACCAAATCAAGCCTTCAAATTGGATTCCAACGGTTTCATATCAAAACAATCCAAAACTGGTCAACCCCTTGACCCAACAGAAGACAACTCTTTAGCTCCAAGTCTGATCTACTACTGTTGTTCCTGTCTGTGGTTGGTTAGGGAACCAAGTATACTGCAACAACCCTAAAAAATCCACACAGTCCCTCAAATAGTTGTGGCTTCCCTTAATTTTTTGTGGCCTTCTCTTGTAGAGTTCTCCTCCTCTTATGTTGATGTTCTAGGCATGAAAAATCATTAAATTACCCTATGCTACCTTGAAATAGTTTGGTAAGGACTGCCACCTACCCAAAATGGCCTCCTTGAGGCTTAAACTACCTCTTCCAAGAGTTCTCCACCCATAAACACCCCTCACACAGACCCAAAACCCATATTTTCTTCCTCTTACCTCTAGCAAGGCTCCTTGGCCCTCCTAACAACAAATCGGCCTCCAAAAATGGCCCTGAACTAGGTTTTAATCTCCATGCTATCATGTCATTTATGTCTGCGGCCAAAAAAATAACTTATCTCTCCTCTACACTGTCTTTGTGTTGCAAAAATGGATGCCTAAATGGCTTGTCCTCACCTTTTATTTATACACCTATAGAAAGGCTCCTCCAATGTCTATCATGGGATTGAAAATCTATCACATGTCTTCTTAACACTAAGCCGACCCTAATCAACTTGTGTAAAACCCAATCATAAACTTCAAAAATTCATATCTCCATTTCTACAACACAGAATCATATTATTCTTGTTGCGTTGAATTCATTTCACTAGTGGTTATCATCCTCATCTATCACATGTCAAAATGTTCATATGGTTTTGGCCCAAATCATGATGGGTGAAAAACCCCTACCTTGGGTTCCAAGCCCACAAGTGACTCTTGTGGCACTTTTTCCTCCAATCCCGAAATCCTAACTTGCTTGGAGTACCTCCCAAGATACTCAAAAATAAACACCAGCATGTAGCTCTTTGATTCCCATGCTTGTTACAATGGTTGCAAACAATATTGGCAGGGAATTGTGTGGGGGAGGTCTTTGGCAATAAATTATAAAAGACAAATACCTCGAGAAGAAAGAGTTGGTTGATTGGGTCAAAATGGGGGATTTGGAAAAAAATTTGGCTTCTCAACCTTTGAGAAACATGATGAAGTTAAAAAATTGGCTTCTAGGAAAAATGAGTTCGAAGGTTGGCTCAGGGATGAAGGTGGAGATTGGTCTGACAATAACCATAGGTATGGGTGGAAACCACTCTTTCTTATCCACTGATTTTTCATCTACATAATCATGGTATTTTATTTCCAAGTGATATTTTCATGGATTAAGGCACAATATTGTAAAAAAACTCTTGTTTGGAGGTTAGGGAAATAGGCATGCCTTATCCATTAGCAGTACAATGGAAAAAATATATTCTTCATATGAGTCTGATAGTTATTTGTTTTTCAACAGAGGAGGATTTGATGACATGGAATGGCGTATGTGTTAAAGGGAAGATTCTGGTTAAAGATATATTCTCCTACATTACACAAGGCTTTGATGTTATACAATCCTCAGTTTGGTTCCAAAGGACTTGGAAATGGGATGTTCCAGAGAAGTTGAAATTTTTTATATGGTTGGTTTTTCCTAATAAGATCCTATTGACAGAAAAAAATGCTTGGCCAATAGTAGGGGATATCCCCAGTATAAAGTCCCAACTAGACTCTAGACCGTTTGTGATAGGGATCCCGTCCGGGGTGTAGGTACGGCTACCATTGAATACACCTTTCTCAGATGGAAGTGTGCCTTGCAAACTCGATGATGCAAGACTACTCGAATGATATGAAACAAATGTTTGATGAGTTCTCCTGTAAATGAAACATTGTAAATAGCAAAGCGAGATTCCAAGCATGAAGCCAAAGGAGATGTTGTTAGCAACACCTGATTAGGGCATGCTCATAAAAATCTTGCTTGACCACAAAAGAAACAATTCTCTATGGTTGAAACACCCTTCATTTCCTTAAGATTTTTCCAAAAGATTAAAGCGATATCAACAACAAAGTCGTTAAACATCCCTTAGTGAAATATTCACATACCATTGACACATCCAGAAAGCTTAAACATACAATTTCTATATGAACAGAAAAACGCAGACTAGTCAGTTATAAAAGATAGCAGATACATAAGACATTATATGCATAATGCTAGCACACATAAGTTCTCATCAGATCTAGTAGTGGACTCAAAACATCGATCTGTATTCATTCTCAGAATCATGCATTCAATGCAATACAATTATCTCTTCTCCTCTTAGAGTCCCGAAAAAAGTTCCTTTACATTGTCCCCGGAGGGAGTACTTATAGAAAAAATAGTGACCTTTGGGTAACCTTGTCCTTTAAGCTTCCTAACTATTGGAATGGTCTATGAGCCAAGTGATTTTGTGACCTACGACTCGATCTCATTTGCGACCTGCGACTGGTCGCTGTTTGTGACCGACGACTGGTCGTTGTTTGCGACCTGCGACTGTTCTTTGTTTCCAACCTGTGACTAGATCCTGCTTGCTACCTGTGACTTGTGTAACTATCCCTTTTCAAGGTAGCAGCCGTGTGATGGAAAGGTTTGGGACTTCTACCTATTGTTGTTCCCTAAGATAATTCTGCCCAACCTTATAGTCTGCGGCCACTCGAGTGACCTCAGGTGTGTCCTCCCTTAACCTGTGAAAGAAATCAAGAGTGTTTGGGACCAAAGTGTGCTTCTTCATGGAGATTTGATTAGATAGGGAGGCTAGGTTGGTGTATATCTAGAGTGGTGTGATGATGAACTGATCAATGTTCTCCTTTGAGGCCGGAAGGTCCTTGGAAGGAGTTGGTTGCTTGATGGGTTCCAAAAATGCTTGGATGTCTTGGGTTACTTCTTCTCTTGTATTCTGTGTGTCCAATGAACCAAGGGAAGGGATATGATGTACTCCCGCCATTGAATCGATTCCACTGATTAGATTTTCATAGCCAGACATCACTTTCTCCACATCCTTTACAAGCTTTTCCTTGGATTGTATTTTCATCCGTATCTGTAATTTGTCGTTCTGTGTGCGGATACAATCTTTCTTTGGAAAGGTGTCGGGAGCTTGTGGATACCTATCAGATCATTCAAGCATACTTCCTAGTGCCACAGAGGCTTCTTTTAGTTGTGCGGTATTCTTCTTAGTCTCTGACTGGGCCTTTAGTAGCGGGACCACTGTCTGTTTTATGGCAAACATCTCCTCGTATACCTGCTTAATGGTAGTTTCCAAAGCAACCAAATCCCCTTAGCTAGCAGTTGGTAACCCATTGGCTTGAGTGGTTGTGAATCAAATATTTTGATTTTCTGCCTCGAGCGCCTCCTTTTCCTAAGCTGCCTTCTGTTTGGAGTCCCAAAGCCTATTTTGCAGGGACAAGATCTCCCTACTCATCATGCTTACATTTTCCTAAGTATCTGCTGCAAAAGCGGTCCTCGTCGATGCGATCATGATGGGATTACCCCTAGTATCCATGAGTATGTCCTTTTCCATTGTCACTGTGAAGGGCTCGGCTGGATTCCGTAGAAGGCACTTTCTCTTCTCCTACCTGATCTTATGTGTGAAATGGTCGTATGATAGCCTTGTCAGGTCTAATACATCATCTTCCTATTGCTTTGGGACACCAAGTTCTGAGAGTGGGAGATGTATGCCCGTCATGGGAGTTTTCATGGGTACCTCAATATGGGGTAGCTTTGTTTGTTCCCTAGTATTTGGGAGTGGTGTCTCGCTTCCCTTTGCTCCCTTGGAAGAACCTTCCTACGATTTATGATTTTCTTCTTCCTTTCTCCTCTTCTCGACCTCTTCTTTATCCTATTCCTCCTTCAACCTGCACTCGGCCTCCTTCTTATGTCGTTCTTCGTCTTCCTTCTTCTTGCGTTCTTCTTCCTCCTTCTTTTTGTGGGCCTCTTCTACCTTCTTTTTCTTTTGTTCCTCTTTCTGTTGTTTCTTCTGCTACTCTTGAACGTGCTTCTTCCGCTTATCTTCTTCCTATTGTCGTGCCAAGGTATCTTGGGTCTTTATGAGTTCTTCCTCTCTCATATTCTTCTTAGCCTCATGTTGTTCCTTGGCCTCTTCATCTCTCTTTTCCTGTTTCTCTTTAGAAATACCACTACTTTTAGTATTCTTTGGCTTTTTAGATTTTGAAGATGAAGCTCCTCCTATCGGGTCCTTTCCTTTCAGCATGTCAACCCTCTCTTCTAAAGTTTGGTCATCCTAACCCTCTTCATCTCCACTCAGGTCAGCAGATTCTTCCGGCGCGGCTGCCCTGTCTTTGTTGTACTAGTTTCTGACTTGTTCCTCAACAAGGAATTCTGTGTGTTAGTACTTCCAATTGAACTTGGCCTCTTTGCGGTGTGCAGGGATGATCCTTTTAGGATCATATGATCTATGGGTGAAGGTTACAAAATGAAAACCTTTGATGTCCTCTACCTCAGCTTCTACTTCCTTGAAATCCTTAACATTATAGGCACCAATAGTAAGTGGGAGGGTAGGCTATGGCTTCTTTTTGCCTTTGTCGAGGACCTTGGAGAATCCGCTTGAAATCTGGTAGAACACCACATGTAGCAATAATTTATAAGTGACATACCTGGGTAGTGCATGAGTTGCCTTGAATGACCCGAAGGCCCTGATAAAGGTACTATCTATAAAGGGAAACCAGTTGGCCACCTGGGTCACTATTTCCATAGCCTGCTTGGACATGCAAGGGGCATCTTTACCAAAAAGCTTCCCACATAGCATGGGGATGAAATTGTGTGAGATGGAATCCACATCTTGCTTGTATTTGGAAGCCCAGAACACATTCAGATATTTTTGAATGGGCCCACCATGATTCGCATCCCAATTATGCGACCACCCCTCAAAATAGCATCTCGCGCATACCGCGTCTAAGAGGTAAGAGGCCATGTAGAATTTTGATGCGCATCCCTCATCTGGTGCCTGTGCTGCTGATATGTTTACTCTAGCAGCCAACACTACCAGGTAAGCCAGTTGAAATGGGTGTTGTAGGAGGTGATTGCATACATGAGTGGGACCCAAGCCCCATTAAAGGTAGTGGCATCTTGTCAGCTATACATTCTACACATCATTGCTGGCACCAGCTTATAGTCCTTCCTAAGGCCATCTGTCTTATACTCCTGATCTTTTTTTGACTTAAAATTCTCAGTGTCCTTCCACAAGCTCTTCAAGGTTTCTAGTATTGGTACATCATGCATGGAGACCCAGTCAACATTAAAGGATTCTTCCCTAGCGGGAAGTGCGTAGTAGATGTCGACGTCTTCCCAGTTTTCCCTGCCTGGTCACGGATAAGCCAGAACTTGGAATAAAATTTCTGGAGGAACCATTCAACTACTTCTGCACATGGGAATATTGGTGGATGAGGGCCTACATAGTGAAGCTTGGACCTTTTGACTTGAATATATACTTGCCGATCCGCGAGATCTTCTAGGAATTCTGGCTTTGTGAATTCCTGATATACTTGATACCAGGTCATTTTATCTCCCTTCCCAAAGACACAAGCAATGTCTCCATAGATAGGGGGTGGTGGAGGAGGCATGTCTTCTCCTGATATCTCTATCTCGGGGCTTTTGTTTCTCCTCTGAACTGCCGGAGGCCCCATATCGCTTGAGGCCAAAGAGAGGGAAACATGCTTGAGCTTGGCTTCAATATTCCCTGGCATGTTCAAAAAATAATCCCATGATAAGATGGATGCCATGATAAAAAATATGACTGGACTTACTAGACCTCTAAATTATTTAACTACTCAGGTTAGGTCACTGCGATCCCTATTAGTCGCTATATGTGGGATTAAGGAGGTCGAATTTGTGTGAAATGTCCTAAAACAGTGACTTTGCGACTTGGCGACCTACGATTATGTCGCAAGGACACTAGGCCAAAAATTCACTATTTGGGTGGTTATTCGATGATATGCGACCTAGTGACTTCGTGACTTAGTGACCAGGTCATGAGGTCACAAGGTCGTAGGGTCACAGGGTCGCATTAGGGCTTTCTGAGAGAAATCCAAGCGATCCTGACCCGCAGGAAAAAAATGAAAGGAGGGAAAAAAAAAACTACAAGGGAAATGGAAAAACCAGGCTTGAGGGCTTTCTTATAAAGCCAGGAAGGGGTTTCTGTGGCAGAATGGAGCAAAGTAAGGCTTAGAAGAGGAAGCAAAGAGAAATTAGCATAAGTGAGCTAAAAACCCTAGCTGGAAAGCTGGCGAGGATTTGGGTTGCAATGGAATGGGGCCAAGGGAAATTAATAGGCTAGGGTATGGGGCACGTAAGGAAACATCTAAGAAAAATAGGAAACAACAGTAGGATTAGGCAACTTACCCAGAAAAAAATGAGATCTAGTTGGCTTGTTAGAGGCTTTGTTTGCTATGTCACGCAGGTCGAATGCAACCTACATGACCCTTTTATTTATAAAGGGGTTGCACATGCGATCATTTAATGCAGGTTGCTAAGTCGCAAATCGAGGCTGGTTGGGGAAGGATGCGACCTTGGGAACTTGCGACCCCGCGACCTGGAGGCTGCAAGGTCGGTAGGTCGCACAATCGCGAATGCGAAAATCTAGGACAGGATGTGACCTTGCGACCTTGTGACCTAGAGGTCGCAAGATCGCGAGGTCGTATAATCGCCATTCATGCATATTTATAGACTTTGCGACCTTGCGACCTAGGGATCGCAAAGTTGCTAGGTCGCTTAGTCACAAATGTGTAATTTTATCAGTTTTGTGACTTTGCGACTATGTGACTAGTTTCAAAGAAAACAAGTCATGAACCAAGCTTTGAAGAAAAATGCTTGAAAGGGACTTTCTCAGGGTTCATGGTTGAGGGCACATCAGAATTAGACCAGGGGCTCTGAAATTTTTAAAAAGGGACTAAATTTTGGAGGGTGTTGTAGTGGCTACAACAGATCCTTACGTGGGAAAATTGCAGAAATGATATTTTCAAGGTCCTTGTATGTGCATATTTTGCTGTGAGAATATAGAAGATGTGGATCACCTTTTAATTATGTGTCCTTTTACGTCCTCGATTTGGATTAGGGTCCTACAGGTGTTTAATTTAAATTTCTTCTGGAATAGGTCTTCCATTGATAAATGCCTTTCACAATGGTTCATGGAATATAATGATTTCAAGGGCCAACCCTTCTATGTCATGTGGGGAATATGGAGGGATAGAAATGCTAATATCTTTGAATATTTTGTGTTAGATTTGAGGAGAATTTTTATAAAGGCTTCAACATACTATATGGATATCTACCTATCATTGGAGATGGGTCCAAAAATAAGTTTTTGTCTTAAGGAAATTTGGGTTAAATACCCAACATGATTTTTTGATGGGTCCTCTTATTTTGGTAGTTGTGGAAGTGGTATGTATATTTTCTTAGGCTTGGTGATTTTTTTCAATTTAGATGGTTCAATGGCAATGATACAAACAATAGAGAAAAACTTCTTGCTTTATGGGGGGTCCTATTTTGTGCGAGATGGTTGGCCATAAAATAGATTGATATATGTGGAGACACTAAGGTAATTATAGACTGGGTTTATCAAAATAATTCACTTGAGTCTTTTGCCCTCTTGAGCCAGATGAACTTGACTAAGATGTTGATAAGGGAATTTAATAGGATTTCCTTCAATCACAGATGAAAATAACAAAGTTAAGTGGATGGAAGTTTATCCAAATAAATTTACAGAGAAGAACAAGGTTTAATTAGTTTCTCTATCTATGAAAATTTTTATTTTCAACGTTTTGGGATAATCGATATTTGGAAGACTGGTGTAGTTTTTTTTTTGTATCTATCTAGTGGCTAGATTTTGTAGTATCACACACATATCTTAGTTATATGTGAATCATAGAAGAATGTATTAGTTTATGGTTTTTCTCAAAGATTCATATAGTGATAGGTAAAAACATGAAAACATAGGTGAAAAAAAATCATTCGATGGAAAACATAGAAGCGATGAATTTTTTTTTATATATGTTTTTGAAAAATGGAATGGAAATCCATGGATATGTAATTTTTTTTTATTAATGAAAGAAAGTATGTTTTTTCTTCTTGAAAAAAGAGATAAAATAATGGAAGGTAAAAAATAAATAAAAAAATATACTTTTTAGTATGAGGGAGATATGTAATTCATTTGGAAAATGTCTTATAAAAATAATATTATTTATAATACATGAGGAGTTTACATATAACATTTAATAAAAAAATTAATAATAATACATGAGGAGTTTACATATAACATTTAATGCACCAATTAATAATAATAATAATAACACTTTTATTACGAGCTTGTATCCATTTTAACTTTGTATCTATCAAGCTCTCCAAGAGATCAATTATGTTAAGGTGAAAACATTTTTTTTAGTTTAAAGTTTGAGGAAAAATTTGCACTTAAATAGATTTGATGTCTGGTTTGATAGATTTGGATAGTTCATATTAATAAAAATTACAACTTCTTTATTGGTGGTAGTAATGTCACTAGTTTTCTTTGTTGCAGGTTGCCACAAGGTGGCTTTTGTTTATTGTGCAAGAATGACTAACATGTCAAAAAAATATAAAAATTAATTATTAAAAAAAAACAATAAGGTTATAATGTAAATGTTAGATATATTTAATATTTAATTTAATGAAAAAAATTAAAAATATGTTTGATACCTAAATCAAAATGCAACATTATATGAAAATTACAATAATTACTACACAAAACAAAATTCCATTAGTCTTGATTAGTGAAAGGATAAAAAGCTATTTTATTTTTTATTTTTACTTTTGTGTAATTTGACAAGTCATTCACAACAAGTTTGGTGACTTAAAAATTTCATTTTTAAAGAGCGAGCCTAGATGCCCTCTCTACACTTGGTATATCCAAAGCTTAAATGCCCTCTCTACACTTGGTAGATCTAAATTTAAATGGATTAAGGCTAGTTTAATTATTAATAATTGACCCATTATAATTGTTAATTTTATCAATTTTACTTATTTTAATGTAATTTGACCTAGTCAAAATGTTTACATAACATAACATAATCTTGAAACATCTCTTCCATACTGTGGAGAGTGCCCCTTAGCACAATAAATTAATATATTATCAAATTAAATAACATAAATATAGAAGCAAATATTTTAAACAACTTAAGGCTGAAAAAAAATGTCACTTTGTTGTTCTTCTTAGAGATCGGATGTATGTTCATATCATCAGACTAACAATTATACTGCTACTAAAATAAATGGCAGTTTGAACACTATTACTATGTATGTTTGCTAAGGACAATGATGCATGCCTCCCTATAATTTATATCTTATAGTAAATGCTCGACTTTAACCCCGCATCTAAATCTTGCCTTCTATCAACTTTTGGGTCGCCATGATCAAGATTGGAGTGTTCCTCGACGACCTAGTTTGAATGGCCTCCCTAATTTTTTCCTAGGAATGAATGCAGTTCATCAAGGTTGTGCGAAAGTAACCGTCTATGCTCTTGCAATATATGCAAACACAAATAACACTCGAATACAATTTCTTTCTTATTTTGCTTTTAACAATGGGTAATTTTCCACCTGTAATATTTCTTTTCCGGTTTCCTGGCTTAGAGACATTGGCCCTTCCCCTTGAACATGTCAGTTGTTGTTGAAACATCCAAGCTGCTAGAAAAATCTCCACAATTTCATAGTAGCACTAATGATTACAATATGTTTGTGATTTCCGAGTACCACAATGATTACGATATCTAAGACCACCTTGATTACGATATCTAAGACTTTTTTGTGACGCTAGATTTATGTTTCCTCGGTGGTCCTGTCTCCCTCTATTGATCAGCGGGGTATCCAATCCCTCCATTTAAATTTTGAAATTTAAACTTATCAATTTTAATTGAATCTAATTTAGAGAAGAGTGAGACATTAATAGGACTAACCACGTTTGGTTGAGGGAAATCGACAAAATGAAGTAGTAGCGATTAATTTATGGGTAAAGTTTATTTTTCAGTTTATTCACTTATAAATAGGCGAGGCAGTAAATACTTACCATAAGATTAAAGCAAGTATATCATTGTGCAGTAAGCATATACTACTCTGCACATTTATGAATAATACTTATCATAGGATTAAAGTAAGTATACCATTCTACAGTGAGCATATATTACTCCCCATATTTATGAATGAATAGACTGAAAAATAAGCTTTACCCTAATTTATGTAAGCTGACGAGTAGTAATGAGATGACCATAATTTATGAATACCCATCCAACATCCTATTAACAGAGTCTCAAAGACTTTGAGTGAAAATGGCAGAGTTGGAACCATACAGAACAATGGGATAGTAATGACTTAGTACTTGCTGGTGAGATGACCATAATTTATGAATGCCCATCCAACATCCTGAGTCTCAAAGACTTTGAGTGAAAATGGCGGAGTCAGGACCAGACAGAACAATGGGATTAAATGACTTATTACTTGGGTTTTGGAGTTATGGTGGTGGCAGTTTGGGTCTTGAAATCTTGATAGTGGAAAAGTTAATCCCAAAATCTAATTTTTAGATTGAAAAAAATTAAAAAAATTATTCACTTGTCAAATTAATATAAAAACTATATATATATAATATGATATGATGAGCCATATATATGCTTTTAAATAAATAATATGATGAGCCATATGACACATGAGGTTAAAAAATATCAAACTTGACCGCAATGAATGGTGTGTATTACAAGGCTAATTTAAATTAATTTTAGATAAGGGTGTAAATTTTAGAAACATTGGAATGTTGCACACAAGTGCAACTTTAATCTATGTGCAATTTTCGACATTTGTTGTGCAAGGATGAGATAATCAGATATGCCACTGTTGAATGCAACGTCTGTGATGTGGAGTTGGTGACATGATAATCACACGACAACTAGAGCGGGCGTCTCTCTCCAACGGAAATATGTGGCTTACAGCTGTATCATGCAAATTTTTGCGAGAGTAATTATTTTGCGTTTAAAAATAGACTGGTTAGAAACGTGGAGTTCGTAAAATAGACGGAAGATTGGATGACGAAATGATGAAGAGTTGCTTTTATATATGAAGATCCATGAAGAGGAATCACGTTGAAGCTTCTGAAAGTGGAATAGTTGTTTATTAGTGCAAATATTTTGCATCTTGTTTCCTATTTTATATGAAAAAAAGAAAAGGAAGGGAAGGTACTTGGCAGGTTGTTTATTAGTGCAAAAAGGAAGGGAAGGTACTGAATTTGAATTATAAAAACAACAACCATGGCGGCTACCTGCCCTTGAAACTTTCGGCTGTCTCACTTACTACCTCTTAATCGTTTCGAACGATGGACCCCTAAATATTCATTGATGCAATAATAAATATGGGACAACCAGTATTCATCTAGAATCAGTGACTTAGTGGGATAAGCGTATTCTTTTGTAGTTTTTTTAAGCCGTAGTCTAACTAGCCAGAGGAATCGCCCTGAAAATCATGAAAATTTCGATAAGATTTTCAGAAAATCCGGCAGGAATTTTTCTAAATCCTTGTTATAACTATCAAAGTTTAATATTTAGGGTGTCCTACAGGTTTTTGATGGTGCTGAATCCATTTCCAATATCAAAATCAAGATTCAAACACTGTTTCTGCAAGATTTTTTAAATTTTTTTGGCCCGGATTCCAGCCAATTTTGACCATCCGGGCAATTCCTCCGGCTCGTTAGACGACTCCTTTTTTAATAGCTAACAGACAGGAAACCTGTGGCGTTGCTGACTGACCAATCCTTTAGTAACAAATAATGATTTCAATCAATCATCATGCCGCGTAGATTGTGGTCTAGGGCGGTAGCTGAGCGGTCTTCTTCCATTGATTTTTTCAACTCTCGAATTGAGCGTTAACGCGGTGGAGGACTGGCCATCCATTCATATAAATAAATGTCCACATAACCTCTTCATCCTACATTAACCTCTTCCTCCTTTCGTGTTCCTTTACGTTGATTGATACATAGCAGTTCATTCATTCATGAGAATCATGGGAAAAACTATTGTGCCCCGCCTCTCTCTAGTTATCCCTCTTTCGCTCCTAATTTGTTCGCTGCAGGCGTTCGTATTATCATTCCCAGTATCGTATCCTCAACCTTCCAATAATTTGATTCCACATTTTTATGACGATACATGTCCCATGGCCGAAGAAATAGTTAAATCGGTGGTAGAGGAGGCCGTGATGAAGGAAGCTCGAATGGCGGCATCCTTACTCAGGCTTCACTTCCATGATTGTTTTGTTCAGGTCTGCATTCTTTTCGTATTGCTAGTGTCATTGGTTACTCACGAATCAGTAGTAGAAATAAAATGTATGTGCTAATGTGTGAAATTTTAATGTGGTGACAGGGGTGCGACGCATCTTTGCTGCTGGATAACAGTTCAACCATTGTGAGTGAGAAGGGATCAAATCCCAACAATAACTCTGCTAGAGGATTTGATGTCGTTGATCAGATTAAGAGTGCACTGGAGAAGGAGTGCCCAAAAACTGTATCGTGTGCAGATATTCTTGCTATTACAGCCCGTGACTCAGTGGTCCTGGTAATACATATTTATATATTAATCACTTTATTTGGCAGTATCTCATTCTTTCGAAACAACATATTTTGCGAGTAACTAATAGTACCTAGTGAATATCAGAGTGGAGGTGTTGGGTGGGAAGTTTTACTGGGGAGAAGAGACTCGAGGAGTGCAAGTTTGAGTGGGTCCAACAACAATATTCCAGCGCCCAACTCAACTCTCCAGACTCTCATTACTAAGTTTAAACAACAGGGTCTGAACGAGGTAGACTTGGTGGCCCTGTCAGGTATATATATTGTATTTAATTTGCAGCGTCATAGTTTGTAGTACATTCATTTCGTTTTGAACCATCAAATGTGGAGATTACTAAGTAGTGAAATACAAATGGAAATGCTAATTGCGCAGGAAGTCACACGATCGGCCAATCTCGATGCACAAGTTTCCGGCAGAGGCTTTACAACCAGAGTGGAAATGGGCAGCCAGACTCGAACCTGGACAAATCTTACTCTAGTCGGCTCATATCTGGGTGTCCGAAATCGGGAGGAGATAATAACTTGTCCCCATTGGATTTTGTGAGTCCTACCAAATTCGACAACTACTACTTCAAGAACTTGCTGAGCGGGTATGGTCTGTTGAACTCAGACGAAGAATTGTTCGCCAAGGGCCAAGGGAAGAAGACTATGGAGCTAGTGAAACTTTATGCAGAAAATGAAGAGCTCTTTCTTCAACAGTTCGCAGAATCGATGGTGAAGATGGGTAACATCAGCCCTCTTACGGGCACCGTGGGAGAAATCAGGGCTAATTGCCGTACTGTTCTCAGTTGATCAGTACTCGAGTTTCACCATTTTTCAACCATTTCATTGCTTTATCTTACGTTCCCCTCTGTAGCTGTTCCCCTCTGTAGCTGTCATCAAATTGTATTAGTGAATAATCCTTCCCAGCGTGTTGAATAACAATTATTAAGTATGTAATAGGATCGGACAATAAAGGGAAATTAGTTGAAATTGCGTATCTCTACATAATCGAGGCAATGTGGCTTAATCAGTTGTTTCATATCAAGAATCTTGACATTATATCATATTTGATTTCTATGTTCCCTCTTTCAACTGACCGTATTTTCCCAAGAAAAAATGGAAACTTAGGGTTTTGCCAGGGTGGTATAATGCTTGACTGCGCTGTAAACATCTCGATTATTATGAATGCTAAATCTTGCAGAGCGAGAGTAGTGTAAGTAGTGGAACATAAATTTCATTACTACACTAAGCATTGTGACATTTGTTTGACACAAAATAAATCTTTTATCTTAAAAGTCACTTTTTATTTTAGTTATTTTCCATTAAAATTTAATATCAATTGAATTGTCTTAAATATAAAATTAAAGACAAAAGTAGTGGGACACAAAAATATTTTAAAACTAAACAAAAACAGTTTGGGACAAAAATATTTTAATATAAAACTTTATGTTTAAGACAATGGCAAGTTAAGACAATGGAAATTAAAATGAAACTCATTTCCCATTTAAGATAGTTAGCAATTAAGACAAAATCATTAGCAATACTTCATAACAAGGTGATCGTCAAATGAGTTACATTCAATGAACTAAAATTGTTTATTATTTTTAAATATGTGATAAATTTTAAATTACTTCAACTAAACTTTTATATAGAATTGCAAGAAATTAAATACAATAAAAAAAGATTAAATATTTTCTCAATTGTTATATATATATATATATACACATAAAGAAATAAAATAAAAAATACAAATTCATCCATATATGCTTTTTAAACCTTCATTCTTTTCTTTCTAAATGAAAAATCAAAATTTGGATTCTGGCATATGTATTATAGTCACGTCTCAATTTTCTTTTCACGGTTGAACAAATATATCACACAGATAAGTAACAATAATTTAATTATTTCTTAGATAATATTTTAGTATTTACTTTTTCTTATTGTAAAAAAACTTTCTACTAAAATTGTAAAATATATAAATATATACAAAATGCACTTTAATATCTTTTATATTAATTTTATTAGGTATTAAGATGTTGGTAAAGTTTCATCTCATAATTAGAAAATCATGAATGCATTATTAAGAAAACAAGTAATATTAGTAATTGATATCATTTCAAAATAGGGAATAACGATTATATGGTTTATCTTCCTCACTTAATAGAGATATATGTAAAGAAATTGTGAAGGAGGTTGAAAGAATACTCTAGCATAAACTTTAATTTAACCTAAAAAGACATTGTCATGCCCCTATAGTCACCCATATCGGAGACTGACTTAGCCCACCCAGATGGCCCATCTTAAACTATTTCATTATATACTACACCTTACTTTTCAAATTTCACGATCATTAAAATTCATAAGTTTAACACTTATTGAAGTATGTAGATAATAATTCCATACAATTATGCCTTAACATAACCAATATGCAAATGATATGAATGAAATTAATCTTATAGAATCAACAACGAAACTCGCCTAACAGTTGTCAAATATTCAAATGTGTTACAATCAAGCATGAACTCACTACAAGAAAAAAGGATATTGGTGAGGGTCATGCTTGTGACGGACCTTTAAGGTCCATCACCATTGTCACATATGGTGACGGTCCTCAAAAAAACATTGTTGTAAGTGCATACAGTGGCAGTCCTTTATGGTTTGTCACCAAAGCCATTTTCAGTGACACTTTTGGTGAGGGTTGTTAAAGGCCCGTCACTAATTCTCTCTTTGATGACACTTCTAGTGACGATATTTTATTTACCCTCACCAATGCTCTTTTTGGTTACTTTTGGTGACGGTCAAAAAATGTTCGTCATCATAGATCATTCCAATGAGTTTTTGATGACACTATGTGCATGTTACTATATTTTTTTTCAAAAGATAATGATTTAAGACCATTGTTGTGGAGTCTTTTTCATTGTGTGTCCAAGGCCATATAGTGGTTAGAGTTAGTCTACTTGTTAAGAAATAATTAGTGTGTATAGTTTCCCTCAAGTAATTAGAATATAGTTTTCCTATGAGTCAATACATGATTAATCTCTATTAGGTTTATTATCTAACAAATTCCCTTTAGATAAAGTTCCACTAATGTGTGTAAAAAATATAATTATTTAATACATAATCAAGCTTTGTCAATTCTATTAATGAGAGAGATATAGCACTCATCAACACTCTTGGAACAAATTAACATGCTTTGTCACACACTAACATTCCTTGGCACCTCGCATGTCTTAGAACATCTTTGTACCTAGAACATCTTTCCATGACTAGGACACCCAAGCACATTTTTCCATGCCCTAGCATAGAATAACACTCTCCTAGCATGCGTTGGCATGCCTTGTAGTCCCTAGCATGCCCTGGAACACTTTGGAATGCATTAAAATACATGAGCGCTTGCCACACACTGGAACTTGGCATGTATTGGAACCTATTATTAGTGTGCCTAGCATGCCCCTTTTGAAAAATATAAATTCTTTACTTATTAACCCTCTTATGTGTTCATTTCCTTTCATTTTAGCTTGGTTCTTCTTCTTGTTGCCTTGATACTCCTTGACACACATTGGCATACCATGGCACCCTACACATCCTAGCATGCCTTAGCATATTGCATGTCTTGGCACTATTTGACACATGTTAACACACACTGGAACTCCCTAACACACTCTGGAACTTCTTGACATGCCCTAATATTCCCTAGCATGCCTTACTAGTGCTTAACATAAATTTTTACTCCCTCCTTGGCATGCTGTCTAGCACTCTTTGTCACTCCCTCACACACCCTCATATTCATTAACTTCCATGCATTTTGACCTAGTGCTCCCTTTTGTTGCCCTAGTACTCCGTAACACTCCTCAGCATGAATTAGCACGCTCTGTCACACTTTAGCACTCTTCGACATGCCCTTCCACTTCACAACATGCATATCACTCCTTAACACACATTGGCACTTGGTACATGTTGGCGCTGGGAAATTATTAGCATGTCTAGCATTCATTAAAATGCCTTGTTATGTTTTTCCATGATTTAATATTAAATTTATTTGAGATCAATTATTAGAAATAATATGAGAAGTAACAAAGGATGATTTGGCACTTAGAATGCACTAACACTTCGCACTTGGCACCTATTTCCACTAGTGTTGGTGTGCCTAGAATTCCCCTCTTGGAAAAGGTAAATTGATGACTTATCAACTCTCTTATGTGTTCATTTCCTTGTATTTTAACTTGTTTTCCTTTTTGTTTCATTGATAGTCTCTGACACATATTGTCACACCCTTGCACATCTTGGCATGCCTTAGCACTTGAAAGGTCTTAGCGTATTTGACATGCCTTCAAAAAATTTGGAACATGATAGCATTCCCTAGCATGCCTTGGAACTCGTGCCATCACAACTAGCTTTACATTTTTTCACGACTTGGTAACCCAATCAAGTCCTTAACAATTGCAGTTCATGTGACATTGGCCTGCTTCAGCCACAACAACTTGACTAATTGAACCTACTACAAGTAGATCGTGCCTTGTTCACCTAAGAACTTCCTATACCTCATCTTAGGCCACTCATGTCCAAGTTAAAATTGTCCCAGTTAAGAACTTACCATGACAAGGATCACATCTAGCCATGGTGATAAAACAACTAAGCAACAATATAACTTACATATGAAATATTTCACATGTATGTCCAGTTGATATAAACAGTAGAGAATTAACTAAGAGCTTTCAAGAACCATAAGATACACAAGACACATAAGATATAATTTGGGACAAGTTGAGTTCCCTAGAAATTATACACAACAATGTAAAATATGAAATTGTCTAAAATAGTTTAAAACATGAGAATTCATCCAAAGTGTGCCACGTGTCATATAAAACTAATAGGTAAAGGAAAAATACTGTTATGCCCAACATAGATTCACCCTTTGTCTAAAAATTCTTTGTCAAGCCCCTTATCACAATCGTAGGCTTGCCTCTTACAAATCCTATTATGAAATTCTTCTAACACACTTCATCATTGCAACACTTGAATTCACTGACACTCCCTAGCACACACTCTTATTTTTTCATTTCCATGCATTTTAACGTAGTTATCCCTTGTGATGCCTCAACAATCATTATCACTCCTCATCATGCATTGACATTGTTCAACATGTGTTAGCACACCTTTTCATTCCTTAGCATACCCTCCCTAGCTATCACGCCCTCACAACTACCCTTACTTAATTTTCAACTTGGGAACCCAACCACGTCCTCACTTGACTACAAGATCTTTACCAAGTTACGATTACTACAACTAGACTATGTTGTTGAATTGTGTAGCTTGGGAGGTACTCCACAATCCTAGTGATATGGGTTTGTGTGAGTTTGGTCACAAAAGGATTTTTTGGGAAAGAACCCAAGTGAAGGGGTTTTGGACCCAAGATGGGGTTTAAAATCTAAAAGAAAATTAAAAAGGAAAAATAATATTTCCTAAGTTCTAAGTGGATAAATCCCGTAAATTATAGAGGGTTCTTAAGAGGCCTAGATAGGAAAATCTATTTAAGGAGGCCTTAGTGTGAAGGAAAGAACATCAAGTGAGAAGGGGATCATTTGATCAAGGAGGCGAGGAGAGATGTAGTCCTAAAGTAGGTTGAGTTAAGGGTTGCTAAAGGGAGGCCATGATCATCCACCAAGAGCAAGATCATCAAGTGAGGGCTCACAAGAATGTCACATACCTTAATGGGTTCGAGATAGAAGTAGGATGGCATACAGTTGGTTCCCTTATGTAAGATCGAGCTCAAGAGAGGCAACTCATGAGAATTTAGGCATGTGATTTCAATGATGTTTATTTGTGAAGGCCGCATAAAATTTTGAAATATTAGAGATGTTTGAAACCCTATCTTGTGGTGGTTAGTAGGCTGCAATGTTTGTGATAAATACCAACACAAATGGAGGAGCGTCTACACTAGAATTTAGGGCCAGAACATAAGTAGCTGTAGGTGTAATATTGACTGAGGTAACCATAGTTTGAGGGTCATAGATATCTAAAGTTTATGTCAAGATTTAGTCAAAGAAATGCCGAGAATATATGGATCAATATGAGCTAGGTTGAGCCTTTTATGGAGGCAAGAGTTTCTATTTTTGCTATGGGTGTATAGGGTTTGTTATAAAGCAATTAGAATAGAAGTATAATGCCCTAGTTAGGGAGGTTTCCTAGCATGTTTAGTCCATAAGGTATGCCCTTAAGACTGTAACAAATATGCGTAGAAGAAGAGGAGTCATGACCCTTAGAAAGAGGTTTATCTCTGCACTATATACCACAAATTTGGAAGTTTATTTGCAGAAGTATGTTGAGATGTAGAAAATCCAAAGGAAGGTGGAACCTGAGTAGAATATTGAGTAGAATAAATGCGCCATATGAGGAATGGATTGACACGAAGAGTTGATTTTTATGGACTGTCCATATAATTTTGGACAAATATCTGAAGTAGCCTATAGATATTTAGTCAATGGACTGTTATTGGATGATTTGTGACCCTATTTCAAGCATCTACAAATTGTTAGAAGGATGATAAGAGGAGTAGTTCACATTTGTTCATAGATTGGACAACAAAGAAATTGGTACACAAGAATAGTGATTTTTAGAGGACTCAAATCATTATTAGGTGGCATATTTGAAGAGTCGTAGATGATGGCAGTGTTGTGGGCACTAGACGAGTAAAATAATTGACTATGGTTGGGAAAATTGATGGCAGTACACGTACAGTTGGAGGGTTGTTAGGTGACTGTCAAAGAAGATCCCTAATTCTTGTATCTATGAAGGAAGACAAGACTGGTAGAAGGGTAGGTGTATTTTTCCTAAGGACATGCAGACTTTGAAGGAATAAAATAGAAATCAAGTGGGCTATCCAACTAGCCCTAGTTTACTATATTGTAAAGGATTGAGTCAGGGAGAAGAAGGGAAACCTCCATAGCCCTAGACTTCTCATCTTAGAGAAGGATTATGGAAAAAGTGGGCAGACCAAAGAGATGTTCACAAACATAGTTGTGAACAACTAATTGAAAACCCTAAGTTTTGCAAACCTTAAAGGAATAAGAGGTAGATAGAGGACAATTTTTTTTTAGCCGGGTTTAGTAACCTAAAGGAGATGAGTTTGTTGATAGAGGTAGATTGAGGAGTTGCATAACGAGAGGCAAGAGGACCCACCAGATGTGTTCATGACATGTGGACTAAAAGGGTTATGTGTGGCCACCATCAAAAAGTGGGTCAAGTGTTGTCTTCTTCAAGGTAGATTGGTTGTACAAGGACTAACACCAAGCCCTAGTTGTATTCCTTGTATCTGTGTGATTGTAAAGGGCCATGATCGCTGGTACAGGAGCTCTAGACTATTCTATTATAGCTTTTATCAGCTTGTGTAAAACCCAATCATAAACTTCAAAATTCATATCTCCATTTCTACAACACGGAATCAGATTATTCTTGTTGCGTTGAATTAATTTCACTAGCGGTTATCATCCTCATCTATCACATGTCAAAATTTTCATATGGTTTTGGTCCAAATCACGATGGGTGAAAAACCCCTACCTTGGGTTCCAAGCCCACAAGTGACTCTTGTGGCACTTTTTCCTCCAATCCTCAAATCCTAACTTGCTTGGAGTACCTCCCAAGATACTAAAAAATAAACACCAACATGTAGCTCTTTGATTCCCATGCTTGTTACAATGTTGCAAACAATATTGGCAGGGAATTGTGTGGGGAAGGTCTTTGGAAATAAATTATAAAAGATAAATACCTCAGGAACAAAGCGTTGGTTGATTGGATCAAAATGGGGGATTTGGAAAAAAATCTGGCTTCTCAACCTTTGAGAAACATGATGAAGTTAAAAAATTGGCTTCTAGGAAAAATGAGTTTGGAGGTTTGCTCAAGGACGAAGGTGGAGATTGGTCTGACAATAACCATAGGTATGGGTGGAAACCACTCTTTCTTATCCACTGATTTTTCATCTACATAATCATGTTATTTCATTTCCAGGTGATATTTTCATGGATTAAGGCACAAGATTGTAAAAAAACTCTTGTTTGGAGGTTAGGGAAATAGGCATGCCTTATCCATTAGCGGTACAATGGAAAAAATATATTCTTCATATGAGTCTGATAGGTATTTGTATTTCAACAGAGGAGGATTTGATGACATGGAATGGCGTATGTATTAAAGGGAAGATTCTAGTTAAAGATATATGCTCCTACATTACACAAGGCTTTGATGTTATACAATCCTCAGTTTGGTTCCGAGGGACTTGGAAATGGGATGTTCCAGAGAAGTTGAAATTTTTTATATGGTTGGTTTTTCCTAATAACATCCTATTGATGGGAAAAAATGCCCGACCAACAGTAGGGGATATCCCTGGTATAAAGTACCAACTAGACTCTAGACCATTTGTGATAGGGATCCTGTCCGGGGTGTAGGTCTGGCTACCATTGAATATGCCTTTCTCAGATGGAAGTGTGCATTGCGGACTCGATGATGCATGACTACTCGAATGAAATGAAACAAATGGTTGATGATTTCTCCTGTAAATGAAACATTATAAATAGCAAAGCGAGATTCAAAGAATGCAACCAAAGGAGATGTTGTTAGCAACACCTGATTAGGGCATGCTCATAAAAATCTTGCTTAACCACAAAACAAACAATTCTCTATGGTTGAACCACCCTTCATTTCCTTCAGATTTTTCCGAAAGATTAAAGCGATATCAAAAACAAAGTCGTTAAACATCCCTTAGTGAAATATTCACATACCATTGACACATCCAGAAAGCTTAAACATACAATTTCTATATGAACAAAAAAAACGCAGACTAGTCATTTATAAAAGATAGCAAATACATAAGATATAATATGCATAATGCTAGCACACATAAGTTCTCATCAGATCTAGTAGTGGACTCAAAAAATTGGTTTGTATTCATTCTCAGAATCATGCATTCAATGCAATACAATTATCTCTTCTCCTCTTGGAGTCCCGAAAAAAGTTCCTTTACATTGTCCCCGGAGGGAGTACTTATAGAAAAAACAGTGAACTTTGGGTAACCTTGTCCTTTAAGCTTCCTGACTGTTGGAATGGTCTGTGACCCAAGTGATTTTGCGACCTATGACTGGATCTCATTTTCGACCTGCAACTGGTCGTTGTTTGTGACTGACGACTGGTCATTGTTTGCGACCTGCTACTGTTCTTTGTTTGCAACCTCCGACTGGATCCTGCTTGCTACCTGTGACTTGTGTAACTATCCCTTTTCAAGGTAGCATTCGTGTGATGGAAAGGTTTGGGACTTCTACTTGTTGTTGTTCCCTGAGATAAGTTTTCCCAACCTTATAGTCTGCGGCCACTGGAGTGACCTGAGGTGTGTCCTCCCTTAACCTGTGAAAGAACTCAAGAGCGTTGGGGACCAAAGTGCACTTCTTCATGGAGATTTGATTAGATAGGGAGGCTAGGTTGGTGTAGATCCAGACTGGTGTGATGATGAACTGATCAATGCTCTCCTTTAAGGCCGAAAGGTCCTTGGAAGCAGTTGGTTGCCTGATGGGTTCCAAAAATTCTTGGATGTCTTAGGTTACTTCTTCTCTTGTCTTCTGTGTGTCCAATGCACCGAGGGAAGGGATATGATGTACTCCCGCCATCGAATCGATTCCACTGATTAGATGTTCATAGCCAGACATCACTTTCTCCACATCCTTTACAAGCTTGTCCTTGGATTGTATTTTCATCCGTATCTATAATTTTTCGTTCTGTGTGCGGATCCAATCTTTCTTTGGACAGGTGTCGGGAGCTTGTGGATACCTATCGGGCCATTCAAGCATACTTCCTAGTGCTGCAGAGGCTTCTTTTAGTTGTGCGGTATTCTTCTTAGTCTCTGACTAAGCTTTTAGTAGAAGGAACACTGTCTGTTTTATGGCGAACATCTCCTCATATACCCGCTTAATGGTATTTTCCAAAGTAACCAACTCCCCTTGGCTAGTGGTTGGTAACGCATTGGCTTGAGTGGTTGTGAATCAAATATTTTGATTTTCTTCTTCGAGCGCCTCCTTTTCCTAAGCTACCTTCTGTTTGGAGGCCCAAAGCCTATTTTGCAGGGACAAGATATCGCTACTCATCCTGCTGACATTTTCCTAAGTAGATGTTGCAAAAGCGGTCCTCGTCGATGCGATCATGATGGGATTACCCCTAGTATCCATGACTATGTCCTTTTCCATTGTCACTACGAGGGGCTCGGATGGATTCCGTACAAGGCACTTTCTCTTCTCCTGCCTGATATTATGTGTGAACTGGTCGTATGATAACCTTGTCAGGTTTAATACATCATCTTCCTGTTGTTTTGGGACACCAAGTTCTGAGAGCGGGAGATGTATGCCCGTCATGGGAGTTGTCATGGGTACCTTAATATGGGGTAGCTTTGTTTGTTCCCTAGTATTCGGGAGTGGTGTCTTGCTTCCCTTTGCTCCCTTTGAAGAAACTTCCTACGATTTCTGATTTTCTTCTTCCTTTCTCCTCTTCTCAGCCTCTTCTTTATCCTATTCCTCCTTCAACCTACACTCGGCCTCCTTCTTATGTCGTTCTTCGTCTTCCTTCTTATTGCGTTCTTCTTCCTCCTTCTTTTTGCGGGCCTCTTCTGCCTGCTTTTTATTCCGTTCTTCTTTCTGTTGTTTCTTCTGCTACTCTTCAACCTGCTTCTTCCAATTATCTTCTTCCTGTTTTCATGCCAAGGTATCTTGGGTCTTTCTGAGTTCTTCCTCTCTCATCTTCTTCTCAGCCTCATGTTGTGCCTTGGCCTCTTCATCTCTCTTTTCCTGTTGCTCTTTAGAAATACCACTACTTTTAGTATTCTTTGGCTTTTTAGATTTGGAAGATGAAGATCCTCCTATCGGGTCCTTTCCTTTCAGCATGTCAACCCTCTCTTCTAAAGTTTGGTCATCCTAACCCTCTTCATCTCCACTCAGGTTAGCAGATTCTTTCGGCGCGGCTGCCCTATCTTTGTTGTACCAGTTTCTAACTTGTTCCTCAACAAGGAATTCCATGTGTTAGTACTTCCAATTGAACTTGGCCTGTTTGCAATGTGCAGGGATGATCCTTTTAGGATCATATGATCTATGGGTGAAGGTTATGAAATGAAAACCTTAGATGTCCTCTACCTCAGCTTCTACTTGAAATCCTTAACATTATAGGCACCAATAGTAAGTGGGAGGGTAGGCTATGGCTTCTTTTTGCTTTTGTCGAGGACCTTGGAGAATCCGCTCGAAATCTGGTAGCACACCACTTGTAGAAATAATTTATAAGTGACATACCTGGGTAGTGCATGAGGTGCCTTGAATGACTCGAAGGCCTTGATAACGGTACTATCTATAAAAGGAAACTAGTTGGCCACCTGGGTCACTATTTCCATAGCCCGCTTGGACATGCAAGGGGCATCTTTACCAAAAATCTTCCCACAGAGCATGGGGATAAAATTGTGTGAGATGGAATCCACATCTTGCTTGTATTTGGAAGCCCAGAACACATTCAGATATTTTTGAATGGGCCCACCATGCTTCACATCCCAGTTATGTGACCACCCCTCAAAATAGCATCTTGCGCATACCACATCTAAGAGGTAAGAGGCCATGTAGAATTATGATGTGCATCCCTCATCTGGTGCCTGTGCTGTAGATATGTTTACTCTAGCAACCAACACTACCAGGTAAGCCAGTTGAAATGGGTGTTGTAGTAGGTGATTGCATACATGAGTGGGACCCAAGCCCCATTAAAGTTAGTGGGGTCCTGTCAGCTATACATTCTGAACATCATTGCTGCCACCAGCTTATAGTCCTTCCTAAGGCCATCTGTCTTATACTCCTGATCCTTTTTTGCCTTAAAATTCTCAGTGTCCTTCCACCATATCTTCAAGGTTTCTGGTACTAGTACGTCATGCATGGCGACCCAGTCAACATTAAAGGATTCTTCCCTAGCGGGAAGTGCATAGTACATGTCGACGTCTTCCCAGTTTTCCCTGCGTGGTCACAGATCCATCTTGGATTTGGATCTACCAAACACCAAGAGGAAGGGACGAAATATCTTAAGGTGCAAAACTCTTTTAGAGTGAAAAGATATTTGATCCCTCTAAACACTTGGTAAATCTAAAAATTTAGCTAAATATACACTGGTCATATATAATAAAAATAATTAAAAAAGTTGAGAAGACAAAATGACTTGCAAATTCAACATTATTTCTACCCTTCTTTAAAAAATATTAAAATATATATAATATTTAAAAAAATTTAAAAAAATTAAAATATTTCTTATATTCAAATAATTTTTTTTACATTATGGCAAAAGTTTTTAACTTGTTATTAAAATGATTTCAAGTCATTTCCCACTCCACCACATTTTAAGAGGGTACGACCAAACACTTCATTTTTGACACATTTGAATTTAATTTTCCCACTCCACTTAAATTTTAACAGGGTATGGCCAAGGATTGGCGGGAAAACCAGACAGGGATAACATTTTGTTAACAACACAGTAAAGCATAGTTGGAGTAGGGAGCCAAAAACTCTATCATCGATAGAGATAGTGGAGGAGGGAGCCAAAAATTCTCTCATCGATACATATATGCATTGGAGAGTTCGACTCAAGAAAATATTGAAATGATGAGACTTCGACAGGAAAAGATGATGGAGTGATTATTCACTTTCAAAATCTAGAGAAGAGGGAGGTTAGTTCCATTCTTACATAATTAAAACTGGGTTTCATTCATATATGTTTTTGGGGAATAATCTTATCAACATGTATGAAAAATGTGGTATTTTAATAGAGATGCATGGAAACTGTTTGATGAAATTCCTAAAAGAGGTGTGGTTTCTTGGAATGTAATTCTTGCAGGTTATGCACAGAGTAAGCAGTGTAAGGAGGATTTTTTTTTTTTAAATGAAATTGGCAGGCATGAAACCCAATAGATTAACTTTCACAAGCATCTTTATGGTTTGTTATAGCTTAGGATTTGATCAGGGAGCCTCCACTAGTCTCCTATTCTTCTGTCCAAGAGTGTCCTCCCTTCAGCCTCCTTCCAACACTCTCTTTCTCTTAATGATATCCTTATACCAGACTACTACACTCATGAAACAACCTTCGACCTCTACTATGATTGCAGAGGTAAGAGTACAGACTTAGTCCGAATATGATAAATCCTTCAAGCACTATTTTGTTGTCTTCTTCTTCACTATGTGACCCTTAAAAATTCATTGTATGACCCTTAACACTTCGCTGTATGACCCTTAACACTTCTTTGTATTTCCTTTACAGTTATGCATTGTGATCCTTATTGTAGAGGCGTCCTTCCTTATCTTCATATATTGTTTCGTATTGTAGGTCCTTCAGAGGTAAGTAGATTCAACACAAGTATGTTAGTCCTTCTTCACTGAACTGTCCTTGATTTTTGTACCCAAACTAGACCTGAAGCTCCCACTGCAATCTCAGAGTGGATCTGAACTTACTTCCTGCAATTTAGAATGAGAATCTCAAAGATATGTGAGATTCTTTTCTGCTGTAATGTGAGGTGCCTAGGAACCTATTTATAGTGGTATGTTGTGGGAAGTGACAAGTACCATTACCATGACCTACACTCTTGACCTTTGTATGCCTCCAAGACCTTGTCACTGTCTTTTTATTTCCTTGGCCTTCATACTTCGGTCCTTTCTTCCCTGCACAGTCTGCCACTGTTACTTGTAGAATCTCGGTCTCTATATTCCTTAGCTCTTGACTTAGTCCTTACAGACTCCACTAGTCTCCTATTCTTTAGTCAAAGAGTATCCTCCCTTCGACCTCCTTCCAACACTCTCTTGCTCTTAATGATAGCCTTATACCAAACTGTTACACTTGTGAAATAGCCTTCGACCTCTACTATGATTGCCCAGGTAAGAGTTCAGACTTAGTCCGAATATGATAGACCCTTCAGGCACTGTTCTTTTTTTTTCTTCTTCATTGTGTGACCCTTAACACTTCGTTGTATTTCCTTTACACTTACGCACTGTGATCCATATTTTAGAGGTGTCCTTCCTTATCTTCAGGTATTGTTTCATATCGCAGGTCCTTAATAGGTAAGTAGATTCAATATTGAAGTATGTTAGCCCTTCTTCATTGAAATATCCTTGCTTTCTGCACCCAAACTGGACCTCAATCTGACACTACAATCTCAGAGTTGATCCAAACTTCCTTCTTGCAATTTAGCCTGAGAATCTCAGAGATATGTGAGATTCTTTTCTGCTGTAATGAGAGGTGCCTAGGCACCTGTTTATAGCTTCTAACTCTCATTTTTACAAGGCTTCGTATCAAAGTGTATGTGAATGGAGAAACAAGTTGGAATTCGAAGTCAATAAAAAATTATTAAACAATGAACTTAAGTCTCCTAATCGTGTCAAAATATCAAGTTTGTAAGTCACCATTCATAACTGGCTATTCAAAATGTAAAAAATCCAAAGAAATGAAAGGTTGAAAACAATGCAAAAGCTTAAGCTCCCTTAGGCTAGGTTTCCATTTATTTGATAAACATAACTCTGTACATTTACAATTTTCCATCCCGTGAGAAATACCTTGAAACCTCAGAATTTACATATTTTTGTAACAAGAAATAATGAGTGCTACATCTTTATCAATCTTCAACAAAATTACGGGTATTGTCAGGACTTTTTTCCCATGGAGATTATGGTGTGAGGAATATTGAATTGCAGGCTGATACACTACCCTTGAAAGTATGGTATGATGAGTATTGAATTACAGGCTGATAGACTGCCAGTCATTACTCAAATTAGTAATGGTTTTCCACAGCTACAGAGACGTCCCAAGTGAATTTAATCCCCTTTGGAATGACCACCAAATCTCTTGCAACAAAATCCACATACTAGACTAAATATCCTTTCATATATGCTCTCACCTTACCTTTCACAAGGTAAAATGTCTCCTCTGCGTCAAATTTCAGGGGAAACTTTCCTAGAGGACATGACCATCTATTACACAGAAAATAGTTAAGAAGCTTGCTTAATGATTTGGCCATCCTTAATGTTGGTGGGTATTTTGCGAGTTAACTTTTACTTTAAATTCCCTTCACTAAAAACATCCTTAAAGAAAACACTTAACCAGAAAAATGTATTTTCAAAATATTCATTCATTTTTTTTTTTTTTAATAAAAATACTAAATTGTATGCCTGGAGTAGAATATAGAATATATGGGCCATTTTTATGTTTAATTCAGATTTTAGAAATATTTTAGAATTTGACAAAATATTTCCCAAATAAGTTTAACCTCACTATCTTGTCTTTCATATTCTTATATATTCTTAAAATTTACAGTCCAATTATATTCATCTAATCTATAATCCAATTAAATTCATCTAAATAAATCACCAATCTATAATCCAAGTAAATTCATCTAGATAAATCATCATTGGAAACTTCCAAAATTCAGATGCCATTACTGGGTATACATGCTTTGAGTTCGGTTTTCAAACCCATGTGCCATATGTTTCAGCTAAAGCCAATATACATCATTGGGAAGAAAATCCATTACAGAGAATGTAGAATTTTTTCATGAGTATTAAACTCTATGCATTCATAAGATCCTCAACCTAAATATGGACAAATAAATGTATCTTCCAATCATAATTCCATGCACAGGAAGTATATATCGATCAGTAAGAACATAACAACAAACAGAATGAAGAAAATACGTTACAGAGAATGCAAAATTTTTGAGAACTAAAAGTAAAGTGGGTATTACAGAGGAAAACAATGATGTAGTATGTGAGAATAGAGTTTTCACTGATGGTGACAACGAAGTTATTAGTCACAAAATTACCTCAGACAAAAGGACTGATAAAAGCACAAAATGATAAGGACGAGATTTGTGAAGGTGCGAGCTGTTAACCCCCAAATTTTCATAGGCATTGAATAGTTGTTGTGCATGTTTTTGTTAGATATTTGAGGGTACTGATAGACACAATTGATATATTAAGTTTTCACGATACCCAATAATTTTTCTATGCCATACAGGGTACTATTCTTGTCCCTCTACCATGAAAGTAGGTTATGATGTTTGTGGTTGTTTTGTCCTTGGGAATCATTATATTGTTGTTAGTATCAAGGCTAGTGCACTGGAAACAATTTTAAGTAGGAGTTGGAAATAAATAATCATTGAGGTGTGGTGAAGTGGATGCCCAGTGGTCAGTGTGGGAGCATGGTTTAGCAAGCCACATGTTTTCTTTGATAACTTATAGCTTAAATTCTTTGATAAGCAAGAAAACAACCCAACAATTTTTAGGTTACAAATGTCCATAAATATTTATACAAGTACAACATGAGACTCTATGAGATGTATAAAAGATGGCCTTTGATGTGGATATCGTTCATCTAGAGGCAACTGTTTGGTTACAAAATCTTGTTTATTGTCAAATTCAGTAGTGAGGCATGCTCATGGGGATGAGTCTCGGTAATGGTTCACTAAGGATTCCCAAGCCAATATGGTTAGGTTGATATGCTTGAGTTGGTACTGAACATTATTTATTTAACCTCTAGAATGGGAACACTTTCTTGGGTCATCAACTCTGAGTTCTATCCTCTAAGGTACAAGGGTCATAGTGGAAGCTTGGTTGCAAATTCAAATTGGGTTTCTAATTCAATTTTGGCACAAACATTTTTCAATATGAATGTAATCATTATCACTTTCATTTCATTATTAGTTTTTGGGGCTATATCAGTGAAAGTGTTTTGTAATGATTGTTATGCCTCAAACAAAGTTTATTTCGCATGAGGAAATTGAAGGGATATTGCAACAGAGGACAATTTTAGCACTAAGTTTTAAAAGAAGGATAACTTGAAATTTTATTCAAATAAAAAACCCTAGAAGACAATGGTATTGCACAATAGCCCTTTGACAAAAAAATTGTAGCTATCTACATATGAAGTAATTTAATGTACAAGGATATAACATCCTAAGAACCATGTTGGAGATCTTAGGAATGATTAACTTGATAGTTGCTTGATGAACCGTGGGATAGGAATTTAGAGAAAACTACACAGGGATTAGAAAAAACTCAAGTGGATGAATACACCTAGAAATTTGATGGAAAGGGAGTACATTTCAAGGTATTTTTGATGCCTTTGAAAAATGATGAGTTAGCGAAATGAATAGTATAAATTGTGATAGAACCATAGATGTTATTAGAAGAAATGAACATAATTGTATCTTTGAACATGAATGGCATGCCAAAATGGTTCACTGAGGATTCCCAAGCCAGTCTGGTTAGGCAGCTATTCTTGAGTTGGAACTGAACATTATTTATTTCACCTCTAGGATGAGAACACTTTCTTGGGTCATCAATTCTGATTTCTATCCTCTAAAGTACAAGGACACTAGTGGAATCTTGGTTTCAAATTCAAATTGGGTTTCTAATTCAATTTTGGCACAAACATTTTTCAATATGAATGTAATCTCATTTTATTCTTAGTTGTTGGGTAAACATTAGTGAAATTTATTTGTAATGATTGTTATGCTTGAAACAAAGGGTATTTCACATAAGGAAATTGAAGGTATATTGCAGTAGAATGGAGAATTTTAGCATTAAGTTCTGAAAGAAGGATAACTTGAAATTTTCTTCAAATAAAAAACCCTGAAAGACAATGGTATTGCACAGTATCCCTTAGAGAAAAAATGTAGCTATATACATATGAAATAATTTGATGTACAAGGATATAAATATCCTATGAACCATGTTGGAGATCTTAGGAATTATTAACTTGATAGTTTCTTGGTGAACTGTGGGATAGGCATTTAAATAAAACTGCACATAGATCAACAAAAAATCAAGTAGATGAATAAAACTGGAAATTTGATGGAAAGGGAGTACATCTCAAGGTTATGTTTTTGATGCCTTTGAAAAATGATCATTTAGCCAAATGACTATTATAAATTGTGATATAACCATAGATGTTGTTGGAAGAAATGAACACAATTGTATCTTTGAACATGAATGACATGCCAAAATGGTTCACTAAGGATTCCCAAGCAAGTATGGTTAGGCAACTATTCTTGAGTTGGAACTAAACATTATTTATTTCACCTCTAGAATGGTAAAAATTTCTTGGGTAATGGTATAAGGGTATTGGTGGAATCTTGGTTGTAACTTCAAATTGGGTTTCCAATTCAATTTTGGCACAAAAAAATTTCAGTATGAAGGTAATCATTAGCAGTTTCATTTCATTCTTCGTTGTTGGGGCTGTATCAGTCAAAATGCTTTGTAATGATTGTTATGCCTGAAACAAAGGGCATTTCACATGAGGAAATTGAAGGGATATTGCAATAGAGAGGATAATTTTAGAATTAAGTTTTGGAAGAAGAGTAAGTCAAAATTTTCTTCGAATAAAAAACCCTAAAATACAATGGTATTGCATAGTAACCCTTAGACAAAAAAATGTAGCTATCTACATATGAAGTAATTTGATGTACAGGGATATAATATCCTAAGAACCATGTTGGAGATATTAGGAATGATTAACTTGATAGTTTCTTGATGAAATATGGAATAGGCATTCAAATAAAACTGCACATAGATCAACAAAAACTCAAGTGGATGAATACAATTGGAAATTTGACAGGAAGGGAGTACATCTGAAGGTTCTATTTTTGATACCTTTGAAAAACGATCAGTCAGCCAAATGACTAGTAGAAATTGTGATAGAACCCTAGATGTTGTTGGAAGAAATGAACACAATTGTATCTTTGAACATGAATGGCATGCAAAAATTATCATTGATGAGATGGAATATGGAAGGTATCCCAAGGAAAAGAACCATGTTATCCTCTCCTAGATCAAAGAAACCTTAAGAAATTAAAATTGAAATTCATATCTAATAAAGAACAAAATAGGTTAAAGGGACTAGTGATTACAACCAGCAATAGTGGCTAAACCAAAATAGAGGGGTGAAAAAGGTCCCCTAAAACCATATATGTTTCCAAAGACAGTTCCTTTTTGAAATCATCCATTATTATGAGTTCTGAATTTTTCCCAGACAAAACAGGTATGACTTCTACCAAACACAACGTAAAGTTTAAGCATGAAATTTAGCAAATAAAAATAAATAAAACAACCAAAGAAGTTCTGAAGTAATACTTCCTCATACATATTCTTGCCAATGCCATATGGAGAATATTGATTTGCATCATGATTGAATAAAGACATAGTGCAGGGGATCCCTAAAGCAAAATTCACATGCAAATGTTTAGAAAATAGGCGAACAGTCTGAAGTAAGAGCTCCTTCTGGAGAGCTGACTTACAATATTGGAAATGGAATTCAATGATAATTTCAAGGGACTTGAACCTATTCATAAAAATTTGATTATTTAACAGATCAAATAATCTTTTAGAATAAGTTTGCAGTTGAAAGCTATAGCAGGGAACCATTTCTAGGATAAAATAACGATGCAAAAGTTGTCCACATTTCAATGGATGAATGAATAGAGTTCTCCATGGCATCAAAAAAGGAAGATGTGAATAGCCTGTGGTATTTTATTGCAAAATTTTATAAATAGGTAATTCAATCAAATACATTAGATTTGGTAAAAGTATGAAAACATTTGCAACCACCATCAACAGTTATTTGGAAGTGGGCAGGTTGACTTGACACTCGGCAGGGGCAAAGCAACACTAAAATGCTCACAATCATTTTCATAAGAACCAAGTACAAGTTGAAAATAAAATTTAATCAATGGAATGTAGACCCAACCAAGATATAGAAGCCCAATCTACAATGAGTCACCACCATATTATGCCATGCATTTTAGGATTTTCCATGCAAAAGGACAAATATACTCAATACACCACACATAAAATTGCACACAATGTATAAATTCCTTAGTATCATAAGAGAAATAGAGGCTTCCAAATATTCTATGAATCTATAGCACTGTGTCTTTATTTGTGGTAATTCAACATGAAAATTTTGCAAGATCGAAATTATTTGTATACTTATTTCGTGAAATATGGTAACAATGAATGTGAAAAATTGCGAAAAGAATACACTAGGTTATTACCTGAAGAAATGAGCACCAATCAAGCGATCCTAAGATTTAATGTTTGCACCAATTACTTCCAGAACAATCGATGATGTATTTGTAGCTAAGATACAATGAGAAGGGCATGCCTGCTCCAAATCATAAAATATATTTGGCTTCAAAGGTATATTTTCAGTTACTGCCTGAAAATTTCATAGCAATTTTACCAGTAAAAATTCTACCACAAAGCCACTTGCCTTACAAATTGCATCTATTTCTAAATAGCTTATAACATGACACCAATTACATAACACAAAAGAATCAAATGCATATATAGAATTAATATGGTTATGATTTATATAGATTTATTCAACTTGAAAATTAGGGATACCTCAATTACAATATCTACATTGTAGAAACCCTCATAGTCTAGAACGTCCTTTACAAGTGCTATACTACGTCTTGCCTCCTCCTCTGTAATTTTGACACTTGAAGCATGGTTTTTAAAATTGGCTTCATGTAAAAGAGATAGGGAAGAGTTAGATACCACTAGAAGATCAAATCAACATTCAACATGAGATTGGAAAAATCAAAAGCCAAGTCACAACAATCAGAAACTAAACGAGTAATGTACTTTTGTTTTCTAACCTTCACTCAAACTAATAAAGTATGTCAAACTATAATGATGTTCTAGTTTGTATGTTGTGTATTGAGTTCTTGTATAGTCTAGGATCTTACTTATTAACTTAGTTCATTGATTTTTTTATCTCATTGGATGTTGAACAGAGTTCATTTTAGTGATCTTATATTTGGAGTGTATTTTTTTCTATAGGGAGAGCAATGCAGAAGTGTTCTGCATTCCTAATTTATTTTTACTACAAAATTTATGGATCAGATCCAGCTGGGAAATTCCAAGAGAAATCCATCTTCCAGTCTCATAGGCTTGGCTGTTCAAGCTCATGCTTAATTTGTGTGTTTTTTTTCTAATTAATTCCTATACTCAGATTTCGTAGTGTGTTAAGCTTGAATTAATTCACTCTTTATAACTAACCTTTTTCTTATCAAGTAGAATTTCAGGATACTAGAGTTTCAATGGATCTATTTTATGGATAGACTTTTAAAGCTACTTGGTCTAATTAGAACTAGAAATCCACATTTTGGCCATCTATTTCATACTAGGCTTCACCCATTCTTGTTTAAGAACATTGATAGTACTCTTGACATTTTTTTCCTATGTGTCCCAAAACCTTCTTCCATGGCTGAGAAATGATTCCCGAGAGAGTATTTTAGTAGAAGAATCTAGGTATAGTCAAAAAGTGGCAAGAAGGAAACTGTCCAAATTATGAGAGTAGTGCTACATATCTTCAAGTATCATGGTGTATGTTCATTCGCTAAAGCTCTATAGCACTGTAGTGCCCATATTTAGGTTGAGACAAAGATAGATACTGGTTGGAAAATTTTACCTATCTTGTTTCATAGCCCATCACGAAGCTAATATCTTCAACAGATATTTACAGTTAGGTGGTGAATCATGTCTATGTAGTCAGTGGCTGTGTCTATTTTGTAATTAAATACCTTCATTGTCTTTCCATGACGTAGGATATAATTTTTGTATATATGCTATATCATGACGTTCAACAAAAGGAATTCTCAAATATTATGCAAAGTACATCTACATGGTGTTGTATAAATATGTTGAACACAGTTAGAACTTTTAGATTGAGTTGTAGTCTAGACTAGCTTTATAAAGAATGCATTGCAGGTAATTTTACAAGAGCCTAGCAAAAGACATGACAATTTGAGTATTAATATCTACATTGAATTTTACTATCCCAAAGGAATTTTTTTATTTTCATTTGTAGAAGGAAAGAAATTTGGAGCTTCAGATGAGGCTATGTCAGAATGATATCCTTAGAACTTGTTGAGACATCTTTTTCCATTTACATCCCAGTCAAGGAAGGAAAATTAATCTTCTTTATGTTTCCCATTGCCATTTCAAATTTGTTGGTGTCTGTACATTTCATTTAATACAAAAAAAAGGAATTTCCAGAAGTGTGATACTCAACAGAGTTAGCACCAAGTAATATTTGAGACAAGCTTTAGATTAACCAACCAGTTTATACACCAATCCTCAGAAGTAGGCCATGGTTGCATGATATGCACCATGTCTACACTGTACGACACCTCATGGATAAAAATTAAAAAATTTTGATGTGTATCTCCAATGAATGGAACTCTATATACTATTTTAGAGGGGAACCTCAATCTTCACTTAAGATGCAAAAGGTCAATTATTCCCCCACTGAACTTTCTATTTTCAAGCATCTTCTGTTCTTTCAGTTTCTCTCTCATGTTTATCCCATCTTGTAAGCCCGCCTTTCCATTTTAGTTTCCATTGCCTGTTTATCCTTTCCTTTCATCTAAGCCTTCTTTATTTGTGCTAGGATAACATATTTACTATTTTGAGGTCTCTTCAAATATTATCATATGATTCATTAACACTTATCAAGTTCCACCCTTCAATTCTGATTTTTGTACAAAATATACAACCATGTTAAGAAGGATCAAAATATAGCTCTAAGAATAGGCGTTTAAAGTTTAAAGTTTAAAATTTACACTGACTTGTCCAAAAAAACAAAAAAGAGCATTCAACAAATGGTGATGCATCTTCATGATTCTTCCACCATTAGCCAAAATAAAACATGCCATGATTTGAAGTATTCTCTTTGTCTTAACATAATTTTAAGGATGATCCCTACTGATAGAAACCAACAAGTTTTTATTTCTATCAACTAACCATGTATTTTCCGGATGCCAGCATCCAATTGATTTGAATCAACTTCCTTCAAAATAACTGGAATTTTACTCAAAGCCAGAGAAGTTGCTATTCCAGAACCCATAAGAGCACCTCCAACTACAACTGATTTTCTAATTAGATGAGGAATCAATCCTCGGTCTATAATTCCTGGAACCTGCAAATAAGCAATTCAATTAATACGAAATATATTTTATTTCAAATCAAAGAATTGTTTAAGGAAAGATGTTGCGAGGTTGGGGATATGGCTAACATGGTGACCATTATTGTTTATGTAGGATTAAGTGCCTCATAAGTAGCTCTTCAGTCATGTCATGCAACACTTAAGGTAAGCTTCGTGAAATTTAAAAGTACATAAGATGCATTTTCTTGAGCAAAAGATAAATAAATAAAGCATAATCAACTTCCTAATAATTGCAGCCTACCCTAGAGGATGAGTGTTGTGAAAAAAAAACATGCATGAGTCCTTTTGCTTTGGGAGTTCTGATAAAATCTTGGCATTCTTTCCCTTCCTGCCAAAGACCAAAGTCATCAGAAATTATGCAAGAAGTCGATGATATGCTATAAATAATTTTTCCTTTCAATAAATTCACAAATAAAGAACATTATCATTGGATGCAGAAATTTCCAAGTTGCTACAGTTCTGAAGTTTATTTCTAATTCTAACATAATCATTACAGCAACTAGATATATCATTGAACAACTTTACAAGAGGATGCAAATTATTTCATTTCATTTAGACAAAAACACTTCTAAATCATGGGTTTGGGAGAAACAACCCAATATAACTTCTGCAACAACACCATTCACTAGCCCCTCCTTGATTACATCCAACAATACTGAAGGGTAGGAAACATTAGTATATGTCTTCTTTACTTTAGCTCTGGCATTCTCCAACACATCCAGTGCTTTTGGTAAAGAACCTATATTATCTACGCTTTGGAGAGACTGATGCCAAGGACGATGACCTTCATGAATGTCTAGTTCCCACTTCCGAGCTGGTGCAAGAAGGTATGAATGAGCCACAACTTCATCTACAAGTCAAACTTTAAGTGCCTCTTTAGAATCCAAAGTCTTTGAAGCCTTTTTAGCACAAATATCGCAATACATATTAGATGATAGGTCCACTGAGCTGGAACAAAAAAATCGTGGATCATATCTGATGTATCTTAAGGGTCCTCATGTTATGATATGTATGATAAATATGGAAAATTAATGCATAGAGCTATGCATGTCACACAGTTTATTTATGACCCAAGTGCTAAAGCTTACATGTTCAATGTGCATACCTATAATAGTTGGTTGCATGGCTATGTACACATGAGTAGAAAAGGAATATTTTAACCAGGTCAACTATTTCTATGTACATGCCTGCTTCAAATTCACTATATTGTCAGGTAGTCTTATACTTAAAAAAATGAACATGTTGTTTGAGCATGCTTTGAGAAGTATGATGATGGCATAAGAACATATTTTTGAGAAAATCAATATTGGGTACCAACTAGAGTTTAGATCTAAATTTTCATAGAAGAAGCATATTCTTCTCAATGCTATAGTTGGAATCTTAGCATAAAATTGATGCTCAAAGCATCATATTAATGCAAAAGGATTCCTCTAAATTGAGTTGGTGAGACTAAAGTTCAAACTTTGAATTCCAGCCTTTCAGCAAGTAGCAAAATAAAAGGGACTTTGGTTAAATAGTAGGTAAGAGTAGTCCTAATCAGAGTGTAAAAGCTAGAAATGAATATATATGGAAAAGTCCTCAAGGGAGGATGATTTGAAACTTGATTAATTTGAATCATTTGGGACATGGAGATCTAAATTAAATGAATATTGTTTCCTGTGAAAGTTCTGAAAATGACATGTTGGAAAGCTCCTCTTCAGGCACATGCTCCAAATAGCAGTACAATGGTCTTTTTTCTACTGAGAAGTTGGGAACTTGTGGAAAAACTTGAGGTGCAAGCATCTGCAATTTTAGATTTTCAAAACCAAAATATGATCAACATGCAATAAGCTTCATAGTACTCATATCAATGAGTACTTTTACATTTTCAAATGGATTAATCCTTGTGATAAATGTATTAAATTAGTTCTTTAGAGCTCCCTTTGATCAAGAGAAATGATAGAATTGCTGCTTTGAATCCATCAAACATTTCCTTGTCTTTGTTTGGATCTTTCCTTTCATTCCCAAATTTAGCCACATAAGCCTTGTTGTATATTTTGGATTCAATGAATAGGATAAATAATGAAAATGGGTATGTTATATGTCCCATATATTGATAATTATCCCCTTAATGGGTGTCATAGAAGAGAGGGTCCCACTATTCAAGAATATGTTGAATTCATTTGAATGGTGAACGGTCCTCTATTTAATTATCGAAATCTATCAATTTGTTATAAATATATCTCATGTTTGCGGGAACTTGGAATGGTGAACGATCCTTTGTTTAATTAATGGTGAACGGTTGTGCTTGTCCTCGTCCTCAGGTTATGATTTTCAATATGTTTTGATGGCTATGATTCTCCTTTATGCAGGTTTATGTTCTAACTTTTATGGTTTGTAAGGTTTTGATAAGAACAATATATACACACCCAAGTGCTAGGTAAATGCTACCACAAGCACAAATCCTGTAAGTAATAACACACACAATAAAATAAACTAAAAGAAGTTAAATTCATTATTTATAGTCTTAAAATATTTTGAATATTTGATTATAAAATGTTACAAATTTCCTATAATTCTCATGCTGTTTCAACCATATAATATTTATTGTTTTACCTTTCACAGTTAAAAAGGAGGTTGAGTACAACATCATGATCATGCTATGATCCGTGTCTGGATAACTATGAAATCAAATATTATAACAGACCAGATGTTAAAAACGCACTCCTTGCAACTCAAGGTGGAAAATTTTGCAATGGGCTCCCTGCAAGTAAGAAATCTATTAACTCAAACTCAACGATTTATATATAGTTTTGAATAATTCAAATTTTGCAGTTACACCAGCTTTGACAACTGAAAGGATTCCCTAGACTCTGTGCTCCCCATATATCAAAAACTCATAGCAGGAGGCCTTTGCATATGGGTATATAGGTATGCAAGCATTGCCATACTAAACATAGCTAACCCGAACTGTCCAACACCTTGATTTTTTTCTCTCTTACAAGTAAAAGTTTGATTATATGATATATTATTGGTTTATTGAAAATGTTGCAGTGGAGATAATGATGCTGGGGTCTTAGTCATATCGACTAGATATTGTATGGATCAACTTAAGCTTCCTATCAAAAGAGCATGGAAAACTTGGTTTCATGATCATGAGCAACAGACAACAATCTTTTATACATTTTTCACTTCAAATTTTTCTAAAATCTGAAAATACCTATTATAAGTTATTTGTCAAGAAATAGCTTACCTGTTATAAGTTAGTTGTCAAGAAATAGTGAAGCTATTAGTTACTGTTACTTGTCGTAAGTTTTACTTACGGTATTAATTAGTATTATTTGTTTCTATCTATGTTGTCTTAATTTATGTAGGTGTCTGGATGGACTCAAGACTATGAAGGTCTGAAATTTGAATATGGATGTAGATCATACATGTTGGTCAGTGCCTTCTAGCAAGCTGGTGTAACTCTTTGGGTGGTGGTTGTATTTCTTGTGCAGATTATAGTTAATTTTTTTTGTATGGCTAGATTAATTTGTTTATAGTTTATTTTTTATTATTAGATTTTTGTGCAATTCAAGTACAAGGGTGTCATAGTGAGCTAACTCCATTGAGCTATTGTTTTATTAAGTTAAAAAGTGAACTCCATTGTGTTATTTTTTTATTAAGTTAAAAAAAGAGGCTTTCATGATTATATATTTTACAAGGATTATGCCATTATGTGTTGAACATTTTTTAAAAATCAATGCCTATTATACAATTCTTTAAAGGGTGCTAGCTCAATGGTAGAGCACCTGCCATGCAGGAGGTTGGTGGTTCGATTCCATTGTACCCTAACATGAATTATTCAAAGATATTGTAGATTTTTTAATTAAATATTTTTATATTGATTTATTTTAATGGTGAGATATTTTTCTGGATTCATTGTTTTATATTGTCTCTAGAGAGACAATAGATAGGATTAAAGACATTGTCTCCATAAAGACAATTCCAACTATTGTCTTTGGAGAGACAAATGAAACTGTCTCATAAGAGACAATAAATGAACTCTCTCTAAAGAGACAAAAATGAAATTGTCTTTGGAGAGACAAAAATGGAATTATCTTTGGAGAGACAAAAATGCTTGTGTTATATATTGTCTCTATAGAGACAATATTTTAAGACAATTTAATTTTAAGACGATTTAATTTGAGACACCTGCTTAAAGACGATATTTAAGACAATACACAAGTTTTATTTTGTCTCAAGTTAAGACAATTTACCCAAAAATTGTCTTAAATATTGTTTTAAAACTCCCCTTTATGTTGTAGTGTTTTCAAACAGACAGACCTCCCAACATACATGAGTGCCACATATTACTTTTAAGTGTAAGAGCAACGGCCATTTGTAGGTTTGACAAAGTTTAACCCACGTCGAATTAAATCTCATAAGCATAATTTAATTATAAATAATTATTAAATAAATGGTCAAGAGTTAATATTCAAAAATATATTTTTAATAATAATCACATATTGTAATTACCAATTAAATCTCATAAGCTTAATTTAATTACAAATAATTACTAAATAACTCATAAAGATTTAATATTCAAAAAATATTTTTAATAATAATCACATATTGTAATTACCATATATTATATATTGTATTTGTTTTTTTTAGAATTTCTAATATTTCAATTTAATTATAAATAATCATTCAATAAATTTCAAATATTTAATATTAAAAATAAAATAAAAATTATATATATGTTTTTTTATTTTTTTAAATTAATTTGATTAATTGAAAAAAAATGTTATATGAACATGAGTTATAGTTATCTGGTCTTGTAGTCGTGAGATACATGATACTGGCAACCAATCTTTTGAATAGAGTTTGATTGGCATCTAATCTTTCATCATCCTTATTTAACTTTGTACTTGTTGCAAGTGGTGTATGTACAGTTTTGCAATTATCCAACTTGAATCTTTTCAGCAAATCTCTAGCATACTTATTTTAGCAAATACAAATTCCTTTTTCTCAGAATCCTCAACTTCTATGCTAATAAAGTATTTCATGAGACCAATATATGTCATCTCAAACTCTTTCATCATGGCTTCTTTAAATTTATCTAACTCAAGTTCAACGACACCTATAAAAATCATGTCGTCAACATATAAGCAAACAATCAAAATATGTTCATGATCATTTATTTTTCTGTACAAGGTAGGCTCAACACTACTTCTGCGAAATCCATTCTTAATCATGTAGCTGTCGATTCTTCTATACCATGCTATAGGTAGTTGCTTAAATTCATAGAGCGCTTTCTTCAACCTGTAAAATTTATCTTCTTTACCTTCAACTTCATAACCTAGAAATTGCAGCACATAAATTTCTTCTTCTAGAATTCCATTTAAGAAGGTTAATTTGGCATCCATGTGATATAATTTCCACTTGTTCTAAGTCGTTGTGGCTAGAACTGCTCTTACAGTATCCAATCTGGCTACCAGAGCAAACAGTTCTCCAATTTCTATTCCCAGTCTTTGTATTGTACACCCACTTCACACCAATGAGGTTTTTATCCTTTGTAAAATTACCAAATCCCATGTATCATTCTTTTCAATAGCTTCAATTCCTCCATGTATTGCACCCAATTTTCATCTATGATTATTTCTTCAAATGAAGAAGTTTAGAATGATAAAAATGCAAAATTTGAACTAACATCCAAATAATCATAAATTTCTTTCAGATTTCTCATCTTTCTCTTACCATTGCTTGTTTCATCACCTGATTAGATGTTGGTAGAATTTTGTTCTGTTGATCTACTTGAAGATCCATGCTACTCATAAAATCTTGTAGTCCTGACTGGTGTGACTCTATTAGTTGTTCCCTCTTTTGATTCTTACAGTATCCAATCTGGCTACCAGAGCAAACAATTCTCCAAATTATATTCCTAGTCTTTGTATTCTACACCCACTTCACACCAATGAGGTTTTTATCCTTTGGAAAATTACCAAATCCCATGTATCAGTCTTTTCAATAGCTTCAATTCCTCCATGGATTGCACCCAATTTTCATCTATAACTGTTTCTTCAAATGAAGAAGGTTAGAATGATAAAAACGCAAAATTTGAACTAACATCCAAATAATCATAAATATCTTTCATATTTCTCATCTTTCTCTTACCATTGCTTGATTCATCACCTGATTAGATGCTGGGAGAATTTTGGTCTGTTGATCTACTTGAAGAGCCATGCTGCTCATAAAACCTTGGAGTCCTTGCTAGTGTGACTATGTTAGTTGTTCCCTCTTTTGATTCTTGTTGTTCCTTATCTACTACATCATCCTTTTCCATCAATGGTGCTTGTGCATCAACTATTTTGTCTACAGTCCCATTCCATGACTCTTCTTCTTTAAGCACAACATCTCTACTGATTATGGTCTTCTTAGTGACAAAGTTATACAGTTGATAAGCTTTTAACTGCTCACTATAACGAGTAAATATGCATTTTTCACTTTTATTATCCATTTTTCCTCTTATCTTCTTAAGTACGTGTCCATAGGCTACACATCCAAAAACTCTAAGATGAGATACACTGCATGACATACCTGACCATGCTTCTTCTAGTACTTTGTTCATCACGCTCTTTGTAGGGGATTTATTTATCACATAAACAACACATGTAACTGATTCCACTCAATACTCATTAGACAAGTTTCTTCCTTTCAACATGATCCTTTTCATATTCATAAAGGTTATGTTCTTTCTATCTGCTATACCATTCTACTGTGGTGTGTACCTAGTTGTAAACTACCTTCTGATTCCATGTTCTTTGCAGTAATCATGTAATGCCTTTGAATAATATTCTCTACCACAGTATGACCTCAATACCTTGAACTGTCGATCACTTTGGTTTTTTACTAAGGCTTTGAATTCTTTGAAATTTGCAAAATTTCCAGACTTCTGCTTCAGTAAGTAAACCCAAGTCTTTATTCTCTAGTCATCAATAAAAGTGAGGAAGTAACAATTTCCACCAATCGAGTGTGTCCTCATAGGTCCACACAAGTCTGTATGTACCATCTCAAGTGGCTTCTTTACTCTGTATGTATCTCGCTTTGGAAAAAACTTCACAGTGTTGCTTTCCCAAGATGCAACACTCATAAGTACTAGCAGGTTCTTTGATGATAGGTAATCCTCTAACCATATGTTTCTACTGCAAGAATCTTAAGTCAGAGCAGTGCAAGTGTCCAAACAAAAAGTGCCATAACCAATAATCGTTGGAACATGAAACTGTAAAAGAACTAACCTAATTACTGTAATTCATGATTAGAGGAAAGAGTTTGTTCCTCGTCATGTGCATCTTTGCTATCAGTTATTTTCTTGGGGGCTTATCATAAATAAAAAACTCTTGTCCCTGAAAGATAACTTTGTATCCTTTCAGCGTCAATTGACCAACACTTATCAAATTATGTTTGAGACCAAGAACATAATATACCTTTGAGATTGTCTTTGGCTCTCCCTGCTTGGAAAAAATTTTGACCACTCTGTCATCTACATCTACAATCCTATCAATCCCCAACTTTACCTCTTTCTTCACAGATTGATCCAAATTTGCAACCAAACTCTTTTTTCTTATCATGTGGTTACTGAAACCATTGTCTAATAGCCACACATTATTATAAGGTTCATGCATGGTATGGCAAGCTAGGAACATGGGGTTAGTATTCTCATTACTAACATTAGCTCTCTGGTTTCCTTGATCATCTATCTTCTTCCTTCAATCACGGGCATAGTGACCAAATTTATTGCATTAATAACATTTCACCTATGATTTTTAAACTCTTTGATTATTGTTGAAGCCTCTATTATTGCTTCCACTTTCATGTTCATGCTCTTCTTGGCCATCCCTCTGACCACCATATCTTCTACCTCATCCTCTACCTCTCGATCTACCTCTCCCTCGACCCCTTGAAATATAAACTTGACTTTTTAAAGAAGTTTCTAAAGTGGAATCCTTATTTTTGTCTATCCTTGCCTCGTGCGATAGAAGTGATCCCATCAACTCATCAATTGTCAGTGATCCCTCACATATTGTTTGATTAAAGACTTTTTTAATGAATCCTTTTAACACTCAATGGTATTAAAAAAAAAACGTTTTTTTGATGGCCTTTTAAAAAAAAAAATCAAACCTAAGGTCGATCATACCGCTTGTTGAAATTTTTATAACATGGAGAAACACGGTTTTCGGCTTTTGTTACGAAAGTCTCACATCGATTGCCCAGAGGAGGGACACAAAAAAACCTCCCACGAAAATCCAATTTTTGGAAGATCATAAGTTTCATGATATTTGCGCAGGATTTTGACTAAGGAAGTGCGGAATATGCACAACTTTTGTATGAAGAATGTGTGGCCCTGTGCAATTCTTAATAGTCCGACAATTTTGCAAAAGAAATTGTCATTTTTTTTCTCTTGTTCACTTTCTCTTTGGCTCTGTAGGCTTCACAGATGTTTTGATCCTTTCTCAACTCTTATACCAATTTTTTGGAAAGAAGGAGAATATAAGACACAAATAACACAAATAATTGACACACAAAACACACACGAGTTGCAACTCTTCTATTGTCACACAAACTTCAATCTGAATATAATGAACTTGGTGAAGGGTATTTAATCATTTTCAACTAATGACTCGCTTAATATAAGTTGACATGCACACACTTACCAAATTCATCTACCACATAAGTCAATTTTACTCAACACTCACTTAACTGACACTCTAAATATAACAAAATTTTCATGCGGGAGTTAATTCGCTGTTTTTACATTTTTTTTGTATATAAAATTGGTAATTAATCCATAATATTATTAGTTTAAAAATATCCATAATAAAATGGAGTGAATTTCTATAGTTAAAAATCTTATTATATGTTTTAGAAATATACATTGTGAGGCTATATCATTGTGATGTCCAAGAATAACACCTGAATATGATAGGGAATTAAACAAATAACTTAACATCTAAGAGTGACTTAATAACACATCCAAACATCATATATCCAAAGTCTATAAACACAAATATTATAATAATTAATATAATAAATAATATAAATCAATAAAAAATAACTTAACATCTAAAAGTGACTTAACAACACATCAAAACATCATATATCCAAAGTCCATAAACATAAATACTATGATAACTAATATAACAAAAAATATAAATCAATTTATTATATAATAAATATAATAAATATAAGTAGTAAATGTCTCTTTGTACATTATGGTTTGTAACCATTTATATTTACATAATTTTTTTTATAAAGGTGGAAAGAGAAAGAAACGTCGATGACAATGTGTAAGGTGTTGAAATCATTCAATGGCATTCATATACCTTCTCAAAATATATGATAATTTTGAGAGGTTATTTATGCGTGTAAATTGATTTTTTTTCAAATTAAAGTTGGTTTTTATTATAAAGTATTTATTTTTTTTAAAGAAAAATAATAATAATAATATATAATTTGATAATTATTCACTAATTGATAATATTAAAGAGTTAATATGATTTTAATTAATCAAAATAATCTATTATGAGGTAAGAATGACTATATATATATATTATTGGGAATATGTGCTCAAGTAATGCATCCAAATATTTTAAGGTGACCAATGGAGGGTTCCTACTATACCAACGTTCGACTAGTGCCATAGAATTAATAGCTCTAGTCAGAACAATATTTAACTACAAAGAAATACTCAATTGAGTTGGTAATATTTAAAGGTTTGTTTCATGATTCTCCATTATTTTGTGATATCGAGTGACCATTTTTTTACAACCAAGGCCCTAAATTCCTTATCTTTCGAAGAGATGGCTCTTATTTCTCAAGAAATATGTCCAAGTAAATATTGAAAAATAATTAATAAATGTCATGTAATATACCTAACAGAAGCCAATGAAGGCTTATTTATGTAGCAAAGATCACTTTGAATAAGATCCAGTGGTTTCTGTGCATGCTATGCTTTCATAGAGTTGAAGGGTGTCTAATAATGCTTTTCTAGTACACATATTTCACAAAATCCATCGGGTGGAAGTACCTTTGGTAAGCCAACAACCATATTTTGATTCTTTATAGTCCAGATGCTCATCAAGTTCAAATATCAAAGTCATTCATGGTAGAGTTCACTTTGTGTAGTTGTCTATGCAAGAAGAGCAATTGGCTTAGTGTTGAGTTGAGATATATCATGAAACTTGTATTGTCCATTAGTCGAGTTGAGAACACCTTTGATGAAAAACCATTAATATTTCTTTAAATCTTTAACAAAAAACCAATTTAGCCAAAATTCAACAAATTTACTAGTTGGTGTTAATTGCAAAACCGAAAATATATTTGCACTCAAGCTTGGTACATCATAGAAATTTACGATTCTGCCATGTTGACAAAGTATGTCCCTATGACAATAAATTTCTAGAGAAAATTTATATTCTAAGTAAAACTTTTCTCAATATACTTATTCAGGGAGAAAAACAAAGAGGTGGCATTGTCCATATGGTGTGAACAACCAAAATCGATGACCCATTCATTCTATGTGGTATGAACATGAAAAACTTGCATTCTTAATAAGAAATTAAAGTTTTTAGTGGATCAATTAGTCAATCATTCAGTTTCAAGGGATTTGAATTTTTTCTCCAAGTCATCTCTTTTCTTGAAGTAGGTTTTCTCCATATGTCTAGCCTTCATGTAGTAGGTGCATTTCTTATTCTTATGATTATTCTGAGTTGATTTAGACCAATCACAATTCTGGGGTTTAGGATTGAGATACTCTTGTTAAGGTCATATTTCCTTTTGTTCCAACTTTCTCTTACCTCTGAGTAGATAAGTTCAACGGTTATTACTAAGCTCCCCTTCATCAAATGACCTCTATTGGTACTTGATCAAAAAATAAAAGAAGGTATCAAAGGTATAATCATTATCATATTCCTTAAATGATATCTAGTTGGTGTAGAACTAGGAACATAACACATTGCAAGGTGTTTGTAGATTCATTAGGACCAATTCTATCAGTTTTCCATCTTTCTTGAGATAGTTCTTCCTAAAATTGCCATATTTCAATTGTAGGTCTTTGATATGAGTTTGGTAATCGTCAATTATTTCAAAAGAATGAGGATAAAGAGATATCAACTCCTTTTCTAACTACATGAGCTAGATTTCATCAATTTTTTCAAACAATAAACTTAGCTTCTTCCATACTTTATGAGAGAAGTCAATATCACTTGTATGAAAATGGATTTTGTGAGAAATATGGGTTGTGATGAACCAAATAGCCTCATATATTTTTCCATCAATGAAAAAATTCATTTCACATCCTTTAAATATGGAATGGTAGTTTTTTTATAATTCTGTATTCCTTTTATCTTTAGAAAGGTTTCCATATCTGGTTCCTAAATGGGATAATTTTTCTATTCAAAAAAACAAGATCAATCTTCGATACCATTTTAAAAAAATCATAGATATGATCTTTCTCAAAAGAGGTCCATGAATCAAATCAATTGGCCTAGTGTCAAACATGAAAATATATGACTTAACATGATATGTGAATAAAAGGGCTATCTTTTAAACCATTATCTCTCATACCATGTTGGAGCATGCTCTAATGTCCAAAAACCAAGAAAAAAGAACAAAGAACAAAGAACATAATGTATTTAGAGAATAAATAGAAGATAAAATAATGCTTTAAGGTGATGGATAGTGTGTAGAGACATAACTGTATCATTAAAACATAATGCATTATGATCAGAACGTCACAATGCATAATGAACAATCTTACATCATCATATTATCACAATTCTCATCTTTACATATACAAACCATAGGGTCCTTTACTTATAGGTACAAAATCTAACCAATCTCCTTGAATTATGGAGGATTTTGTCTAGTGACAAGTCTCAATCATTACAAATATTTTAATTAAATATATGCTATCTTATCAGCTATATTTATGTCAATTGGTTTATTATTCTAGTCAATTTATTCAACCAATTAGTTAGTGATACCACTAGTTGAGCATTGTCTTCTCATTGAGTATGAAACCAACATGTCAACCACTCAGTTGATAGTCCTACAAGGTGATCATTTGAATAAATTTCTAGTGTTAGTCGACCTTTTGAAAAATAGTCTAAAAAATCTCTCGAGGTGTGACAAACCAACCTAACCTTATGTTGCAACATTTATAGATATATTGCACTCACTATCATATGAATGGTTGAATGTTATATTTTTCTTTTTACATAACACCATCCAAAGAAAATTTGATATGGAAGTAGAGAGGAGTTATCATAAATTTAGTTCATAAGACTTTAATATTTTTCTTATATGACATGAGTTGTAATTCATTATCTGAGAATTTTAGGAAAATAATAAATTTAATTTTGCTAAAAGGCAAGTTCCTTTAGTTATTCAAGTTCTCTTCAATGAAGCTTTTGTACATGAGAAATTTTAGATTTTGGCTTAAAAGCCTATGATTGTAATGAGGCTCATGGTCATTTAAAAGGTCCAAATTTACTATTTGGTTGTATATATAGATATTTAATATGACATAATCGTGAGACTATTTCCCAACCCATGGATACAATTCTTTTATCTAGATTTAATTTGCTTCATTAGACAAGTGAAAATGATAAGATGTTCAAAATTGTAAAGTTTAATTGGCTCCATAGCAAATAAATTCTTAGCTATATTTTTAGAGTTTCTTTGGTATCTATTGGCTAAAACAAGGTCCTCATCTAGCCTAGAGGTGATCAATTACAATTCTAGATTAAATTCTCTCAATGAGAGGATATCTTGTTATATGGTTTTGTAGGGACAATTCTTATCTAGATTATTTTTCTCTTAAAAGATAAAAATAATAGGCATGAAGTAACTAATTTCTATATAGATTTTCTTAGTATTAATATTTAATATCACCATCCATGTATTTGATTGAGAGGGTATTTCTTATGAAGTCACGTGTGAGGAGAAATATTCTTTTTTATTTAACAAGCTATGTCTCCAATCCCTTTATAGGAGGACTTCTTATTCCATGATGACCAAAACAAAAATCATTCTATATGAGGGACATTACATTTTTCATGCTCCCAAGTTTCAAATAGAGATATAATATCATTTTCTTTTAGGCTCCAACTTACTATAGGAACTTTACTTGATAAGAAGCGACAACACTTCCATGAGAAGATCTAGAGAGTTCAAAATTAGAGTCCCCTTTTAAGCTCACAATTTTGTTGAGGATGCCATATTTTTACGAATACTTTTTTCTTCTATGAGGAAAGTTGTGTCAATTTATGATTTAATTTCTCGTTTTTCCAAGGTGTCTTCATTTTTCTGCTCTTTCATATAAAAAATGATGAGTTTCAAGTCTCTTTTGTTAGGTTGAGGGTTTAACTATATAGCCTTATTCATCTCTTTTTTTGATGACTTTGATACCCATTTTATGTTCTTTATGTTCCAAACTATTTATGGCCAAATTGTTGAACTATGAGGTTCATTCTACAACCCATTTTGAAGGAAAACTTTGGTGCTCAACTTGTATTTGACACATTTCCTTTTAAAAAAAATGTTCTAGATAGAAAAGAAATGTAGAAAACTCTAGATAGAAAAGAAAGGTCTACTATGATAAAAAAAGAAAAAAAAAATGTTATTCATGTTAAATTAGTTGTCCACATGACCTAATATAATTTCATGTTCTCAAAAATATTTTAACATATGATATCAACTTTATATATATATATGTGTGTGTGTGTATAATGTTATAATAAAATATTTTAATGTTGTATAGAATAAAATATCCATTGTCAGTTATGAATAAAATATTTCAATATGAATTAAGATTGACATATTAATAACAACAAAAAAAACCATTTTAATTGCATATAAGTTTGCACCTCATATTAGATCCGAACTTAAATGGATTTATGGTGGTTAATTAGATTTTCTTTTAGCTCTTTAACACTGTTTCTAAGACTACAATTGTGTTCAAACTCTTCTTTTTCGATTCATTGTTCCTATTGTTGGAATTTCCAGATTTATTTTCAATGGTTTCTTGTAACTTTTCTTGAAGTTTGACTTCTCTTTTCCCTTTCTCTATTTTTTATTTTTTTTTAAGATTAATTATCTCAAATTAGTTTTCTACTAATATAAAATTACGGATGAATATCTCACCTATCTTAAAACTTTGTATATTTTTATCCTATTTAACTTATGTAAAGAAAATATCAAACATTTATATAACATAATGTTTAAATATCTTATATTGAATATGTATCATTGCACTAAGAAGGTTGTACTTGAGGATGTGGAGATATTGTAGTGACATGTACATGATAAATTATATTAAAAAATAATAATAAAAGATATAAAAAATAAATTCATTAAATTCAGTTCAATTCGTTATATTGTGATTTTTTTAATTAATAAAATTAAAAACAATATTTTTGAAAAAAAAATTGTAATTTGTATATCAAATCAAAATAAATTTAAATAATAATAAATATATAGTTGATAAACATGTAAAAGTTAATTGATTTAATTTATAAATAATAATTTATATGTAAAACCATTATATTTCACAATTTTATAATTAAATTTAATTAATAAATTTCAATATTTAAAATAATATCTTTCTTATATATATATATATATATATATATATATAAATTAAAAATATTAGAATGTGTGAAAGAAAAATGTGATATATATATATATATATATATATATATATATATATATATATATATATAAATATATAATTTTAATAAAATTGAAAATATAAATATAAATGAATATTTTTATATTTTGCAATCTAAAATTTAGAAATACAACTTTTATTTCAGAAATTTGATTTCCTTAACCTTTAACATTTAATATAAAATGAATTCATACTCATTTATTAATTTAAATAAGAAAATTCTGAACGAAAATACTAATTTGTGGAATATTATTATTATTTTACGATCTGATTGTCTGGAAGGTGAGACAATCAGATCGCTCACTTACGTTGCAGTGTAGACTTTACAAAGGGAGTTGGTGACACGAGAAGCACGGAATACACGAAATTTTTTTTGAAGATTTATATTAATGTAATGCATAAAATAAAAAGTGTTCTGCAATCAATCGGTTAAACACATGGACTGTATAAAATAAAGGAAAGATTGTGGAACCCAATCACGAGTCGTTGGTATAGATGAAGATAAAACAAAAGAAAAGGGCAGGGAAGAGACTCGCGGCAACTAACACCTAAAAGGCGTGTCAATTACATAAAACGATAACAATGGCGGCTACCTGAAACTTTGTTCCGTCTCCCTCGGTACCTCAAACTTTTGTTCGTCTCACTTTCTCCTTTTCGCAATTTATGTACCGCGTGGACAACGCATTTATGTAACACAAAACTTGAGGAACCGACATGAAAATCTCGGGTTTGCAATACATCTAACAGCAAAGTTGAGTAACCGATAGGAAAATCTGCGCCCGTTCTGTTGACTTAACAATTATTTAGTAAAACTTAAAGATGTAGCAGCAGCTGAACAGTCTTCTTCCACTGAATTCCATGATTTTTCTATTAACGTGGTAGAGTGCCCATGCATTGAAACAAATCAACGTCATGTAACCAAGACCTACTACCTCTGCTTCCTTTACATTGATTGATCGTTTGCATTATCCTATCCTCAGCCCGCTCATGGTTCTTTCAATAACGTGATTCCACATTTCTATGTCAACTCATGTCCCTTGGTCCAACAGTAAAAAGATTTGAGGGAACGAACTCAAATAATTGCAGATTACAAAATATTTTGAAAATCTGACAGAGGAGTCAATATGGATGCCCCAATGGAGAACAATATATGTAATTGTCTATTGTTAGCATATATGACCCTACATTTTTTTGGCCAGATCCTGGTGGATACATATACTGAAGCATTCTAGAATATAGTTTTATACTTTAAATAAAATTATGCATTTTTCTCAGAAAAAAAAGTTCCACTGGGCTTCATTTCATGATTGTTTTTGTGTAAATGAGCATTATTTCTGTTATACATATTGATATAATTACTTTCGTTATCGGTATAATTGTTACGGGCATCGATTAGCCATGAATGGGCAATAAAAAACACTGTTGGAAGTTGCATCCGAATTTGAAACCAAAGAGGTGTGGTGGAAATAACAAGCAAAAGATGATGGCAACTATACAGGAGGACCTTAGACCTCAGTTCGATGATGAGATACAGATCACAACAGTGGGAATACAACGTAACCTTTTTTTTATGCTAAAGAAATTTTGAATTACATGAAAGTACAAGTTCTTCAAATGAGTCTCTTTTTAATAACCAAAGAGAATTAGATTGTTTCACATTAGAGTCTTAATGAAACATACTAAAGTGGAAAACTTGTTTGATCTAGAATCACAAATAAATTTGATTTCAAAATCCTTGGTTAAGAAATTAGGAATGGAAACCAAGCTTTATCTGAAACCTTACCTTCACTGTAAGGCTCGATTTTTTTATTGCATCAAAACCATAGTTACCAAGTTTGAATTGATAAAATTTTAGAATTAAAAAAATTCAATTTCAAAAAAATTGGATAATATACATCTTAAATATTTAGATATATATATTTTCTGTCCTCTAATTATGAATTATTTTGATAATTTTTTTTTCTAGAATAATTTTGATTACTTACATAATATAACAACTTTGAAATTACATTTCAATAAAAAGGAAAAAAAAACCATCTTCCCTCCAAAAGTTTCAAATATTTTCTAATAATTGTAAATAATATAACAACTTTAGAACTGCTGTGTAACAAAACCAGAAAAGAAAAAATCCACATTTTCACTTCCCTCTTAAAATTTAAATTTAACAGATTTTTTAAATTCAAAAATTATTTTTCTCAAATTCTTATCTAATAGATAAATACAAAAATTTATTGATTCAAAATTTGTAAAATAAAAATAAAAATGGAAAATAGAAAATTTTCCACTTATAATTATATCTATTTTATTTACTGTGACCAAATTAATATACAGATCTGATTGCTATATACTATATATCTCTTATATATATAGTTTATATTTATAATTATAATATTTAAATTATATATATATATAATATTTAAATTTAATTAATATTTATAATAATTTAAAAAAATAAATAAAATGATGAACCATATGCATATGGAGTTAAAAAATATCAAACTTGACCGCAATGAACGTTGTGTATTACAATACACTTACGTCTCTGGTGTAAATTTTAAAAGCATTCGATGTTGCACGCAAGTGCAACTTTAATCTATCTGCAATTTTAGACATTTGTCATGTAAGGATGAGATAATTAGATAGTCAGTTGTTGAATGTCATGTGGACTTTTTGATTTGGAGTTGGTGACATGACAGTCACAGGACTTGAGATACACGGATACAACAATCGTTTGAGATACGGCTTGAGGTCAATAGGTGGCTTACCTTTTGTAGGCGGTTTGCTTTTTTTGTTTAAAGGAGAGGTCATGATTATTTGTATATTGTTGTAGATCGGTTTAACATAATGCGTGTTTTAATGCTTTGTAAGAAGCATGTCATTGCAGATTAGACTACACATCTTTTTTTCCAATTTGTATGGGTCCATTTTGGGCTTCCCACATCCATTGTGTCTCATTAAGACTTTTGCTTTATCAGAGATATTTGGACAAGTTTGTGGAGAATGATGGACACCAAGCTGAAGAGGGGAACGACATTTCATCCACAATAAAATAGAGGTTATTGTGGCAAGCATCCCAAGTTGTGGGAAATTGCATTGATCCACTCAGAACTCACAATTCAAGACATGCTTTATATATTTTCCAAATGATCCCTTAGACATACTATTTGGGAGAGATGAAGATTCCAGTGGAAAAAATGATAGAGACAAAGCACGAGATTTCATTTCATTGGAGCAGATCATAGTGCTCTTTCCAATGATGCAAATGATACTCAAATCTGATTTCGTATGCTCAAGGTATAACCAATCAAAGTTATGGTCAAACTAGGCTAAGTGGCAAAGTTATGGTCAAACCAGGCTAAGTGGCAATCACTAACGAGGAAACAATTTGGCAATGTCCTGGAGCACGGAATCTAGCCACCGGAACAGGTGAATTTTTTTCCTCTTTAATTTTTCCGGTGACCCTTTAAATTCAACGAATTTTTTTAAATAATGTCTTATATATATATATATAATAACAATAATAATAATAATAATAAATTGGGGTGGCGGGCTACTAGCCCCCAAAGACAATATATATATCATATGATATGTGGGTGGGACGTCATAGGCGGACCCGCCATTCTTCCGATGCCAATTGTAAGAACCATCGGGATCGGTGGGGTTTGAACTCGCTTAACCAGCATGGTCGGCCCACCTCCCAAGTGGCCCCAAACAAAACACCGCAAAAAATATAACGCGGATGCGCCAAATGGGGAGCCCCGTGGTTTTGACCCCGGAACCTCCCCCAACCGAAATTCCTAACTTGGAACCAACAACCAATGAGCCTACAACTCCTTTGGTAAACCCTCCCACAAAATTTTATTTAAACTGTCACATTTTTCATTCGACCCAACCGGCAGAGGAGCAGAGCAACGAAACCAAGAGCAGCCATGGGAGTGAAACCTTGAACTGGGAATCTTGCTTGATGCTGAAAATATTCCTTTGGGGTCCAGAAGCTCCAGTGTCAGAACAAGAGAAGTTTGTTGTCATTTTTGTATGATTTTTTGCTAGGATTGCAACCGCGTAGTTTGTTTCTCCATTTGGGGTCTACATTTTCCAACCATCATTATAAGTGGTGGTATAAGGTGTCATTTTTGTAAAATTTCTTGTAATTCATTTTTTCTTCCATTTAATGAAACATGCCTCCCCACATTGTGCAGGGCCTAGAGACGTAGCACACACTGGGTGAACTCTGTAATCAAATAGTATTGTGTATTTGATTTCATGTTTACTTAGGATCTCCGCTTTATTTTTATGTGTTTAAGTTACTTGGTTATACACTCTTTTATATGAAATTTTGTATGCATCTATAAAGTAAAAGATCTAGATCACCAAAGACGTGACCCATATGGCTACCATTCCATGGGTGAAAGGAAGGGGATTTATTTCACTCCAGTGCTGGAATGCAAAATTTAACCCGCTAAAGGGCCCAAACATAATATTATGTGTGTAAAATTTCTAAGTTTACCTATGGAGTTGTGGTCTAAAGAAGCAATCTTAGCTATTGCTAACATAATCAATAAATTCTACTTCTTAGAAGAATGGAGCTTGGGAGGTTTAGACAAAAGGATCGGCTAGGTTTTAGTAGATATAGGACACTATGGGGGATTTCTTGCAGATATTGATATATTTTGGGGGCCTTTTTCTTTTCGACAGTGCCTAGATAATTAGGGGGTCTCCTTTAGGTGCCTCTATTTCTACGTGACTGCTCATCTTATGGTGAATTAGACTAAAATATTTTCTTATAGTTGAAAGGAGTTTCTCTCCATGGTAGATGGGATTTGTGTGTTCAAGGAAGTATGATTGTGTAATCAACGCAATATTGATAACATATTATCAGGATTTCGGAGAGGTTCAAATGTTGATATACAAATCCTGAATATTTATGCCCCTTTCTCTTAGAGAAAATAGTTTTGGGGCTTCATTGAGGGAAATGGTATTATGGACATAAGTTATGTGATCATGGGAGGATTCTTTAATTTCACAATGGATAAGGATGAGGTCTAGGGCCAAAATTTCAAGGAGGACATTTTGGGGCCCTATTTTAAGAATTTATTTGTAATTTTTTTTAGGGACATTAGGCTTGTCGCTATAAGGCCTACATCGAGGAACTGATGATTGGGAAAGAGGGAATCTCTAAAATACTAGACCATTTGATGGTTAAATTGAGATTGATTGGGTTTTTGAGAAATTTGACTTCCTAGATCGTACAATCACTAATATTGGATCATAATATAATATTCTTGGAATGTTAAGGGGACAACTTGAGGAACACTCTCCCATTTAGGTTTAATTGTTTCTAGTTAAAGGAGAAAGATTTTAAATTAGTGGTTTAATATTCTTGATGCACTTCTCTTCTTGAGTCGGGGGATTCATGTATGAATGCTATATGATACAAGCTTAAAGACCTAAAGAAAGCGGTTAAAATATTGGTTAGAGGCAAGAAAAATTATTTGGTGTGGTAACTCATAACGATTAACCAAGAAATAAAGTTTCTGGAATACCCAAAGGATAAGGGTTACTTCTCTAACATAACAAAACAAAAGTTTCTTACTCTTGAAGCAAGTAAGAACCATATTTTGAAGATTCAAGAGGAAGAATGGTATATTAAGTGTAGGGTGTCATGGATGGTGGATGGAGGCAAAACACCCATTTCCTTCATAATTAGGCATCCCTTACGAGGGAACAAAATTTTATTTGGAAAATTAGAGATGCAAAGGGATTCTTCCAGATGACACAAAAGGAGATGCAAGATGAAGTGGTTCAATTTTTTAGCTAACATTTAAATGCAAAGGAAGGGGTTTCTTTTGATAAAAGATGGAGTTTTACAATATCTTTCTAGTCATGGTCACTGTGGAAGAAAAGGAATATATGGGGAGACCAGTTACCAGTGAAGAGGTATTTGAGGTTATAAAATCTACGGGAAAGGACAAGGGTCCAAGACTATATGAGTGGTATGTGGGGCTCTTATAACATTTCTAGGATATTATGCTCGATGATCTTTTTTCTATGGCTAAATAATCTCACCTCCTTCGTTTTAAAAGATCATTAAACCGACCTGCATAGCCCTTATTTCTAAGATTGAGAAGCCTCTTTCTATTGCAAATTACCACCCTATTTCCCTATGTAATGCAATTTAAAAATGATATCGAAAAATATAATGAATAAGATTAAGCCAATATTGTATAAGAATGTTACTGGAGAACAATTTGGGTTCTTAGAAAAAAGGAAAATCCATGATGTTGTCATTTTTTCACAAGAGTGCTCCAACACAATCAAAACCAAGCATATTGAGGCTCGTGTCATGAATATTGACATTATTAAAGTATACAATTTTTTGGACTGGGAACTGCTAAGGTTGATCCTTCATAAGATTGGTCTTGGCACATTGATGGTTGAGTGGATTATGACATGCATTTTGAATGTGAAATTTGCAATTATTATTAATGGTTTTCCTTCATATTTCTTGAGAGTGACGAGAGGCCTCAAATAGGGTTGTGTCCTACCTCCTCTAATATATCTTATTGTTATAGATTTTTTAAGTAGGAGAATTATGGTGGAACACTCTTGTGGTAATATATTTTGATGCAGGATTTCTAAGAATAATCTTATTTCTCACTTGCTTCTTGTGGATGATGTCCTTTTGATTGGGAAAGTCTCAGTCTTAGAATGGAAATCATTTCATTATATTATTCCATCTTTTGGGGAAGCATCAACTATAATTATGAGTAAGGAAAAATATGTATTAATTTCATGAGATCCTAAGGATGCTTTGATTAAGGACATTGATAATATTTTTGAAGTTCAGTCAGTCCCACTAGATGGAGGATTCAAATATCTGAGGTTTTTTATTTGTCTCCAACTAGATTTGAGATTAGAGATTGAGAGTGGATCATCAAGAAATTTGAGAAGAAACTACTTTCATGGTCCCATAAGTGGATATCGATGAGGGAAGACTAGTATTGATAAAGTCAGTTTTTCAAAGTATATACATATACTAGATGCACATATATAAGTTTCCAAAAGAGATCATAAATCATGTCAACTCTATTATTGAAAAAATTCTATGGGTTGGAATAGGAAATACAAGGAAACTCCACCTTGTACACATTGGGGATCTGAAAGGAGATGCGAATTCTGGTGGATGGGGTATGACAAATATTGAATGATTTAACGAGGCTATGCTATTAAAAAATCTTGGGAGGGAACTGTTTGGAGAAGGTATTTGACAAAAAATTATAAAATACAAATACCTTAAGAACAAAGACATGGTTGATTGGAAAATATTGGGGGATTTGGAAAAAGAGGTGGCTTCTCATCCTTGGGGAAACATGATGAATTTAAAACAATGGCTTCTGGAAAATATGAGTTGGGAGGTTGGCTCAAGGATGAAGGTGGAGATTGTTCTGACAACAATCAAAGGTATGTATGTAAACCACTATTTGTCTTATCCATTGATTTTTCATTTACATAATCATGGTTTTGTCTTTCCAAGTGATATTTTCATGGACCAAAGCAAAATATTGGAAAAAACCTCTTGGTTGGAGGTTAAGGAAATAGGCATGCTTGATCCATTAGCGGTAGAATGGAAAAAATATATTCTTCATCTGAGTCTCAAAGGTATTTCTATTCGATAGAGGTGGATTTGAGGACATGGAATGTCGTATGTGTTAAGAGGTAGATTCTGGTTAAATATATATGCTCCTACATCAAACAAGGATTTGATGTTATAAAATCCTCAATTTGGTTCTAAAGGAATTGGAAATGGGATGTTCCACAAAATATGAAATGTTTTATATAGTTCATTTTTCACAATAATATCCTTATGTGGGAAAATTTCGGGAAAAAGGTTTTCAAGGTCCTGGTAGGTGCAAACTTTTTTGTGAGAATATAGAATATTTGGATCAACTTTTTCTTATGTGCCCTTTTACACCGTTTATTTTGGATCATGGTCCTATAGGTGTTTACTTTAAATGCCTTCTGGGATATCTCTTCCATTGATAAATGTATTTCACAATGCTTCATGGAATATAAGGATTTCGAAGTTATGCCCTTCTATGTCATGTGGGGCACATGGATGGCTAAAAATGCTAAGATATTTGAAAATTTAGTGCCAGATGTGACGAGCACTGTTATAAATATTTCAACATAGTATATGTATATCCACCCATCATTGGAGATGGATCCAAAAAGAATTTTTTGTCTTAAGGAAATTTGGGATAAATACCCAACATGAATTTTTTATGGGTCCTCTTCCTCTGGTACTTGTGGATGCATATTTTTTTGAGGCTTGGTGAAATTTTTCAATTTAGATGGTTCAATGTAAATGGTACAAACACTAGAAAAACACTTCTTGCTTTATGTGGGGTTCTATTTTGTGCGAGATGGCTAGCAAAAAAATAGATTGATGTATATGGAGACTCTAAGGTAATTGTAGACTGGGTTAATCAAAAGAATTATCTTGAGTCTTCTGTGCCATTGAGATGAATGAACATGACTAAGATGCTAATAATGGAATTTAATAGGATTTCCTTCGATCACAGATGCAAAGAACTAAGTTAATTGGCCAACAGTTTATCCAGATACAGTTGCAGATTAGAAGAAGGTTTGATTAGTTTCTAAGTCTATGAAAATGGTTCTTTTCAGTTTTTGCGGACAATCTAGATTTGAAAGAATGGTATAGTTTTTTTATTTTTTTTTGTATCTATCTAGCGACTAGTTTTTATACTATGAGAGACATATCTTAGTTATATGAGAATCATAAAATAATGTATTAGTTTCTAATTTTTCTCGAAGCGCCATATAGCGATAGAAAAAAGCATGAAAGAAAAGGTGAAACAAATCATTCGATGGAAAAGATAAAGTGATGAAATTTTTTTTTTTTTATATATTTTTTATGAATGGAATTGAAATCCACGCATATGTGATTTTATTTGATTAAATAAAGAAAGTATGTTTTTTTCTTCCTGAAAAAAAGAGATAAAATAATGGAAAGTAAAAAAAATTAATTTACTTTTGAGTATGAGGGAGATATGTAATTCTTTAGCTACTTAATATGGATTTGAAAAATGTCATATAAAAATAATATTATTGATACTACATGAGGAGTTGAAATACAAGATTTCATACAAAAATTATTAATAACAATTTTTTTATTTATTACTAGCCTAGATCCATCTTAACTTTGGATCTATCAATCTCGGTGTTAGGGTCCTATAATAATAGGATTCATATTTTTGAATTGAATTTGATTAGTCTTGTAATATATACATACTTTTCTTTCTGCAAATTTTTTTTCCCATATTAGAAAAATAAAAAAATGTAAAGAGGGTAAAAGTCCTGAAAGAAAAATCAAAGGAATTGAAAGAAAAAAGATAAAAAAGAATAGAAAATGAACCCCAAACAAAAAAGAGATAAAAGTATATCATGAAAGTGACGCAAATTTAAATTCCACTACTCTTTACTTCACTTTGCAAAATAATATTGTGTGCATCTTGTTAAAAAATGCCACAATACATAAAGGTCAAAGTCCTTAACCTTGACCTTTCATGCTTTAAATTTCATGTTGATAGATAGAGAATAAAGATCTAGCCAAATTGTTTAATCTTGGAAGATCAGTAGTTAGGTAGAGAATAATAAGGAGCTCAATAATTTAATCTGATCCCCTGGAAGAAATAAGGATAGAATTAGTTAGTTTGATGTTTAAAATAAAAATGAATAAGGGTCTACAAGTTCAAATGCACCCATGTAAATGAAGAAAAAATGTTAGGGTAGATGATGGGTAGGTAAAAGCTATTTTAGAAGGCATGGATAGCAGAAAATTGGTCATTTCATTTACTAACTTCCTTTCAAAATAATTCCCTTGTAAAAATACCCCACCCCCTTCATTTTTACTTTTTTCCATTTTTCCACTCTTTTCCCCCTTGCAAAAATCCCTTTTCCCAAGTTAAAACACATTTTTCCTTGGGAAAAGTAAAACCCATTCACTAAATTCCCTTTATTCAAAAAACACCAAAAACCCATAAAAATACTTTTATCCTAAGTCTAAATGTTTAAATCTATATGTCGGGCCCCACTACAGATATCCTTCCCCAACATAAGTTCTTACATTAAAACTTAATGATAAATCCCACACATATTAAAATTTGACTTTATGTACTAAATCCCACATCAAACCTTTATCTCGTATTTAATTAAATCCCTAAAATATTATTCCCAACCCATTATTTTTATATAACCTATGGTTTAATTCCCAACATTGTGATATATTTCGGACCCACTTATTAATACCCCCGCCTATAATAAAGCCCCACTTACCAAAACCCTATTGGTTAGTTAAAATCCACTTATTATAAAGTCCTGACCCCATTAAATTAAACCATATATTTTATATGCATATTAACCTATCACATCATAATATCCTTGGCCCCACGCTATCAATCCTGACACATCCGTTGCATCATCCCATTCGTCAGATTATCATTAACCTGATCTAATGGATAGCATTGCCTATCGCACATCCGAAAGCCCGATTATTAACCATACCCCAACCTTGTGATATCCATGGTTTTCGGAGCTCCACTCCTATCTACGTGTTGGATTTTCATTTGATCGCATCGCCAGAAATTATACCGCCTAACCACTTTGGTTCATGAGAAAAAAACTGAGTGGTTTTCTCCTACCTATTGCGCAAACCACCATGTCAATTCAAATTGAACATTCATTCAGTGTAAACACTGTTTGATATAAAATGCATATATTCCACCCTTGGCTAGCCCTTTTACCACTTTCTGTTGCACCTTCACGCTGAAAGAGTGTTGCCGATCATTTTTTAAGAAACTAGATAACTTAACCGACCTTTTCTCAAGCCTTTTTCACTAGAATTCAAGACATTTGCTGCTACAAGACATTGCAGAACCAAATTGAAGAGTTATAAAGACCCTAAGCTTCAAATAACCTCTGTCACTTCAAAAACCCTTCTGCGAAGCACAATATTCATTTTTCCCAGGAATTTCTCAAAGAAAAGGCTTGTTTGTTGATCTAAAAAGAAAGTAATAAGTAATTGAACTAAAAAAGAAGGCTATTCAGACTAAATGAAACCTTATGTTCCTTTCTAACCTTTCATACAGACCCTAGGCTTCCTTTTACAGAATTCTGAAGTCCTGAGATTACTTTTGTCACAGAAAGAACAATTTAATTAATTAAATCATTTAGAAGCCATCTGCAGACCTGAAGAAATCCCAGTAGCTTCCTAAATCCTTTTTTGCAAACCCTGGACCTATTTTTATAGAATTCTGAGTACTGAGATTGTTTTTGAACACAAAGAGTACATTTTGATCAATTGAACAAGTTTATACCTTTTGCATACGATATAAAAGATACCTGTTTCATCCTATATCAGTCTAAAAACTGTAAATCATGTTTCGAAGGTTTTCCTACATGCCTAAGTCAGTTTTTTGTAAGTCAAAAGATTAATCAATTGATAAATCAAACAGAAGAACGACTTCCAAAATTATTTCATCTGTTACTCCTCTACAACCCCCTATTGTAGCTGTAGAACACAGTCCCCTGGTTGATAAAGATTTTATGATTAATGATACAGTCACAAAATTTAATCTTCTTGAGCTCCATTGTTAGAGCCATGAGAAATCCATAGACCAAGCAGATGAGGTTTTCATTTGGGAATCTAATCTACCAAAGTATGTATTCCCACAAAATTTCTAGTGCCCAGAAGTGATTAGAATTTGTCAATCTTGTTATTTCCCTAACCAGAGAGCCATAATAAACCTTGAAAAAAGAAATTCTGATTATTATTACTATTGAGTCAATCAATCAAACGCTCCAGATCCAATCCAGACCAGATGAAACCCCTTTGTCCATTGAAGCTCTTACACAACTATATCTGAATCTGGACTTCCCCAAGAGGTTCCAAATATTTCAAAATTTCATGCCTTCATCTGTAGAAATTCCCAAAATAAATCCTCCTTACCCATCTACAAAATTTTCTGAAAGAACGAAACATATCATTAGCATGCTCTCTTTTATTCTTGGTTATTTTATAGATGAGAATGTTGATGTTGCAGTACTAAGTTTTTTGTCTACCTTCACACCTGGTCAGCCTCATGCTACCATTTTCAAATTTTCCCAATACCTTGTTGATAATATTCATGAACATTTGGTCAAAATGCTTAAAGAAGGTGTTTTCAAATATTCCTCTGTCCTTTTCCACATGTTTTTATACTTTCAATCCAAGAAATTTTCCATAAATCTTCGGAAGCTTGATGTTGAAGGAAACCCACAGTCAATCATATTTTGGACTCCTTTAATAAGAAAATATTCCACATAGTCCACCTATAGAGAGTTTATTAATTCCTTCATTCATCCTATGGTCAATATTTTGAAAAACAACATGCAGCCCAGAATCAGTGAGGATATTAAAAGTTCCTGTAGTTTTCAAAGCATAATAAAACAGGAGATTGGTAATTGTACCAAAACAATACTGAGATAAGAGTATATGGATCAAATCTTATTCCATATAAATTGCCCAAATACCTCCCAATGAGGTTATTTTCCCTTGAGTATATAAGACAAATTCTTAATTCTGATTCAATCAATTTCTTAGTAGCTAAGAAAAAAACACAGTTCAAAATAAAGAGTCAGGTTGGTCCTTTCATTTGTAACAGTAGAGATGCAGGTCCAGAGGCTGAAAAGTATTTGCAAGAGTTTAAATTTAGTAAGAGTTTTCTATGGTATTATGATCATCTAGGAGTGATAAGTAAATTGAGAGTTAAATGCAAAATAAATCCTAATGTACATGAGAAGAAACCAGATATTTAGAAATTCTCCAATCAGTCTGAATGGTTGGAGAACACCTTGAATGAGGTAGAGAAGCAAGGTGATACTAGTCAAACTTTGCAAACTCCAACCCAAGAAGATAAAAGCTCAAAGAGAATCAGAGAGGAAGGATCATATACTGTAGAGACTACAAATGAAACCAAATTTAAATTGATGTATAGGAAGAAACCTAAGTTAAATCCTATCAATGAAGGAGTAGAAACAATATAAGTGATTGATACAGATACAACAGAAAGGGACAATGAACCTCCTACAGTGATTGAAGACATACCTCAACCTACAACTTCGAAAACTCAGCTAGTTCAGAAGAAACATAGTGTTGAAGTATCTTCTTCTAGCAAACTAGTAGAGCAAGAGATGGACATTATGGAGATATACAGAGAGATAAAGATGAAAAAAGAAGCATTGAAGACTGATACATATAACCAGTATTGGAAACAATCACTCAGTGACTAAAGCAAATTTATTTCTTCTTTTAACTACAAAACCAGGAAGATGAAGATGACCTTCCTACAGCCTAAAGTAAAGCATCCCAAATCATCACCTGATTACAACAAGTCATCAAATTAAGTTCAAGCAAATGATCTTCATCCTAATGATCAAATAGAATTTCACAAACAAGTTGGTAAAATGCTTTATTCAACAATGACAAATAAGACCATGAGTGTATAGAAGCTCCAAAACACTCTTGCAAACATCAAAGATCAGCTCTCAAGTTAGAAAAGGCATCCTCTCAAGCTAAGGACAACAGAATCAAATCATTGGAAGATTTGGTTATTAAAGTGGGATATGATCCTAGTAATGTCAAAGTTGCAGATGAATTGATTAAGAAGAAGAATGCAGACATTGCTACATTAAGGAAGCAACTTAAGCTGCCTCTTAATGAACATCCTCAAGCAAAGGAGGTGTTACAAGATGAAAATCAGAAAGATGAGATGATGAATCTCATACTACAGTTGATTGCCTAGATTAAGGAAATGAAGACTAAAGTGGACAAGTTGGTCCAGGAGAAAAATGATAGAGCAGAAGAAGTCCCAGTCACTGTCATCCCTATAGTCACCACTACTGTACCTTCCACATTGGTAGAATAATTGGCTCTTATAGTCCCAATGGCTACAACACTTCCAATCACCTCATCAACAACTTCGATAAAAAAATCTTCAACAAAAACAACATAGCCTACAAATGAAGCAAGTAAATTAGTAAAATAAATGCAGGACATGTCTATTCAAACAAATGAAATTAACAGACTTAAAGAACAACTTAAAATTCTGGAAGATGAAAAGAAACTTGCTAAGATAATGCACAAAAATTAAGAACAAAAAGCTAACATGTTGAATGAGAAATTGAAGAATTTGGATAAAGATCTAACACTAAAAGAACCCATGGCACAAGCCAAGCAGCAACTATGGGCCAATATCATTGAATCTGTCAATGATATTTGGCCATTGATACAGGTTATCTATGAACAAAAAGAATTAGTCAAAGCAGTAAGAGAAGTTATCCAGAAGATCAAAGAAGAGCTTGTAAGAAGCCTAAACAGGCTAATGAAATCATCAAATTTCTTAATTCCAAGAATAGGCAAGAACTTGAAGAAATTGGATTTAGTGATAGAACATAAACCATCCTAGAATTTTGGAAGGTTATTTCTAAAAATAAGTTGATGATACAGTTGGAAGAAAAATGCCAAAACATGGAAGTTTCCATCACAATATTCATGATGAAATTTGACACTCTTAGACAAAAAGGCCTTCCAAATCCATTAGTTGTTCATGAAAAACTAATGAAGTAGGATGATTATGATAAGAAGATGATAGAAGTGGCTAAGGAGCAAGCTAATAACTCAGCCATGCAGAGACAATAGGGAAGGTACTTTACAAGAATTTTGAGACTCTGTTTTACCTGCAACTGAGGTGAAACCGCTATTTGTCAATAAGCCTACATTCTCAAAATATATAGCGGTTGATGAAATATTCAAGAGGATGATGAAAATCAAGTTACTAGAGGTAGAACTTTGGGATAAATTGACTGATTTACTATGAATATCAAATCAGTCAAACTGGGAAGTCAAAAGAGGAAAATATCAGTCAGGAAAAGATAAACCAGAGCATGCAGTTTTACAATTACAGTTTACAGTAAAGAACAATAGTAACTGTGAAAACATGACAGTGAAAGAGTATCAGTTATATTAAAAGAGTATCAGTAAAATTCATAGTGAAAGCTGCCAGCGTAGAGGACACTCCACTACCTAACAAACAACCTACGTTGAGCAAATAACAAAGAGAGAAATTGGCAAAAAATTAAAGACAACAAGCATTAAATTCAATAAACGCAGGGAAAACTTGCATTAGTTAGATAACTGCCTCTATCTTCTTGCATGAAGATATTTCTTTTTCCTTGAATAATTCCTAAGTTGTTTTAGGATATTTTGTAAGAGGTTTTGTATAAATACTTCACATTTTGAAGTATTGAGTGTGGATGAATTGCTGAACATTTCTATAGTTATACTTTCTGGAACCTGAGGGTGATTATACCAATTTTAAGACAACAGACTGGATTAAAGCAATAAATATTTTATATTACAAGATTTATGTGTTGAGCCATTACAGTGAAGTACTTTCTACTTGTTTAATTGTTTCTTTCTGAAGTTTTCATATGCTCATATGTTTTCTTAATATAAATGATATAACTGAAATGCTATTACAGAATATGTTTAATTACACTCTGTCTTGAACTGTTTATCATTTATATGTTTTTCTTCTGATATATAGATAAATTAATTCTTAATTTCTCCCTTTTTTTGATTTACGTCTATCTTTTCACTCATTATCCGTATTTGAGAACCCTTCATTTCTCTCTTACCCCGATTGAAATTGTTTTCACCATAAGCCTAAGTATCTGAAGTGACCAAACTATCTTGCCCTGTGAATACTTCCCTTTAGAACCTTGATCCTGCTTCTGTTGCTTGACACTTTGATTAAGGAAATTGATTTCACAACCAAACCAAATCCAAAATCAAATCCCAAGTAACCCTACATAACTAGCCTAAAATGAACTACAATCAACAAAGATAAATCATATAGAGAGAGCCCTCTCTCTGTATTACGAAGGTTAGATCCTAAACCTTAAAAGTATGTTTGTGGTTACCTCTAATATTCTTTAAAACAAAAAATAATAAAAACCCTTGAGAATTATTGGAGTAATAACATATTGGCGACCATATTGGGGACCTAACCAATCCTCAGTGTTTAAAATGGATCTTAAGGAAATACTTTTATTTATCTTTTCACCTTAAGATTGTTTTAAATGGTTGTTAGTAAAAGTTTCATTAAAAACTGAAATTCTGGCTTCCATAAGGGTCTACTATACTAGGTCTAATCCTGATCCAGAACATGTTGTCATAGTAGATAATTTCTGACAGAATTTTAAGGAAAAACAAAAAAGTAAAATGTTAAGGTAATAAAAATTGATTGATCAAAGAAAATTCTCTTCCCAATAAATTATCAAGTTTACAAGACATTGAATTTGATATAGCTTTTGAGAAATATTTGTTTAAAAAAAAATCAGAAATTGACATACATAATAATGTAATAGATCTTGATTTCATTTCATTCATTGAAAGTAAGAAGGAAATTGTTTCACTAGATTTAGATGAAAATTCCTTAGAAGTTTATGATAAAGTGGATGCTATAACTGCTACTTTGATTAAGGAAATTGATGAAGCTTATTTTCAACATTCAGTTGAATTGAATGCTTTATCCGGTTATACCCCTAAACCTTCTACCAGTCATTTAGATACAAGTCATTTAGAATCTGTAGGTTCATCCTTGTTTACTACCACCTCATATATTATTTCCACTTCACTTCATTCCACAAAATCCTTTATTCCCAAGCTTCCACTTCAACATATAGTTTTATTTCCATCCCAAAATACTGCAAGTTCATCCTCTAGCACTGCTGCTGCATTTTCAAGCACTTCAACCACATTTCCAAGTACCTATTCTAGCATTCCAACTACATTTGCAAGTACTTCAATATCATCACCAAGTAATTCAATCTTAGCTCCTAGTTCAGCCAATATCTTAGCTATGTCTTCTAGATATACCCCATTGGTCCTACAAGCCCCTCTACATTCCATGCCCCAAGACTACCAAAGTAAAATCTTTCAATTTGATGGTACTAGTCATTACAATGCTCAACAAAATGTTAACAAAATGACAGACTACTTTTAATTTCGTGAAATAGATGAAGTTGATGTTCAAATGAGACTTTTTTCTCAAACTTTAGCTGGTGATGTAAAGAAGTGGTTTAAAGGTTTGCCTACTGGTAGTGTTGCTGATTTAGCTGCTTTCCATAGGATGTTTCTTATTAGATGGGAGAAAAATAAGAATCCATTACAAATTTTTTCTAAATTTGAAAACATAGAAAGAGCACCTAATGAAATGGTTCAGGACTATTGTACAAGATATAACAGTATTTACAATGCAATCCTTGCTAATCTTAAACATCCTCCAGACTCTACCCTGATCAAATTCCCTGACGGATTTGATACATATATGGCTTACCAACCGAGAGAGAGAAACCCAGAAACCTTAGAGTAGATGCAAAGTAATACTGTAAGTGTAGAGGCAAACTTGTTAGCAACGAAAGCTATATTAAGAAATGAAATAAGAGTGACAATAAAGGAGGAAACATCAACTTCAGATTTGAAAATAGATAGCTTAGCAAAAAAATTATAAAGAATGATGGATAGGTTAGAAAATATAGAAAGGAATCCATAATGGGATAATCAACAACAAGGCCCTCAAATAAGAAATCCCATTTCAGGAAAAACACCAACACTGGTAAATCTAGAGAATCAACTCCTGATCAAAAAATAAGACCACCTTTCCAAGAGAACTATGTTGAAATTTCTCACCAAAAAGAAGATGATGAAGACACTCAGATTAACCTAATGGGAATTAATGATGATAACACCATTTTTCTTACACAGGAATAACAATATTTATATGAATTACAATAGTTACAGTTAGAATCTAGTGAGTCTTTTGATTACAAGCAAGGTTATGAGTTTGCAATAAATAAAGTTCATAAGCAATATAACCTTAGGAGCAAGAAAAATGTAGAAGCTCCTACTAAGAAATCTTCTCAAAGTCAAACAAAGAAAACAGTAGAAGCTCCTACAACCAAAGTACTACAAATCCTCCCTAGGGAAACCTAGGAAAAATCTAGTTCAAATCAGAAAAATTCAAGTCCTAATCAGAAAATTTTAAGTCCTAGAATTACACCCAGTCCCAAAATTGTTGACATTACAGATATTGATGTTCAAACATCAGCACATCCTCAAAAAATTTCTACTGCCAAGACAACAACTTCTATTAAAACAACAATTTCTGATCCAAAAACATCTGTTGTTGATCTAAAATCAGCTGATCCTAAAACAACTGCTGTCAAAACACTTCCTGAAATCTCAAAAACTGCCAAAACTTCCACTACATCTCAAACTATCCCTAAAAAGAAGATAAAAAGTAGTAAAATAGTGGAAATAAAAACATAAAATGAAAAACCAATTGTAGAAAAAGAAGAGAAACATACCCAAGCTGCAGTTACAAAAGAAGAAATAATTTGGTTACGAAAATCACAAGCACCATTTAATATCCAAACTAGAATTGCCAAACTAAATATACATATTCCTTTAACAGAATTGGTAAAGCATGATTTATATAAATCATAGATCACTAACACATTAAACATGAATGAAGGAGAAGAATCTGTCAATTTGAGTGATGACCAACCAGAACTAATATTTGGTCCTAAAGTAAATGAAAAACATCAAGAGGGAGGAGTTCCTCCTTTTTACATTAGCTTGACTGCTCATGATCAAATTTTACATAATTCTATGCTAGAATCAGGAGCTTCACATAATTGAATGCCAAAAGCAATAATGGCAACCTTGGATTTAGACATCACGAGACCTTATAAAGATCTCTTCTCATTTGATTCCAGTAAAGAGAAATGTCTAGGTTTAATCAAAGATTTATGTGTCACTTTAGTTCAATACCCTGGAAAAATCATAGTCATGGATATTGTAGTAGTTGATATCCCTCCCAAGTATGGAATGTTGTTATCTCACTCATGGGGAGAAAAAATGCAGGGATCTCTACAGCTAGACATGTATTATGCCACTATTTCAGTATTTGGCCAACCCAAGAAACTTTACAGAGAGACATTAATGAAGGACATGGATAGTAGTGTAGAAAGACCTCGAAACTATCCTATTTATTCTACACCTACTAATATGGACTCTTTCATTCTATGTAATTTTGAAACTGGTATAGATAACAACACATAATTAAAAGAAAAAGAGAAGTACCCAGAAAGTGAGAACATGTTTCATGAATTAATATGGCACCTTGATTTTGATGGATCGGTGAACAAATTAGGAGTAGGAGCAAGAGTTTGGATTCATAACATGGAAAACAATCATGCAGAAGGTCATGCCTTTAGATTAAATTTCAAATGTACAAACAACATGGCAGAGTATGAAGCTCTGATTTTAGGACTGCATATTGTTAGAAATTTAGGAGGCAAAAGAGTTTCTATCATGGGAGACTCTGATTTAATTGCAAAACAGATTAGAGGAGAATATTATGTGTATAATCCTAGATTAAGCCAATATAGAGAAGCAATATTAGATATGGTGAAATAATTTTTTGAGTGTGACTTTGTTGTAATTCCTAGAAAAAAAAACATACAAGCACACATTTTAGCAACTTTTTCTAGTACCTGTAATTTTCCTTTTCAACCAAATCATCAATATACATCAAAGGTAAAACACATACCTACTATACCAGATAATCTAAAATATTGGCAGTTATTTTCACAGGATGAAAAAATCTATCATTTCATGAATAATAAGAAATAATTTCACAGTTGTAACATAGGCAAAGATTGTACATTAGAGGATAAAATAGACAATGAGATAGATTTAAATAACTTAGATTTCACTAAACCTACTAAATTCACTCAAGTAGAAATAGATAAACTAGAAAAGGTAGAGATTGAAGAATTAGGAGATGATGATTCTGACATTTTAAACCTTAAGAATAAATTTTTACCTAAGGGATTAGCCCCATTAGAAGATCTTTTTGATTCAAATGACGTTGCAAAAAAACCAAAAATGGAACCTTTAAGATCAGATATTGAAGAATGAAATATAGGAACAAAACAAAGGCCTAAACTCATCAAACTTTCAAAAGCCTTACCTCAAGAAGAAAAATTGAAATACATAGTTGTGTTTAAAGAATTTCAAGATGTATTTGCATGGTGTTATGAAGAATTAAATCTTATGACACTAGCATAATACAACACAAAATACCCATAAAAGAAGATCAAAAACCTTTCAAACAGAAGCTCAGAAGAATCAATATAGTTTTAATGCCTTTAATTGAAAAAGAGGTTAAGAGAATGTATGAAGCCCAGATAATTGCACCTATTAGATATTCTAATTGGGTTTCAAACCTAGTTCCAACTAGGAAGAAGACAGGGGAAATCCGACTTTGTGTTGATTTCTAGAATTTAAATAAAGTCTCCTTAAAGTATAACTACCCCCTCCCTAATATGGGCCATATTTTACAGAGGGTGGTTGGTTCATCCAGGATTTCATTGCTTGATGGATTCTCTGGGTATAACCAGATTTTAGTTCAGCCAGAAGACCAACCAAATACTGCATTTACTACTCCTTGGGGTACTTTCAAGTATGTGAAAATTCCTTTTGGATTAATGAATGCAGGAGCCATGTTTCAGAGAGCTATGGATATCGATTTTTTCTAAATAAATTCATTGTTTTATTGTGATCTATCTAGATTATATAACTGTATTTTAAAAAACAGATAATGAACATCTAGATCACCTAAGAAAAGTGTTTATCAAATGCATGAAATTTGGCATTTATTTAAATCTTAAAAAGACTCTCTTTGGAATTGAATAAGGAGAACTGTTTAGGAATATTATATAAAAAGAGGGAATTAGGATAGACCCAACTAGAATAGAGGCCATCCTAGGAATATTAAAGAATTGCAGGCTTTCTTAGGTAAAATCAATTTTCTCAGAAGATTCATTTCAAACTTAGCAGAAATAATTAGAGAACTCAATAACATGTTGAAAAAATACTCATTACTTAAATGAATTGTAGAATCCAAAAAATAATTTGAATCAATTAAACAAGCCTTGATAACAACAATAGTCCTAATAAGTCCTGATTTCAAAAAAGATTTCATTATTTTTTCTTTTGCTTCAGAACATACTATTTTTGCAGTTTTACTGTAGATGAATGGTGAGGGATATGACTAGCCCATTGCTTTTTAAATCACTTAGAGATGCCACTTTAAAATATAACATAATGGAAAAGTAGGCACTAGCATTAGTGAAAACTATCAAATACTTTAGAGTGTATATCTTTTATTCACACGTCATAGCTTATGTTCCAAATTCAGTAGTGAAGGACATTCTGACTCAGAATGGGCTTGATGATAAAAGAGGCAAATTGATTGCCACCATTTTGGAATATGACATGGACGTTAAGCCCACCAAAATCATTAAAGGTCAAGTTTTAGCCAAACTCATGGCTTAATCAAATTGTCATGCTTTAGACATTAATTTTATTGCCCAATCGGATGATCAGGAAGAGATGGCGACTCCAGAAATCAGTGAAGCCTTTGCAGATTCACCATGGTATACATATATCATATTTTTATTACTAAATTTACAAGCTCCTCCTGGATTATCAATAACTAAAGCTAGATTGTTAAAGTTAAAGGTAATGAAATTTTGTATCATAGATAATGCATTGTTTTGGAAAGATCATGGTGCCATTTTATTGAATTGTTTTCTTAAAGATGAAGCTAATAAAGCTATGGAAGAATTTCATGTAGGTGACTGTGGAGGACACCTTTACTAGAAGTCAACTATGGATAAAATCTTGAGAGCTGGTTTTTACTAGCCTACACTGTTTGCAGATGTGAAAAAGTATGTGACCTCCTGTCACAAATTCCAAATCTTTGAAGGGAAGAAAAAGCTACTACGTTTACCCCTTAAACCCATCTCCATAGAAATTCCATTTCAAAAGTGGGGTTCAGACTTCATTGGTGAAATTCACCCACCATCCTCAACCCAACACAAATGGATTTTAACAGCCACAAACTATTTCACCAAGTGGATAGAAGCTATTCCTTCTAGGCAAGCCACTGATATTGTCATAATATCATTCTTAGAAAACAATATATTGTCAAGTTTTGGATGCTCCCAAAAGCTCATTACTAGTAATGCAGTTACTTTCAACTCTAAAAAGATGATTGACTTCTGTAATAAATATCACACTACCCTTGGCCATTCCACTGCCTATTACCCTCAAGGTAATGGTTTCGTTGAATCCTCCAATAAAAGCCTTGTTAATATCATCAAGAAACTAATAGAAGACAATAAAAAGACTTGGAACAAAAGGCTAGTAAATTCCTTATGGGTAGACAGGCTCACCACAAATAAGTCCATTGGTACATCCCCTTATCAACTTTTTAATGGGATGGATGTTGTTTTTCCATCCTCTTTAGGAGTACCAGTAATGAAGATGATCCAAGAACTGCAGGTAGAAACCAATGATATCCAGAGAAGGATAAATCAAACCACAAACTTGCAACAAACCATGTAGGAAGTATATCTCAAATCTCAATTTGTTCAAGAAAACATTAAAAAATATTTGACAAGAAGACTAAGGAAGATGATTTTACATAGGTGAAAAAGTTCTTAAGTGGGATTCCAGGAGAGAAGAGAAAGGTAAACCTGGGAAATTTGATTTCTTAAAGAAAGGCCCTTATGTCATTTATGGTTATAGAGGTAACAATGCATTCTTTTTGAAGGAGTTGGATGGATCAGATCTACCAGGCGGACCTATCAATGGTAGAATCCTGAAGCATTACTATTTCCCAGAATAAAAGTAGTTCATTTTGTTTACTTTACTCATGGTACATAACATGGAAGAGTTTAGATTGGATTAGATGTTTTTCTTACAAAGTGGAAGCCCGAAGAGAAGACCCTAAGCTTGGAAAGATAAAATATCGTAAGTATGAATAATGCAGATCTCAGAAAATATTTCCAAGGAAAAATCACAGTCAAAATTCAAGGCTACTGATCTTGAAATTCTTGACATTTCACCAAGAAATGTCATCCCCATGTGGGGCCACTGTTACGGTCCTATAATAATAGGATTCATAATTTTGGATTGACTTTGATTAGTCTTGTAATATGTATATACTTTTCTTTCTGCAAAATTATTTTCGCATATTAGAAAAATAAAAAAATGTAAAGAGGGTAAAAGTCCTAAATGAAAAATCAAAGGACTTGAAAGAAAAAAGATAAAAAAGAATAGAAAATGAACCGAAAAAAAAAAGAGATAAAGAAAATATCATGAAAGTGATGAAAATTTAAATGTGACTAATATTTACTTCACTTTGAAAAATTATATTGTGTGCAACTTGTTAAAAAATGCCACAATACATGAAGGTCAAACTGCTTAATCTTGACCTTTCATGATTTAAATTTCATGTTGATAGATAGAGAGTAAAGATCTATCCAAAATTTTTAATATTGGAAGATCGGTAGTTAGGTCGAGAATAATAAGGATCACAATAGTTTAATCTGAGCCCTTGGAAGAAATAAGGACATAATTAGTTATTTTTCTCTTTAAAATAAAAATGAATAAGGGTCTCCAAGCTCAAATGCACCCATGTAAATGAAGAAAAATTGTTAGGGTAGCTGATGGGTAGGTAAAAGAAGTTTCAGAAGGCATGTATAGCAGAAAATTGGTCACTTCATTTACTAACTTCCTTTCAAAATCATTCCCTTGTAAAAATACCCCATCCCATTCATTTTTACTTTTTTCCTTTATTTCACTCTTTTCCCGCTTGCAAAAATCCCTTTTCCTAAGTTCAACACATTTTTTCCTTGGGAAAATTAAAATCCCTTTACTAAATTCCCTTTATTCAAAAAACATCAAAAACCCATAAAAATACTTTTATCCTAAGTCTAAATGCATAAATCTATATGTCGGGCCCCAATATAGATATCCTTCCCTGACATAAGTTTTTACATTAAAACTTAATGATAAATCCCGCACATATTAAAATTTGACTTTATGTACTAAATCCCACATCAAACCTTTATCCCGTATTTAATTAAATCCATAAAATATTATTCCCAACCCATTATTTTTATATAACCTATGGTTTAATTCCCCACGTTGTGATATATTTTGGACCCACTTATTATTACCCCCGCCTATTATAAAACTACACTTACCCAAACCCCATTGGTTGATTAAACTCCGCTTATTACAAAGTCCTGATCCCATGAAATTAAACCATAGCTTTTATATGCATATTAAACTATCACATCATAATATCCATGGCCCCACGCTATCAATCCCGACACATCCATCACATCATCCCATCCGTCAAATTATCATTAACCTGATCTAATGGCCAACATTGCCTATCGCACATCTAAAAGCTCGATTGTTAACCATACTCCAACCTTGCGATATCCATGGTTTTCAGAGCTCCACTACTATCTACGTATCGGCTTTTCCTTTGATCGTATCGCCAGAAATTAGACTGCCCGACCACTTTGGCTCATGAGAAAATTACTGAGCGGTTTTCTCCTACCTGTTGTGCAAACCACCCTATCAATTAAAATTGACCCCACATTCAATGTAAATACTGTTTGATAAAAAATACATATATTCCACCCTTTGTTAGCCCTTTTACCACTTTTTGTTACACCTTTGTGCTGAAAGAGTGTTGTGGACAATTTTTTAAGCAACTATATCACTTAACCGACCTTTTTTCAAGCCTTTTTCACCATAATTCAATACATTTGCTGCTACAAGACATTGCAGAACCAAAATGATGCGTTATAAAGACCAAAAACTTTAAAGAACCTCCATTGCTTTAGAAACCCTTCTGCAAAGAAAAATGTTCATTTTTCCTAGGTACTTCTCAAAGAAAAGGCCTGTTTCTTGATCTATAAAGAAAGAAATCTGTAATTGAATTAAAATAGAAGCCTCTACAAACTAAAGGAAACCTTGTGTGCCTTTAAAAACTTTGATACAGACCCTAGGCTTCCGTTTGTAGAATTATGAACTCCTGAGATCACTTTTGTCACAGAAATAACAGTTTAATAATTAATTAAATCATTTAGAAGCCATATGCAAACCTGAACAAATCCCAGTAGCTTCCTAAATCCTTTTCTACAAACCCTGGACCTATTTTTATAGAATTCTGAGTACTGAGATTGTTTTTGAACACAAAGAGTATAGTTTGATCAATTGAACAAGTTTATACCTTTTGCAGACCATAGAAAAGATACATGTTTCATCCTAAATCAGTATGCAAACTGTAAATCATATGTCTAATGTGCTCCTACATGCCTAAATCAGTTTTTTCTAAATCAAAAGATTAATCAATTGATAAATAAAATAGAAGAATGGCTTCCAAAAGTATTGTATGTGTTAATTCCCTACAACCCCCTATTGTAGATGTAGAACACAATCCCTTGGCTGATAAAGATTTTATGATTAATGACATAGTCACATAATTTAATCATCTTCAGCTCCATTGCTGGAGCCATGAGAAATCCATAGACCAAGTAGATGAGGTTTTCGTTTGGGAATCTAATCTTCCAAAGTATGTATTCCCAAAAACTTTCTAGTGCCCATAAGTGATTATACTTTGTCAATCTTTCTATTTCAACGACCATAGAGCCATAATAAACCCTGAAAAATAAATTCTGATTACTATTACTACTGAGTCAATCAATCAAATGCTCCAGATCCAATCCAGACCAGATGAAAACCCTTTTTCCATTGAATCTCTTACATAGCTATATCTTAATCTAGACATCCCCAAGAGGTTCCATATATTTCAAAATTTCATGCCTTCATCTGTAGAAATTCCCAAAATAAATCCTCCTTACCCATCTACAATATTTTCTGAAAGAACCCGACATATCATTAGCATGCTCTCTTTTATTCTTGGTTATTTTACAGATGAGAATGGTGATGTTGCAATACTAGGTTTTTTGTCTACCTTTACACCTGGTCAGCTTCCTGCTAGAATTTTCAATTTGTCCCAATACCTTGCTAATAATATTCATGAACAATTGGTCAAAATGCCTAAAGAAGGTGTTTTCAAATATTCCTCAGTCCTTTTCCACATGTTTTTATACTTACATTCTGAGAATGTTTCCATAAATCTTCAGAAGCTTGATGTTGAAGGAAACCCATGATAAATCATATTTTGGAATCCTTTAATCAGATAAGGTTTTCATTTTTGAATCTAATCTGCCAAAGTACGTATTCCCACAAAATTTCCAGTGCCCAGAAGTGATCAGAATTTTTCAATCTTTCTATTTCCCTGACTAGAGAGCCATAATAAACCCTGAAAAAGAAATTCTTAATACTCTTACTACTGAGTCAATAAATCAAATGCTCCAGCTCCAATCTAGACCAGATGAAACCCCTTTGTCCATTGAAGCTCTTACACAACTATATCTGAATCTGGACTTCCCCAAGAGGTTCCAGATATTTCAAACTTTCATGCCTTCATCTGTAGAAATTCCCAAAATAAATCCTTCTTACCCATCTGCAAAATTTTCTGAAAGAACCAGACATATCATTAACATGCTCTCTTTTATTCTTGGTTATTTTACAGATGAAATGTTGATGTTGCAGTACTAGGCTTTTTGTCTACCTTCACACCTGGTCAGCCTCCTGCTACCATTTTCAATTTGTCCCAATACATTGGTGATAATATTCATGAAAATTTGGTGAAAATTCCTGAAGAAAGTGTTTTAAAATATTCCACAGTCCTTTTCCACATGTTTTTATACTTTCAGTCTGAGAAATTTTCCACAAATCTTCATAAGCTTGATGTTGAAGTAAACCCACAGTAAATCATATTTTGGAATCCTTTAATTAGAAAAGATTCCACATAGTCCACCTATACAGAGTCTATTGATTCCTTCATTCATCTTATGGTCAATATGTTTAAAAACAACATGTAGCCCAGAATCAGTGAGGAGATTAAAAAGTTCCCGCAGTTGTCAGAGCATAATATAACATGAGATTGGTACTTTTACCGAAACCATATTGAGATAAGAGTATATGGATCAAATATTATTCCATATAAACTACCCAAATACCTCCCAATAAGGTTATTTTCCCTTGAGTATATAAGACATATTCTTAATTCTAATTCAATCAATTTCTTAGCAGCTAAGAAAAAAACATAGTTCAAAATAAAGAATCAGGTTGGCCCTTTCATTTGTAACAACAGAGATGCAGGTCAAGAGGCTGAAAATTATTTGCAAGAGTTTAAATTTAGTAATATTTTTCTATGGTATTATGATCCACTAGGAGTGATAAGTAAACTGAGAGTTAAATGCAAACTAACTCCTTATGTACATGAGAAGAAACCAGATATTGAGAAATTCTCCAATCAGTCTGAATGGTTGAAGAACACATTGATTGAGGCAGAAAAGCAAGGTGATACTAGTCAAAATTTGCAAAATCCAACCAAAGATGATAAAATCTCAAAGAGAATTAGACAGGAAGGATCATATACTGCAGAGACTACAAATGAAACCAAATTTAAATTGATGTACATGAAGAAACCTAAGTTAAATCCTATCAATGAAGGAGTAGAAACAATAGAAGTGATTGATACAAATACAACAACAAAGGACAATGCACCTCCTACAGTGATTGAAGAAATACCTCAGCCTACAACTTCAAAAACTCAGCTAATTCAGAAGCAACACAGTGTTGAAGTATCTTCTTCTAGCAAACCAACAGAGTAGGAGATGGACATTATGCAGAAATACAAAGAGATAAAGATGAAAAATGAAGCATTGAAGACTGATACATATAACCAGTATTGGAAATAGTCACCCTGTGACCAAAGCAGATTGCTTTCTGCTTTTGACTACAAAACTAGGAAGATGAAGATGACCTTCCTACAGCCTAAAGTAAAGCATCCCAAATCATCAGCTGATTACAAAAAGTCATCATATGACGTTGAAGCATATGATCTTCATCCTATTGATCAAATGTAATTTCACAAACAAGCTTGTGAAATTCTTTATTCAACAATGACAAATAAGTTCATGAGTGTACAGAAACTCCAAAACACCCTAGCAAACATCAAAAAACAGCTCAAGTTAGAAAATGCATCCTCTCAAGCTAAGGACAGTAGAATCAAATCACTGGAAGATTTGGTTATTGAAGTAGGATATGATCCTAGTAATGTCAAAGTTGCAGATGAATTGATTAAGAGGAATAATGCAAACATTACTGCATTAAAGAAGCAAATTAAGTTGTCTCCTACTGAACATCCTCAAGCAAAGGAGGTGTTACGAGATGCAAATCAGAAAGATGAAATGATGAATCTCATACTATAGTTGACTACCCATATTAAAGAAATGGAGAATGAAATGGAAAAGTTGGTCCACAAGAAAAAGGATAGAGTAGAAGAAGTCCTAGTCACTGTCATCCCTGTAGTTACTACTGTTGTACCTTCCACATCGGCAGAATCATTGGCTTCTGTTAGGGTCCTATAATAATAGGATTCATAATTTTTGAATTTACTATGATAGTATTGTAAATATGTACACACCTTGCTTTCTGCAAGTTGTTTTCCCATATTCTGAAAAATGAAAAATAATAAAAAATAAAAGCGGGTAAAAAGTCCTAAAATAATGATCAAAAGACTTAAAAATATAGACCCCAAAAAGAAAAAGAGATGAAAATAAGACTTGAAAGTGATAAAGTCAAAATTCCAGTACCATTTACTTTTATTGCAAGAATAATGATTATGTGCAGATTGTTAATAAATGCCATAATCCATGATTAGTTAAATAGTTTAATCTTAACTTTTCATGCTTTAAATTTCATGTTTTAGATAGAGAATAAAGATGTGTCAAAAAGTAAAAACATGAAAAATCAATAGTTAAGATAGAGAATAAATGAGGAGCTCAACAGTTTAATCTAAGCTCTCAGATGAAATAAGGTTAGACTTAGATAGTTTTTATGCTTTGAAACAAAATTGATTTAAGGTTGCAAGATTAAATTCACCCATGAAAATGAAGTAAAAAATGTTAGAAATAAAGATGGGTAGGTAGAAAGTAGTTGTGAAAGCATGTAATAAAGTATCATCGGGCAAAAATCGCTAATTTCCCCTCCTCTACAATTAGTCAGTACTCTAAACTATCAGTTAGAGAGGCTCAGAGCATTTCTCTGACTTTTTTTGGGACCGGGCCCAAGGCTCGATGAATGATTAGTTAAAAATATTGAATTCCTACACAAAACCCACATTCATCAGCATTTATCATTCATTCATAATCATAATCCCTTTTTCCTAAGTAAAAACCCCTTTTTCTTAGTAAAAGTAAAACCCTAAGTAACTAATTTCATTTTCCTTTCAAAACACTCAAAACCCATGAAATACATCTTATCCTAAGTTAAAAGTGTGAGAAACAAAAGAAACAACAATGCTTTATTTTGTCTATCATTTTCACTTTAGTTATATTTAAAACTTGTATTTTCATATCCCCTACACTTCACCATTTATTTCATACTAACTACTAACTATATATATTAATTCCCTAAGTTACACCCTCCTGTATAGTATTAAATCCCTTTTATCTTAAATTAACCCACAAAAACCCTTTATTGTTACTTTAAACCAATGTATAAATACCCCATGTGCGCAATATTATCCACACCCATTAACCCATTAGTTTAAAATTATCAAAATAATATAGTATTCCCCGTTCCCCTATAGCTTTTAAACTCTCCTCAAAGGTTTAAACAATATATAATAAAATCTGTGCCAACATGATTTATTAAAACATTGATCAAATGTTTTTAATAAAATGTATATCTTACATTACTCCCTGCCATCATATAAACTAAGGTTTGAAACTTTAAAATAAATCATTAATTATAAAGTTAAAATTGACCCCGCCACATTGATCAACCCAGACACCACTCTCCAATCCCGATGCAGCTTTCATAACAAATCTTGACCCTTCACATTATTACCCCGCAATCCAACAATTGAAAAGTCATATCACAAATAAACTAGCGCGAGCACCACCATTTCGTTTCTACGTGAAATGGGTGGTATTCCCATTTCCTCTCTCCTCCACGTGCTCCCTTTTCATTGGATCGCGTTCGATCACTCCCAAACATCTTACCACCCAAATGCTATGCGATAACCATTCGTGGGTTTCATCCTTTCAACCTGAAAACCACCATTCCTGTCCGATGTGACCATCATTCATTGCAGAGTAAATGTAACCTAAAATGCCTAATAAACATAGGAAATGCATTCATTTCCTACCTCTTTCTGCGCATTAACCCTGTATAAGCCCCCGACTGCAAAATAAGCATTTTACACGATTTTCGAGCCAAAAACCTACAAATTTGAACCTGCAGCCATTGAAGATAGCCGAGGAGCTCTGAATTTCTCTAGAAAATCAGAAGGAAATTGTTCAAACCTTTCAAAAAACCTCAGAAACCTCCTCAAAACCTTATATCTGCGTATAACAGGTATTTCTCAGAAATTTAGACCTGTTTCAAATTTGAAAGACCTTTAAAAGGACAATTCCAGTTATAAATTTAAAAATCGATCCATAGAAACATATCAAAAAGCCCAAAAAATAGGCCAATCCCTGTCAATTTTTTTGCAAAACCTTGTTTCTTACTGCGCGTTGTTTTAAAAGGAAATTGTAAGTTTTTTATAGTTTCTATAAATTGTTTAAACTCTAAATTAAGCCAGAAATCCTCTGAAGGTATCCTAAAGCCTCTGTGCCCAATCTAAAAATGACTTTTAGCCCAATTTCTTAGTAAAGAGTCGAAGAAACCCCTGTTTCTTGTGTCTAAACTAGTAAAAGCCTATAAATCCTATTGAGAATCCAAAATTAAAGAGAAAAACCCAAGAGAAACCCATATTTTGCCCATTTTCTATCCAAGAAACCTCTGCGAAAGTAAAATTACTTCTAAAAACTGTCTAAACTTGCAGAAGTAGCCTAAAATGACTAAAAAGCAGAGTTCTAGCAATCCTGAAGGTTCTAAGGTACCAAAAACAACTCCAACTATGACTTCTAAGACTGATATTGTTGTAAATCCTTTGCAACCCCCTTTCATAGACATTGAGCATATTCCATTAGCTAATATTGATTACAAGATAGCAGACCCAATTGTTGAATTTAATCTACTAGATATTCATAACTGGAGCTATGAAAAATCCTTAGATAATGAAGAAGAAGTCCATATTTGGGAATCACACTTGCCCAAATATGTTTTTCCAGTAAATCATCCATGTCAAGAGTTCATTAGGTTATGTCAGCAATATTATGTGCCTGAGAAGAGAGCCATCGTAAATGCCAACAAAGAAGTGCTTTTTAGCATTACTGCTAAATCCATCAACCAAATGCTACAACTTCAACCTGATCCTCAAGCATTCCCTTTGTCTATAGAGGTTCTTACGAAGTTGTATATTGGCCTAGATTTTCCTAAGAGATTCCTAATATTCCAAAAATTTATGCCTTTGTATGTTGAGATTCCTCAAATTAATCCTCCATATTCAACTTCAAAATTTCCAAAGGGTTCAAGACATGTCATTTCCATGTTGTCATTCATTCTAGGGTATTTCACTGATGAATACACAAATGAATCCATTTTAGGTTCTTATCTATATTTACCCCAGGTCAACCTCCATCTATTATTTTTTATTATACTGGATATATTGCAGACAATATCCATGATCAATTGGTTAAATTACCAATTGAAGGAGTGTTCAAATACACTTCTTTCCTCCTCCACATGTTCTTATATTTCCAAGTAGATAAATTTCCATTTTCTCTTCAAAAGCTTGATGTAGAGGGAAACCCTCTTTTAGTTATTTTCTAAACCTCTTTGATCAGAAAAGAGTCCACATATGTAGAGTTTTCAAATTCATTCATCCATCCATTGATCAAAATATTAACAAATACAGAGCAGCCAAGGATCAGTGATGAGATGAAGAAGATTTTACAGTTATCAGAGCAAACAAAGACCGGTGATTGGTACCTATATGAAAAACATACTGAAATTAGAGTGTTTGGATCTAATTTATTGCCCTATAAGCTGCCCAAACATGTATCCATGAGAGTTTTTACCTTGGAACATATCAAGAAAATATTAAACTCCGATTCTATCAAATTTTTAGCAGCAAATAAGAAAACACAAGTTAAATTGAAGAATCAAGTAGGCCATTCATTTGCAATCAAAGGGATGTAGAGGCAGAAGCAACTAAACAACTATTGGAGCATAGGTTTGAAGAAATTTTTCCTTGGAATTATGATCCACAAGGGTCCTAATAAAAATTAGGGTTAAATGTAAGTTAACTCCCTTCATTCATGAGATAAAGCCAGAGATAGAAAAATATGCAAATCAGACTGAGTGGACAGAGAATACTTTAACAGATGCAGTGAAGAAAATTGATACTAGTCACACTTTAGAGACTGTTGATCAAACATAGAAATCCAATAAGAGAGTAAGGGAAGAAGGTACCTATGTTGCTGAAACCACTACTGAAACAAGGTTTAAAATCAGATATAATAAAAGGCTCAAAAAATATTCAATAGGAAAATATAAAGTAACCATTAATGTGGAAGAAAAAAATGTTATATATACCAACACAGATGTTGCCACTATCATCATAAATGAGACAGTTACTAAGAATCATAATGAAGAACAAGTTGACAATGAAAATGCACAGTTAATAGAAAATCAAAAGAGCATGGAAGCTTCATCCTGACAGGCAGCTGAGGAGAAGTATCTAGATACCAAAGAAAAGTATAAACAGATCAAGTTAAAGAATGAAGAAATAAAAAACAACATCTACTCCCAATATCTGAAAAAAACACCAAGTGTGAAAAATAGACTTTTGTCTGTATTTGATTATTCAAACAACAAGTTAATCATGTTAGTATTGCAGCCTACAGTCAAATCCCCAAAGACAGTGGCAGATTATAAGAAATTTGATTTGGAAGTCCAAACATAAAAGATTCATGCTCTTGATCTGATTGAATTCCATAGACAGAATTCAAAAAATTTGTACTCTACTATTACAACTAAAGCCATGAGTGCTCAGAAACTCCAGAACACCATCTCAAACATGAAAGATCATATGAAAATGGAAAAATCATCTTTGTATGCTAAGGATATAAGAATCAAATCTTTGGAAGAATTGGTCATACAGATTGGATTTGACCTAGAAAATGTCAAGGAAACAGAACAATTAATAAAGAAAAAGAATGAGGATATTGCAGCTTTGAGGAAATAGCTTAAACATCCTCAAACAAAGGAAATAATAGAAACAAAATGAAAAAGATGATATGATGAACATAATATTTCAGCTTACAGCATAGATAAAAGAAATGGAGATTCAGATGGAAAAGCTTTTCGAGGAGAAAGAAACACCAAAAACAGAGGAAACACCTACAATTATCCCTATGGTTACTACAGTTGTGCCCTCAACTCTAGCTGAAGAGTTGGCACCTAAAGTTCCATTGGCTACTTCACTGCTAGTAACATCATCCACAACATCAACTACAAAGTCATCTACAACAGCAGTTCATCCTACAGATGAGGCCAAAAAACTGGTAAAGGCCATGGAAGAAATGTCTCTTAAGACAAGTGAAATTAACAAGTTGAAACAAATGATTGAAAATCTTGAAAATCAAAAGAAGTTGGCTCAAATTAATGAAAAAAATCATGAGTAAAAGGCCATTAGATTAAATGAAGAATTGAAGAAATTGCAGAAGTAATTGACCTTGAAGGAACATCTTTCCTATCTGAAAAATAATTTGTGGAACAAGATCATAGAAGCCATCAATGATGTGTGGCTCTCCATTCAAGTGATTTTTGAACAAAGAGACTTACTAAAAGAAACATTAGAAGAAATCCAAAAGACTAAAGAGGAATTGGATAAAAAACTAGAACAAGCTTTAGAACTGATAAAGTTCCTCAACAACACGAACATGCAAGAGTTGGAAGAACTTGAAATTATTAATAGAACTGAAACTATCCTCGAGATAAAGAAGGTTATAACTAAAAAGAACCTGATGAAGCAGTTGGAGAAAAAGTGTGAGAACATGAAAATTTCCATAACCAGGTTTATGGTCAAATTTAAAAATTTGAGGCAAATAAGTTTGCGTAATATTTTGGTCATCAATGATAAATTAATGCCTCAGGAGGATTAAAATAAAAAGATCAGAGAATATGCCAAGGAACAAGTTGAAAAAGCAGGTGGTGGACAAGGCATTCCAATAGGGAAAGTCTTACTCAGGAGTTTTGAAGACTTATTTTACTTGCAGCATGAGATAAAACATTTGTTTTTTATTAAACCAACTTTTTCCAGGTACACAGAAGCAGATGAAAACTTCAGGAAGATGAAGAAAATACAAATTCCAAGTGAGGAAGATTGGCAGTCATTGACAGATTTACTGTGAAAAGTAAGTAGGCAAAAAGATAACAATGAAAACAGTTTGCTGATTTATCAGTCAAAACATATTTTTTACAGTGGTAAACATGTTTTACAAATGGTCAAAGAGTATCAGTGAAAGAGTATCAGATTTCAAAACAAAATCGAAATATCTAAAGCCAGCAAGGAAGACAGCAAGATAACTAGTTGCATCTTATCTACAATCAATTTCTATTTTATTTGAATTAATAGGACAAATTGCTAATTTGGTAAGAAACTGTCTCTATTATTATTGTAAAGATATTTTATTTCCCTTAGATAATTCCTAGAAGCATTCTAGGATATCTTGTAAACAATTATGTATAAATACTTCATCTTTAGAAGTATTATTGTGGAATAAATTGTTGAAGATTTCTATAGTCATTTTTGTGGACTTGAAGACTTTTTGTGTTTCAAATTTCGAGTCGCAGACTGGATCAGATCAACTAGCATCATATTTCAGGATTCGTGTCATGAGGTATTTAGATTGAAGTATTTTCTACTTGTCATTTTTATCTTTACTTTTTACATGCAATCCATTATGTGTTCTAAATTTCAATGAATGAATAGGAGGATTACTTCAGGATTTGTTAAAAGCACCCTGTATTAAATATTTGTCATTTCTATGTTTTCTTCTAATTTCCAGAGTAGGGAACCATTAATTGCTCCCTCTTTTGTTTGACCTCTACCTACTACTTCCCTTTTCCGGATCAAAGAACCCTTCATTGCTCTTTATCCTGATCATATCAACTCACAAAAAGACTTTCCAAGGGTTATCCCGATCATATCACCTCACAAAAAAACTTTCCAAGATCTCCAAGGGTTATCTATCTTGCCCTGAAAACATTTGACTTTTTGGCCTTGATCCTAGTTCTGTCTGCTTGAATTTCGACTCCTCAGCCCCATGGACAAATAGATTTCCCACTATCCATCTCTTCTAGTTATTTTTCCCACCAAACCAATCAAAACCAAAACCAATTGCACAATTATAACTAGCCTAATATTTTATAAAACAAACAAAGTTAAATCTTATAGAGAGAGCCCTCTCTGAACCCTAGGAAGGCTAGATCCTAGAGTTTAGAAGTTGGTCTGTGGTTACCTCTAATTTTCTCAACTAAAAACTAAAAATCTAACAACTAGATAATTAATGGAGTGATAACAACTCCTACAGTCCCAATGGCTACATCACTTTCAGTCACCTCATCAACAACTTCAGCAACAGAATCTTCAACAACAGCAACACGGCCTACAGATGAAGCAAGTAAATTAGTAAAAACAATGCAGGACATGTATATTCAGAAAAATGAAATTAGCAGACTTAAAGAACAAATTAAAATTCTGGGAGATGAAAATAAAATTGCTAAGATAATGGACAAAAAAGAAGAACAAAAATCTAATAGGTTGAATGAGAAATTGAAGAAGTTAGAGAAAGATCTAACACTAAAAGAGCCCATGGCACAAGCCAAGCAGCAACCATGGGCCAATATCATTAAATATGTCAATGATATTTGGCCATCCATACAGGTTATCTATGAACAGAAAGAATTAGTCAAAGCAGCAAGAGAAGCTATCTAGAAAATCAAAGAAGAGCTTGGTAAGAATCCTGAAGAGGCTAATGAAATCATCAAATTTCTTACTTCCAAGAATAGGCAAGAACTTGAAAAAATTGGAATTAGTGATAGAACATAAACCATCCTAGAAGTTAGGAAGGTTATTTCTAAAAAGAATTTGATGATAGATTTGGAAGAAAAAGGCCAAAACATGGAAGTTTCCATCACAAGATTCATGATGAAATTTGACACTCTCGGACAAAAGGGCCTTCCAAATCCATTAGTTATTCATGAAAAACTAATGAAGCAGGATGATTATGATAAGAATATGAGAGAAGTGGCTAAGGAGCAATCATATAACTCAACCATGGAGGGACAATATCTGTCAGGGAATGATAAAAGAGAGCATGCAGTTTTACAATTACACTGTACAGTAAAGAACAACAGTAACAGCGAAAACATGACAGTGAAAGAGTATCAATTACAGTCAAAGAGTATCATTCAAAGTCAGAGTGAAAGCTGCCAGTGTAGAGGAAATTCCACTACCTAACAAACAACCTACGTTGAGCAAACAACAAAGAGAGAAATTAGCAACAAATCAAAGACAACAAACATTAAATTCAATAAAAATAGGGACAGCTTGCATCAATTAGATAACTGTCTCTATCTTCTTACATGAAGATATTTATTTTTCCTTGAATAATTCCTAAGCTTTTTAAGGATATTTTGTAAGAGTTTTTGTATAAATACTTCACATTTTGAAGTATTGAGTGTGGATGAATTGCTGACCATTTCTATAGTTGTACTATTATGGAACCTTAGGGTGATTGTACAAATTTCAAGTCATCAGATTGGATTGAAGCAATAAAGAGATTATATTACAGGATTCATGTGTTGGGCCATTACAGTGAAGTACTTTCTACTTGTTCAATTTTTTCTTTCTCAAGTTTTCATATGCTCATATGTTTTCTTAATCTAAATGATATAACTGGAATGTTATTACACTTTAATTACACTTTGTCTTGAGTTTTTTATTATTTGTATTCTTTTCTTCTGATATCCAGATAAAGGAATTCTTAATTGCTCCCTTATTTCGATTGACCTCTGTATTTTCACTCATTATCCGGATTTGAGAACCCTTAATTGCTCTCTTACCCAGATTGAAACTATTCTCACCATCAGCCTAAGGATCTGAAGCATGACCAAACTATATTTCTCTGTGAGTACTTCCCTTTAGAACCTTGATCCTACTTCTGTTGTTGACACTTTGACTCCATTATCCCAATGGAATACAGACCTACATCTATCCATCTGAGTAAGTGATTTCACCACCAAGCCAAATCCAAAATCAAATCCCAAGTAACCTTACATAACTAGCCTAAAATAAACTACAATCAACAAAGATAAATCATATAGAGAGAGCCCTCTCTGAGCATTAGGAAGGCTAGAACCTAAAGCTTAAAAGTAGGTTTGTGGTTACCTCTAATATTCTTTAAACCAAAAAATAATAACAACCCTTGAGAATTATTGGAGTGATAAAACTCGGCAAGAGATGAATTATGTCAAGGTCCAAACATTTTTTTCAGTGTAAAATTTGAGGAAAGGTTTGTACCTAGAGAGATTTGGTGCTTCAATTTAATTAAAAAAAATTAAAAATATGTTTGATACATAAATCAAAATTCAAAATTCTACGAAAATTACAATAATAACAATATAAGAATTACTACACAATTCTACTAGTCTAGATCTATCTTAACTTGTGAATGGATAAAATAAGTATTTATTTCATTTTATTTTTATTTTTGTGTAATTTTATAAGTTATAAGAGGACAAGGTAGACAACACTTTCCTTTACTTACAAATTTCATTTTTTCATAAACCAACCTACATGCCCTCTCTACACATAGATCTAGAGTTAAGTGGATATAGGCTAGTTTAGTTATTAAAATTTGATTATTGTAATTATTAATTTTATCAAGTTTATTTATTTTTATGTAACTTGACCTATTCAAAATTCTTTAATTATAATAATTTTTTTATAGTTTATTTATTTATTGTATTTTATTTTTATTTTTATTATTATCCAATTTTAAGGTCACGACTAAGCCAAACACCCAATTGGTGTATGAGACCCTGGCTCAAAGGGCATACATACTCTACCCCCTTTTGGTTTTGAACATGTGACCTCTAAGGAGGAAACACATTCTCTTAACCATTAAGCCCATATGATAATAAATTAATGTATTACCAAATTAAATAATGTAAATATAGAAGCAAAATCCGAACAATTAATAGAGTCAAATATTTAAGCTCAAAAACTAAAATATATTTTATTCCCAAATTTTATGTCTTTACCATAAATCACAAGAAAAATCAAATTAAATAATATTAAGTACATAAGTATATTTATAATAAATATATATGGTGGCTTACCATATCAAATATATTAGCATTACTTTAAACATTCTTGATAATACACAAAGTATACCCATTAATTTAATATTTTTTTATTGAGCCCAAAGGCTCATTCTACAATCCAATATGAGGGATATATGTAAGTATGTCACATCCTCAAAAAATAATAAAAATAATTTAAATGATTAAAAATCTATTAACACAACAATTAACTGTTGATATTATAATTTTATACGACATTATAGAGATAATATATATATATATATATATATATATATATATATATATATATATATATATATTTCTCTTATAAATATCTTAATATAGAACTTAAAGAAACTGTTTGAATATCCATATTAGCTAATATATTTCACTATGAACTTTCTCTCTCTACAGAAAGTGTGTATTTATATATATGTGCGTGTTAACATTAACTCGAAAGGAAAAATTAATTGAAGATAAAGTAGAGTAGTTAATTTTTAATAAGAGGAAAATGTGTGACTAATTCAATTTTTAATATAAAATATTAATAATGATAAAATATAAAATTATACCATTTAAACAATGAAAAATTACCACATAGATCTATATTAATGACATATTTAGGAAGTAGTAAAATGTATTAATTGACGTGTAATTTTTTTTTCAAGTTTTAGATTTGTGGTTAGAATGTGTCTATACTATTTCTACAGCCCAGTGTGAAGGCTACATGTAAGTGTGTAATTTTTTTTTCAAGTTTGAGATTTGAGTGTAAGTATGTCCGTTCGTCTTAAAAAAAAAACAAAAAATATCTAAATAGAAAAACAATGTAGGCTATAATAAAAATGAAAAACAATACATTCTATGCATTTTTAATTAGTTTTCCATATGACCTAATATCATGTAGAGTAATTAGAAGTAAAAAAAAAAATGTTAAATGAAAATATATTAATGTATAATAGAATAAAATATCCAATGTGAGTTATGAATAAAATAATTTAATATGAATTAATATAGAATGTGTAACAATTACCATTATAACCATAAAAATAAAATAAAAAATTTATTTACCATATAGTCTAACTCATTACATTACTTACCATGTAATTTTAACTTAATACTATGCTTACCATATATTACCAACCAACCAATTTTAATACCACTCATTACTATGCTAAATATTTCTCTATGTGCCAACTACTATACACATATGTTTGTACCAACATCCGAGTTGGAAAACTAAAATATATACCGAGAATCACAATCTTTCACATAGGATGGAATCCTGCGGAATTAATGAATATTATCTTTATACAATTTTAGACTTAAATCTTTGGATTTGTTTTATTGTCATTCGTCTTTGGATGTAACAGAAGTACCTATTCCTATTTAAGTCTACTGCGTGCATTTACTTAACATGTTTGGCGTTACTTATTGCACCGCCAACTATTGGATTACGGGATCTGTGTATAGGCCACCTGCCCTCACGATCACTGTCCATCAAATTTCTCATTCAACGGTAGATGAGGGCTGGAGGGAAGAGATTAGGTTTTTCCCAACAACATGTCCAACCTAGGTCATTTCACTCTGTTTATGCATTGAGGTTGGCTCCGCGCTCCGCCATGAGAAAGTAGGCTTGAAGCCTTTGTCCTTAGAATTCTTCTAGGTGAACCGGTAACACCCTTCACCCCATTCATACTTCGGATGGTGCTACATCGACTCCATTGGTTAACTCGGATTATTGTCTGTTGCGTATTAGTATGTTCGCCCGTCTGCCTTATACTGAGATTTTGCAATGGATATTACGCACCACCCAGCGTTCTGGTAGAATTCTCAGCTCTTCATCTACGCCCTGCCTCAGGTAAGAGATTAACTCGGAATTTCTAACTTACTGTTTTGGTGGTCTCTCTGCGTTTTTTCCTGTTTTCAATCTCAAACTTAGTCGTTCTCAATTCATGAAGCTAGTGTAACCCTCGCTTCGATGGTTGTTGTTTTCTTTTGGATGTAGCCCAGCTTGTGGCTCCCAAGTTTGCAGATGTTTTGGTTTCAGGTAACTAAGATTCATGGTTTTTTCTTCACTCTCTTTGAAAGCTTCACTGCATTTTTATTCCTACCTTCTATTACTTCAACCCTTTACTTAACTATCGGCTAATTGGGTTTTACAGGTATGCTTTCACCGAGCCTGTTGTTGTGCTTCTCTTGACAAACGTTCTCGGCTAAACTTCCTCCTTTGCCCTTCAAATATTCCATGTCGACAATCTGGATCTGCAACTATATCTACAATATTTTCACATTCTGTTGTTACTATAATGATGTGCAGAACTATTCTAGCTCTTTTTCCATTGAAGCTTATATTTTCCTTTAGCTCTTAAGAGCCTTATTCAAATTTAACTGGGAACTCTTTGTACTATTACATTGTAAATTCATATATCATAATGGTATCAAAGGGACCACCTTCATACCATATTTTCTTGTTTTTCGATAGGGTATTATCCTATTGGTAATGTTTTTGTTATACAAAATTTGTGGGTTTTAATGAATAAGTATGTCCACGTTCAAGTTTATATATATATATATATATATATATATATATATTGTTCTATTTCGTATTGCAATGACAAATTTGTCTTCTGGAAAGTAGTCCTATGTTTTGTATAGTTTCTCTAGTTTTATAAATCTCTCTATTTCTAAGAAGAATTCGTTCTATATTTGAATGTTGTTCCTTGAATAATTTAATTTGTATTCCTACTTGCAAGCTTAATATAGTGAATGGTTTAAACTTAGTAACAGAGTTTTCTTTTATGAGTGTGCAATTATTTGAGTTCTTATAACATTCGGTTTATCAAATTTGAATTTATCATAAGTTGTCTTAGGTGACCAGACCACCTTAAAGTTCTATCCATGATTAATTTGAACAGGTGAATGATGTGTTCTGGGTTGAGGCTCCACCTCGTACCCAGAACCGGCAGTTTACCTTCCTTGGTTTAGATTGGCAAGTTTACTCTTGGAGTATAACAGTCTTATCTAAAATTTACTGTCCGTTCTTGTCTGCATGAATGCTACCTGATTTCTGTCTGTACAGTGAGAATATCCTAATGTGTTAATGCTTCTGTAGTAATGGTTCTCTGTCAAAAAATTACATTATTGTTCCAGTTTCCACTATACATGCTTTACACAGTTATCTGTGAATTAAATTATGACAAAGATAACACTAAACCCGCCTTGAGGTATTTATATTTTTCATTATCATGAATTTATTGAGTATAATACTCCATATAATGTTTAAAAACATATCACAGAATCGAAGTAAAATTTTTAAGTACATAAGGAATTAATCACATTACTTGAACAGTCTCATTACTTCTCATACACATGATTACCACATGATTATTTTTTTTGTCACTAGAGAAAAAATACATGTGCATAACTCAAATAAGGATTTCCTGTTCACAAATTAATGAAATTTCACAGATACTTATCTGAATTAAGTAATTTGCAGCTATTTTACTCCCAACCTTCAAGAGAGGCAATTGCGTCCTCCTCTTGCCCCCGTGCTTCATTCCTGAATGGTACGGGTTGACACTGGTTTTTCTACTGTGACCTTAGGACTCCTGGTCCAATCAGTACTAGAAAAATTTATCAGGATTGTTGAGTCTTTTCCACTGGTCTCTACAAGCTTAGGAAAAATCTACACTCTCTCCTTAGTCTATGAACAGAACCCCCGTTGCTCACTGTGATGAGTCTCTTATCCCCACAGAAACAGGTAAATGTTCAAAATTGTCCCAACCACCTTTCAGTTCTTGGAAAACATTTACCATCAGTCTTTTTACTTTTTATGGAATTACTTTCCATGAAAATTTTATTATTCACAATTAACAATAAAGAAAATAACTTTTCTAGAAAAACATTAATTGTCTTAGTCTTTTTCTTAAACAATTAGTAAAATGTCATTTAACTAGTTAGCAAATAGTTAACATTAAATGCAACTGTCACAACTTCCCCCTTGGAAGTAACATCATCTTCGATGTTTCACTCTAGCTCAGAAAATAGCTCTGGGTAAGCCTCGCACACAAACCCTTCGTCCTCCCAGGTAGCCTCATCCGGGACGAAGTGCTTCCACTATACTTTAACCTGGGTGATGACTCGCTTCCAGAGCATAATTTCTCTCTGGTCAAGTATGTTTTGCAGCTCGACCAGAAACTTGTCGTCCAACTCTACCTGCAAACAACAAAGTTCCTTGTCAAATTTTCATAAAGAAATCATATTTCAAGTTAGGATTTTTAATTCTATCCTACCTGTATATTCTTCCAATGAATTACGTGCTTCAAATCATGCACATAATGCTTCAACAGGGACACATGAAACACATTGTGTACTCATATGTGACTAGGTAAAGCCAAATGATAGGCCACAGGTCCTACCCTTTCCAAAATTTGGAAGGGTCCACAGAACCTGGGAGCCAATTTGGCACAAGAGGTCCACCACAAGATACACTTCTTGGGTTTTATCCTCACATACACATGATATCCCACATCAAACTCCCAATAAGTCCTCTTCTTATCAGCATAGATCTTCTGCCAATCTTGTGCAACCTTCAAATTTTGTCTTATATTCTTTACTTCTGATTTAGCAACTAGTTAACATTAAATGCAGCTGTCACAACTTCCCCTCTAGAAGTAACACCGTCCTCGGTGTTTCACTCCAGCTCATAAATTAGCTCTGGGTAAGCCTCGCATAGAAACCCTTCGTCCTCCCAAGTAGCCTCATCTGGGCCGAAGTGCTTCCACTACACTTTAACCTGGGTGATGACTCACTTCCGGAGCATAATTTATCTCTGGTCAAGTATGTGTTGCGGCTCAACCAGAAACTCGCCGTTTGGCTCTACCTGCAAACAAAAAATTTCCTTGTCAAATTTTCCTAAAGAAATTATATTTCAAGTTATGATTTTTAATTCTATCCTACCTGTATATTATACTAATGAATTACGTGCTTCGAATCATGCACATAACGCTTCAATAGGGACACATGAAACACATTGTGTACTCGGATGTGACTGGGTAAAGCCAGCCGATAGGCCACAGGTCCTACCCTTTCCAAAATTTGGAAGGGTACACAGAACCTGGGAGCCAATTTGGCACAAGAGGTCCACCGCAAGGTACTCTTCTTGGGTTTGATCCTCACATACACATGATATTTCATATCAAACTCCCGATAATTCCTCTTCGTATCTGCATAGATCTTCTGTCGGTCTTGTGCAACCTTCAAATTTTATCTTATCTTCTTTACTTATGATTCCATTTCAGCCAGCATTTCTAGTCCCAACATTTGTTTTGTTTCGAGGTTTCTCCAATTTGTGGGTGTGCGAAACTGCCTCCCATATAGGGCTTTGAAAGGACTCATGTCTTAAGGGACTTATAATAACATTTTTTGTAAGAAAATTCAACGAGAGCAAGTAGTCTTCACGTTTGGTTGGCTGCCGCATTACGTACATGCGCAACATATCTTCAAAAAATTGGTTTACCTGATCTGTTTGACCATCTGTCTTAGGATGAAAAGTAGTGCTAAAGTTTATTTGGGTCCCTAGACTTGTGAACAAAGTTTTCCAAAATGCCGACGTAAACTTTACATCCCTGTTTGAGATAAAAGTCTTTGGAATTCCATGTAGCCCGAAAATTTCTCTCATAAATATGTCTTCTATCTATATAACCTTGTAGGTAGACTTTACAGGTATAAAATGTACAGATTTACTCAATCTGTCAACTACCACCATGGAGTCATTGTGCCTCTTTGACCATGGTAAACCTGTAATGAAGTCTAGGGATATGACCTCCCACTTCCATTTAGGTACTGGTATAGGCTGCAACAATATTGTGGGATGTCAATGCTCCACCTTAACCTGTTGACACTCCAAAAATTTATTTAGATACTCAGCAATATTTTTACACATACCATTCCAGAAATATACTTTTCTAATAGCAGTTAACATTTTTTGGTATCCTGGGTGACCCACATAATTACTACTATGGTAGTCATCCATGATTAGCTCCTTTAGGTCCACACGGTTTGATACATACACCTTTCCTCTAAAGGTTAGCATCTGATCTTTATTAACTCCATATTCAGAGGCACTTCCTTGCTTTCTAGTCTCTACCATTTGTTGCCATACGAATTGATATTCAGGATCCTTCTGAGCTTCCTCCTTTACTTGATCCAAGAATTTACATTCAAGTTGATTATAGTAAAGCTCATAAACACAATGCAGTTTTATACTTACAGCATCAGCCACCCAGTTTTCCTTACCCTTCACATGTTGGATGTCCATATCAAACTCACTTAGGAAGGAATTCCACCTTGCCTGCCAGAGTTTAAATTAGCTTGTTTGAAATAACTAGTTAGGCTGCTATGATCTTTCTTTAACACAAATTTCTTACCCATCATGTAGTGTCTCCATACCCGGAGTGCATGTACTACTGCCGTTAACTCTAGATGATAGGCTGAATATCTTTGTTCATGTTCCTTCAACTTTCTTGAATCATAAGCCACTACCTTTCCTTCCTGAGGTAAAACTGCCCCAACACCCTCTTTACTAGCATCTGTACAAACTTCAAATTCCTTGTTGGGGTCAGCTACCCTCAACACTGGTGCAGTGGTTAATAACTGCTTTAACCTCTCAAAACTATTATGGAACTCAACAATCCACATAAAAAATTTTCCTTTTCTATGCAAGGAGGTAATGGGAAAATAAATTCTGGAAAATCCCTCGATAAACCTCCAATAGTACCTAGCTAATCCCATAAAAGATCGAATATCTGCCACATTCTAGGGTAGTCGCCATTCCATGATTGTCTTGATTTTATTTGGATCAACAACAATCCCTTCTGCTGAAATAACATGGCCTAAGTACTGGATTTCCGTTTTGAGGAAATCACACTTGCTGAACTTAGCATACAACTGGTGTTTTCTTAACATTTCCAGCACAATCCTTAAATTTTATCTATGTTCTTCCTGGTTTTTAGAATAGATTAGAATGTCATCTATGAATATAAGTACAAAATTATCTAGGAAAGGATGGAATATACCATGCATTAACCTCATAAAGGTTGCTGGTGCATTTGCTAACCCAAAGGGTAACACCACAAATTCATAATGCTCATACCTAGTATGGAAAGCAGTCTTGTAAATGTCTTCATCCTTGATTCAGAACTGGTGATATCCAGATCTTAAATCTATCTTTGAAAATATTGTGGCCCCCTTCACCTGATCAAACAGATCATCAATCCTTGGTAGAGGATATTTATTTTTGACTGTTAACTTGTTGAGTTGTCTATATTCCATACACATTCACATGGTTCTGTCCTTCTTCTTAACAATCAACACTGATGCTCCCCACGGGGACACACTTGGACGAATATAACCTTTGTTTATAAGTTCCTATAATTGCATATTTAATTCAGCTAATTCTAGAATACTCATTCTGTAAGGAGCCCTTGACACAAGTGATGCTCCTGGCATTAATTCTATGGTGAAATCAATTTCTCGCCTTGGTGGTAATCCAGGGATATTTTCTATAAAAACATCCATGAAATCTTGCACCATTGGTATGTTTTCCATCATAGGTGATTTTTCCTTGGAATTGGAATATCCCACCTGGATGGCATAAATATGACATCCCTTCCTCATACACTTATTCATCTGGGATGATGTAATAGGACGTAACTGTAGGGTTTCTTGATTCCTCGAATCTCTTTGCGTGTACCATCCTGCATTCTATAATAGATAATATTTTCTTTGCAGTCCACTAAGGTCCAATATTTTTCTAGCCAATCCATGCCAACAAAACATCATAGGAAACTAATGGTAGTATGTTCAGGTCCACATTTAAATGTTGTTCTGCAATTTCTAATGTGAAATTCTGAATTTTGGCAGTTACCTTTCTTTTTTCTCTTGTGGCTAGCTATACCAGCCAAGGATTTTTCAATTTCTACCCTTTTAATTTACAAATTTCAACTATTTTGGGATTAACATAACTTAGGCTTGCACCTGGGTCTACCGAAATAGAAACATATTGAGACAACAATTTACCTTCCAACTCTATGATTGTTGGTTGATAATCTGATTGTCGATCCTCCAACGCTGCATTGATATGAGGTATGTTTTGAGCCACATTGCCTACTGTAGAAGCTTCCTGTAAATTTGCAACTGTCTCATTTCTTGCTCATTATGGGAAATTTTTGTACTAATGTGCTTCACCACACCCCGAACACTACAGTGGTGGTTTGGTCGCTTTCCCTTGCTCAGGATTGCTAGATGCCTCTGTAGGCCTTTCTTCAGCTAGCCAATGAGTTTTTCGATGATTTTTGCCAAAATGCTTACTAACAGAGCTTCATGCAGAATTCTTAAAGTTATTATTTTTGGCGCCTTTGAAGTTTAAGCTAATTTTTTGCCCTTTCCTTGGCTGCCAACTTTTGCGAACCTCCCCTTTTGCCTTGGACTGCTGATAGCACATTCATGCCTTACGAATGGCTTCATCCATGGTTCTGGGATTTAAAAATTCAATTCGCTCCTTCATATGTGTTGGGAAGCTGCTCAAAAATATTTGTACCTTAGCCTTTTCATCTCGGAGGTATGGGACATATCTTAATAGGGATGTGAACTTGGTGATATACTCGTCTATAGTCATCTGTCCCAACTTCAAGTCATGAAATTATTTAGATTTGTCATCGTAGAAACATTATGTTAAGTACTTTTCTTTAAAGTATTGCTGGAATGATTCCGAGGTAACATATTGGTCCTCAATGCTGTGAAAATTGTTTACTTATTCCCACCACAGAGTGGCTTTCTCTCTTAACCGATATATGGCCAATCTTACCTAGAGGTTGCTGCTGTACTCGTACACCTGAAAACATTTGTTCATGTTTATCAACAAAGCCTCTGCCACTTCCTCAAATTCACCATCAAATGTTGGTGGTTTTATTTTTCGAAACTCCCCCCGAAGCTCCATTCTTTGCTTCTTAACTTCTTGCTAATTCGACAAATTTCCAAATTCTGCTTCATTATAGTTTTTGTTCTTGTTGCTTTGTTGGGATGGGCTTCTTTCCACTTTGATAGTGGTGTGGTCCCTTGTTTGTCGTTCATCACCTTCTTGCATGTCCCTATTAGCACTGGGGTGTTCCATTCCCTGATTTTGTTTGTCTGACAGGCTCTTGAGTATCTTTTCTTGCTCTTGCATCAAGCACTCATTATCACTTCGAATCTGCATCATTTCTTCCTGTAGCTTCTGTACTGTATTCAAAAGTATGCTAGTTTGATGCTGTTGTTCTTCCAGCAGTCTACTTGTTTTCTAGTGCTGATCCACACTCAGCTGAACCCACATCTTAGGGCTCACTATTGGTTCTGTTTGGGGTTCCCCTGCTCATGATGTTTCCTGATATGCTACTCTTATGTGCATTAGTATACACACATATTAATCGTTAGTTGACCCTTAGGGCCCCAACATATGAACGCTATTGTGATACCACATGTAACACTTACCATTATAACCATAAAAATAAAAATAAAATTATTTACCATATAGTTTAACACATTACATTGCTTACCATGTAATTTTAACTTAATACTATGCTTACCATATATTACAAACCAACCGGTTTTAATACCACTCGTTACTATGCTAAATATTTCGCTATGTTCCATTTTCTACTATACATATATGTTTGTACCAACATCCGAGTTGGAAAACTAAAATATATACCTATAATCACAATCTTTCACATAGGATGGAATTCTGTGCAATTATTGAATAGTATCTTTATACTATTTTAGACTTCAATTTTTGGATTTGTTTTGCTGTCATTCGTCTTTGGATGTAACGGAAGTACCTGTTCCTATTTAAGTCTACTGCGCGTATTTAATTAACACATCTGGTGTTACTTATTGCACCACCATCTATTGGATTATGGCATCCGTGTACAGGCCTTCGACCCTCATGATCACTGTCCATCCAATTTCTCGTTCAACGATGAATGATGGTTGGGGGGAAGAGATTAGGTTTTCCCTACAACATGTACAACCTCGGTCATTTCACTATGTTTATGCATTGAGGTTGGCTCTGCACTCTGCCATGAGAAAGTAGGCTTGAAGCCTTTTTCCTCAGAATTCTTCCAGGTGAATTGGTAACACCCTTCACCCCATTCACACTTCGAATGGTGCTACACCGACTTCACTGGTTAACTCGGATTACTGTTTGTTGTGCATTAGTATGTTCGCTCATCCGCCTTATGTCAAGATTTGGCAATCGAGATTCTGCACCACGTAGTTTTCCGAAAGAATTCTCAGCTCTTCGTTTATGCCCCCCCTTAGTTAAGAGATTAACTTAGAATTTCTAACTTACTGTTTTGGTGGTCTCTCTACATTTTTTCCTATTTTCAATCTCAAACTTAGAAGTTCTTAGTTCATGAAGCTAGTGTAACCCCCACTACGGCGATTTATTTTTTCTTTTGGATGTAGCCCAGCTTGTTGCTCCCAAGTTTGCAGATATCTTGGTTTTAGGTAACTAAGATTCACGGGTTTTTCTTCATTCTCTTAGCCCACTGTTGTGCTTCTCTTGGAAATTTTTCTCAACTAAACTTCCTCCTTTTCCCTTCAAGTATTCCGTGTCGACAATATGGATTTGCAAGTTTATCTACAGGATTTTCGCACTCTGTTGTTACTATAATGATTTGCAGAACTATTCTAGTTCTTTTTCCATTTAAGCTTATATTTTCCTTTAGCTCTTAAGAGCCTTATTCGAATTTTACTGTGAACTCTTTGTAATATTACACTGTAAATTCATATATCAATGTGGTATCAAAGGGACCACCTTCATACCATATTTTCTTGTTTTTCGATAGGGTATTATCTTATCTGTATCGCTTTTGTTATACAAACTTTGTGGTTTTTAATGAATAAGTATGTCCACGTTCAATTTTCTATATATATATATATATTGTTTCAACAACTAATTTCACTTCTGGAAAGTAGTCCTTTGTTTTATGTAGTTTCTCTATAGTTTTATAAATCTCTCTATTTCTAAGAAGAATCCATTCTATATTTGAATATTGTTCTTTGAATAGTTTCATTTATATTCCTACTTAAAATATTAATACAGAGAATGATTTAAACTGAGTAACAAAGTTTTCTTTTATCACTGTGAAATTATTTCAGTTCTTATAACATTCGGTTTTTCAAAGTTGAATTTATCATAAGTTGTCTTAGGTGATTGGACCACCTTAAGGTTCTGTTCGTGATTAATTTGAACAGGTGAACGATGTGTTATGGGTTGAGGCTCCACCTTGTACCCAGAACTGATGGTTTACCTTCCTTTGTTTAGATTGGCAGGTTTACTCCTCGAGTATAACAATCTTATCTCAAATTTACTATCCGTTCTTGTTTGCATGAATGCTACCCGATCTCTCTCTGTATAGTGAGAATATCCTAATGTGTTAATGCTTCTGTAGTAATGGTTCTCTATCAAAAAATTACATTATTGTTCCAGTTTCCACTATACATGCTTTACATAGTTATCTGTGAATTAAATTCTAACAAAGATAACACTAAACCCACCTTGTGGTATTTATATTTTTCATTATCAGGAATTTATTGGGTCGAATACTCCATATAATGTCAAAAAACATATCACAGAATTTAAGTAAACTTTTGAAGTACATAAGGAATTAATCACATTACTTGAACAGTCTCATTCCTTCTCCTACACATGATAACCACATGATTACTATTTCTGTCACTAGAGAAAAAATACCCGTGCATAACTTAAATAAGGATTTCCTATTCACAAATTAATCAACTTCCACATATACTTATTTGAACTAAGAAATTCGCAGTTGTGTTCATCCCAACCTTCAAGAGAGGGGATTACGTCCTCCTCTTGCTCCCGTGCTCCATTCCTGAAAGGTACGGGTTGACAGTGGTTTCTCTGTTGTGACCTCAGGACTCCTAGTCTAGTCAGTACCAGAAAAATTTATCAGGATTGCTGAATGTTTTCCACTGGTCTCTACCAGCTCAGGAAAAATCTAAACTTTCTCCTTAGTCTATGAACATAACCCCCATTCCTCACTGAGATGAGTCTCTTAGCCCCAGCGGAATAGGTAACTGTTCATGTCCCAACCACCTTTCAGTTCTTGGAAAAACATTACCACCAACCTTTTTACTTTTTATGGAATTAATTTCCATAGCTAATTTTATTATTCACAATTAACAATAAAGAAAATAACTTTTCCAGAAAAACATTAATTGTCTCAGTCTTTTCCTTAAACAATTAGTAAAATGTCATTTAACTAGTCAGCAACTAGTTAACATTAAATGCAGCAGTCACAAAATGACTCAATACACATGTTATGTAATCTCTATAACATTTAAAAGTGCAATTTAAATAGTAAAAAACTACACATTGTTTTTTGTATTCTAAAATAAGTTTGCAACAAAAGAAATTTGATCCCATCTGACTCATGTTAGATCCGTGTTTTAGATAGATCTCTATATAAGGAATATATGTAAGTATGTCACGTCCTCAAAAAATAATAAAAATAATTTAAACTATTAAAAATTTATTAACACAACAATTAAGTGTTGATATTATAATTTTATACAACTTTATAGAGATAATATATATATATATATATATATATATATATATATATATATTTCTCTTATAAATATCTTAATATAGAACTTAAAGAAACTTTTTGAATATTTGTATTAACTAATATATTTCAATATGAACTTTCTCTCTATACATAAAGTGTGTATTTATATATAGGTGTGTGTTAACCTTAACGAGAAATTAATTGAAGATAAAGTAGAGTAGTTACTTTTTAATAAGAGGAAATTGTGTGACTAATTCAATTTTTAATATAAAATATTATAATGATAAAATATAAATTATACAGTTTAAACAATGAAAAATTACCACATAGATCTATATTAATGACATATTTAGGAAGTAGTAAAATGTATTAATTGACATTTAATTTTTTTTTTCAAGTTTGAGATTTGATCCCTCTAGGCCCCTGGTAGATTTGTGGTTAAAATGCATGTGTACTATTTCTATAGCCCAATGTGAAGGCTACGTGTAAGTATGTCTGTCCTCTTAAAAAATATATATATTCTCTAAATATAAAAACAATGTAGGCTATAATAAAAATGAAAAAAAATATATGCTATGCATTTTTAATTGGTTGTCCATATGACCTAATATCATGTAGAGTAATTAGAAGTAAAAAAAATGTGGGTAAAATGTTTAAACCTTATGTTCTTCAAAAATATTTAATACTTGATATCAACTTTATATAAATCTATATATAGAAAAAAATGTTAAAAGAAAATATTTTAATGTATATTAGAATCAAATATCCAATGTGAGTTATGAATAAAATAATTTAATATGAATGAATATAAAATGAATCAATACAAATGTTATGTAATCTCTATAACATTCAAAAGTGCAATTTAAAAAGTAAAAAAATACACATTGTTTTTTGTATTCTAAAATAAGTTTGCAACAAAAGAAATTTGATCCCTTTAGACTCATGTTAGATCCTTGTTTTAGATGGATCTATGCTGGTTGAGCCTAAAATCTCATTCTACAATATAGTATGAGGGATATATGTAAGTATGTCATATCCTCAAAAAATAATAAAAATAATTTAAACAATTAAAAATCTATTAACACAACAATTAACTGTTGATATTTTAATTTTATACAACTTTACAGAGATAAAATAATATATATATATATATATATATATATATATATATATATATATAACTTAAAGAAACTGTTTGAATATCCATATTAACTAATATATTTCAGTATGAAGTGCGTATTTATATATATGTGTGTGTTAATCTTAACTCCAAAGGAAAAATTAATTGAAGATAAAGTAGAGTAGTTAGTTTTTAATAAGAGGAAAATGTGTGACTAATTCAATTTTTAATATAAAATATTAATAATGATAAAATATAAAATTATACAATTTAAACAATGAAAAATTACCACATAGATCTATATTAATGAGATATTTAGGAAGTAGTAAATGTATTAATTCACGTGTAATTTTTTTTTCAAGTTTGAGATTTGATCCCTCTTGGCTCCTAGTATATTTGTGGTTAAAATGGGTCTATACTGTTTCTACAGCCCAGTGTGAAGGCTACATGTAAGTATGTCCGTCCCTCTTAAAAAATATAGATATATTCTCTAAATAGAAAAACAATGTAGGCTATAATAAAAATGAAAAAAAATATATGCTATGCATTCTTAATTAGTTGTGCATATGACCTAATATCATTTAGAGTAATTAGAAGTAAAACAAAAATGTGAGTAAGATGTTTAAACCTTGTGTTTTTCAAAAATATTCTATATAAATCTATCTATAGAAAAAAATGTTAAAAGAAAATATTTTAATGTATAATAGAATCAAATATCCAATATGAATTATCAATAAAATAATTTAATATGAATTAATGTAAAATGACTCAATACGCATGTTATGTAATCTCTATAACATTCAAAAGTGCAATTTAAACAATAAAATAATGCACATTGCTTTTTGTATTCTAAAATAAGTTTGCGAAAAAAAGAAATTTGATCTCTTTTGGCTCATGTTAAATCCATGTTTTAGATAAATCTATGCTAGTTGTAAAAAAAACTATATAAATGTTAAAGATATTTATCACTAAAAACCCACATTTAATTTAATGTAAATATACACATGAATTAATAAGAAACAATTTATAACAAAATAATGCTTAAAAATATGATAAACTCTTATCAACACACAAATGTCTAAGACTTCAAGCTAGCATCGAGAGACTTAACTAAAGTAACCACAAATTTATACTTGCCTCCATTAATACATTATACCCGTCATATTAAGATTTTTATTAAAAGGAATCTTACCTATAGTCTAGTGTTTTTCTTATCGTTTAGTTTATCTTCATCATCCCGGGAAGAGATAAATTTGATAGTCTTACTGGCCAGATCACTAAATTAATTTTCAATCAATAATGTTGTTAGCATGATAATTTAACAAACTACGAAAATATTTAAAATAGCTTAAAACTCAAAAATGGCATTTTGGTGTGCTTTTTCAAGATAGGATATATGTTCATATCATCAGAATGAGAGTCGTATTGTTATTAAAACTAGCAATTGCACCACATGTTGTAAAGGAAACGTCGTAAGGTTGTGGTATAGGAAAGAATAGCATATAAGAAAGAAGAGGTAGTAGACTTTCTCGGCTCCAACTGATTCTCCAGAATAAGGGGTGGAGAATTATGTTTACTGGACCTGAAATCAAAATATCAATATTAGGTAATTGATGTGGAACAACTTCTTTGTTATTAATTGCATGTAAGATTTGTTTTTTCATAATGGATGATACATTTTGGCCAAAGTACTCAAGCCTTCTATATGACGAAATTTGCATGTTTATTTTTTATTTTTTGCATGAAGGATGCACTTGGTTTTTATTACCAAGTTGGGCAGACTTCACCCTTCCACGAAATTATTTTCTTCTATCACATTCGCAATGTTGAATTCCTCTAATACTACTCCTAGAACTCTGAGTCTGCATTACAGCTAGAATTATTTAAAGGAATAAAAAATTATCACTATGAAATGTTGTACTTCATAAGAGACTACTAAGAAGCTTAAGTATGGTAAATCCACCTTCACCTGTCATTTGAACATAAAGCATAGAGTTATCTTAATCATCAATTTTATAGATAAGAGACATTTGGGCCCTTTTTAACCCTTAGGGTTGATTAATTAATCTCAGTTCGGATAATTTATATTAATAAATTATCTACAATCATATTTCCATAATTCCTCTTTGAAGGAACAAAATTCCACTTCTTTGGAACTTTTCACCTTAGTCAGAATAACAAACATCATGAAGACCCAAATGTAAGAAGAAAAAATCAGCTCATAATCAGGGAATCTAGCGACTTCTTTAAGGATCACAATTGAAGGCTTTAGTGCCTTTTAAAGATCTTTTATTATCCCATCAAATGAAAAGAAACAATCAAATTTTGTAGTGACAAGAATGGGAACAAATTTTAAATGTAATAACTCCCTTCCCTAGTGATAGTACAATTTTGTTTTGAAATGAAATTATTTTCCCGACCTTTTAAATAATAGATTCCTCCCCAAGTGACCCTTTAGAGATACCTTTTTTTTCAACTGATTGCAATAGGTAAGTGTCTTTTGTTTAGTATTTTCCGAGTCATTGAATTTAAGGGCAGAGGTAAAGAGACTACTAGACAAAAAAGAGCAGAGTGACTAAATGTCAAATGAAAATAACATTGAGGAATCTCTTCTGATTTTCTCATGTGGCCCTTCTTCAATTGATGAGGTAGTAGGAACTCTCTCTTCCAGAATAATTAGTGGAGAATTATGTTGAGTGAAATACTACTCATGTAACTTTGAATCCTCCTTACAAATGGAATGTTTCTCTTCCCATAACTCTATCTCGGGTTATAATTCTAGCTTTATCTTGTTTATGAATAAATTGTCTCTATATCACTATTGTCTGTCTCTTTTTGAGCGATTACTTGAATCAGTGAGATGATGTAGCTCATCTGGATTCCAAAATTTTTGAGTAACCCATTTTTTGAAGAGTCCTCTTATGTTTTTAATTCTTCTATTTGGTCCTCCATAGTCTTGAGCGCTTACTTGAATCAGTGAGATGATGTAGCTCGTCTGGATTCCAAAATATTTGAGTAACCCATTTTTTGAAGAGTCCTCTTCTATTTTTAATTCTTCTATTTGGTCCTCCATAGTCTTGTCAATGTCATTTCCTTCTAAATAATCATAAATTCTTGATAAGTATCTATTGTCCTACTTTTCTTCTTCCATATACTTCAGATCTAAAGGAATGGAGAATGCGATAAGTTTTGTGACATTTTCCAAATTCCAATATTGTTCATTGCACTTCTCATGTGTATCAGGGAAAATGGATTCAGAACATGAGATAAGCTTCATGACATTTTCCAAATTCCAAGATTTTTAATTGCACTTCTCATGTGTATTGGGGAAAATGGATTGATTGTTGTAAGGTTGGAAGCTTCTCTTCACCATGTCTCCTTTCTTCTGTATCCTTGACTTTGATACAAACAATTGTTACTGACCCCTTTAAAGGTAAATTTAGTGTTATTTAAGAGATGAGAATTATGAACGTTCATCATTATTTCTCAAGATAAATCATGTCCTCTGAAATAATTTGGAAATTTAAAAAAGATCACATATTTTTAAAAAAATCATTTTTAATTTAATTTTTTATATATTAATAAATAATACTCATGAGTAGAGTGACTGAATGTCAAATGAAAATAACATCGAGGAATCTCTTCTGATTTTCTCATGTGGCCCTTCTTCAATTGATGAAGTAGTAGGAACTTTCTCCTCCAGAATAAGCAGTGGAGAATTATGTTGAGTGAACTACTACTCATGTAACTTTGACTCCTCCTTACAAATGGAATGTTTCTATTCCCATAAATCTATCTCAGGTAATAATTCTAGCTTTCTCTTGTTTATGAATAAATTGTCTCTACATCACTATTGTCTGCCTCTTTTTGAGCACTTGCTTGAATCAGTGAGATGATGTAGCTCATCTCGATTCCAAAATCCTCGAGTAACCCATTTTTTGAAGAGTCCTCTTCTATTTTTAATTCTTCTATTTGGTCCTCCATAGTCTTTTCAATGTTGTTTCCTTCTAAATAATCATACATTATTGATAAGTATCCATTCCACTACTTTTATTCTTCCATATAGTTCAGATCTAACTGAATGGAACATGAGATAAGCTTCGTGACATTTTCCAAATTCCAAGATTTTTCATTGCACTTCTCATGTGTATCATAGAAAATGGATTGCTTGTTGTAAGGTTCGAAGCTTCTCTTCACCATGTCTCCTTTCTTCTCTATCCTTGACTTTGATACAAACAATTGTTACCGATCCCTTTAAAGGTGAATTTAGTGTTATTTAAGAAATGAGAACTATGAACATTCATCATTATTTCTCAAGATAAATCATGTCCTCTGAAACAATTTGGAAATTTAAAAAAGATCACATATTTAAAAAAAAAATCATTATTAATTTGATTTTTTATATATTAAGAAATAATACTCATGAATTATAAAACAGTTGTAACATAAATAATATATAACAAAAAAAACCATGTATTTTTGGAATAGTAAAATAGTTGTAACAAAAATAATATAGAACAAGAAAAACTATGTATATTTGGATGTATGAAAATTTAGATACATTTTATTAAGTAAAATTTTAAAAGAATAATGGTTGTAAACATTTAAAAATAATTTTATTAAATAATTAGTTTAGATCGAGTGTTAAGATTGATTTAGGCCATGTTAGTTCCTCCCTATAAAGAAATTACATTCCACATGAATACCATGGGTCAATACCATGGGCTGTTGTTGGGGCCCTTGTTTTGGAAATCGGTAGATTTTGAGTGGTGGCGAGCACGTGGCGAAATGCAACCTCGGTAGGCAGGAAGGTGTCAAGGTTGCGAAGGATCAGAGGACAGGTGTTGCGGCGGTTGCGGAGCAAGAATAGACAATGGAAGGGCACGGAAGGAAACAAGCAGTGAACTCCCAGTGAACAGAAACAAACAGAAGACAACCGAGCAAGAAAGGGGGAAGAACTGTCAGTCGCGCGGGTGGGAGAAAAAATAGGAAACCAGCCAATGGTGGAAGGGGTTTGCACAGACAGGAATAGGAAACAAGGAGCCATAGGAGAGATCCATCGGATTGCACTGTTCTCCTCTCTTCTGGGTTACTGTAGTTTCTTTCTATCCCTAGGGATGTGTTGTATTTTGTTTTGTTCTATGCTCTTCTCTAACAGAGCCTTGTAATAGTTTGCCTCTAACGGCTGATGACTAATATATCCAAGATGGTTGTTATGCTATGTGATTCTAAGTATGAATGAGTGCTGCTATTAGCTGTGTTTAATTTTTTTTTTATCGTTGGTTTAATTATTTCCCCGAAGAGTGTATGTTACATAGTATTATGTCATGACTGTTTAATTCCTTAGTTTAACGTTGGTTCACCAGTTTGGACGTTGGGGAATGATATCGATCTACTCCTAATCACAGTATGGTCACGGCATGCCTCGGGTGAGACTCTTTTCCCTTCGGAGTAGAGTGTAAATGCCGGTGTGAATCTAGACTACGGCGGAAAACCTTGTTGGCCCTCAGCCCTGAACCCGAGTCTTCTCTACGAGACCTGCTTCCTCACCAAAAAATGGTTCCATTGCCAAGACCTGAAAATACATTTGGGAGCTAGATCATGGTATCTCGGATCTTCAAAAGAGAAATACAAAGTTGGTGGGATAACCACCTAGATTAGTTCATAGCCTAGCAAGCTGAGCTGAGACGAAAAAAGGAAAAGACAATTGAAGACTTGGTCCTATTCTTTGACTCTGCTAGTGATACCTACGAAATCTTCTGGGGAAAGTTCCCAGAAGAACTCTACAACTGGTTGTGGAGGCTTCAAACCAAGACCGTCAAGGGGAAGTCGCACAAGATCAATCACAAGTGGGCCCATGAGGATCTGGTGACGCTTCATCGGTTAAACATTGATTTAACCCGAGCTGTATATTTTTGGGTGGAATCTACTTTGGAAGGATACATAGTAGAGTTTGTAGCCAAGTGCTACCAGTCTTTCTCAAGGGAAGAAAGTACATTCAAATCTGGGTTAAGAGGAAAACTAATAAAGGAGATTCCCTTATGGATCAAGGCATTAATGGTATACGAAGGACTGACGGGATTCTAGAAAGCATGGATGGAATCATAAAACCCTAGTGCCGGGGGAAGGGACTCAGGGAGAGATGTTATTAGAGCCGTGAGAAGGGGGAGTAGGAGTATGGATGTTGAGACTGCCAGTAGGCTCAGGGAGCAGAGAGCACATCAGAGGGCGCAGATTGTAGAAAGGTGGCGAGAGAGGGTAATGAGGGAGTTAAATAGACAAGGAAGTAGTCGGAAGGGAATAGAAGAGGCGCCTCAGAAGATGAAGGGAATGGAAGGTCAGGTGGGTCCCCAGGATATAGGAGGGGTCATGAAAGAAGTGCAGCAAGTGTATAGGAGTCTAGCCCAGGTGGAGCAAGGAAGGAAGTCTGACGAAGAAGGTACAGATGCGTGCCCAGAGGAGGTGTCTGATGTGGAGATGCACATTGCCATGGAGCAACTCTTTCAAGAAAGGCCGACGTACATATCTTAAGGTATTCCTAGTCCCCATAGTTCTAGTAGCTCTAATCCTGACCTTCCCCTGGTGCTCTAAAAGCCCATAAGTGAAATTTTTGTCAAGTTACACGAATTAATCAGATTTCACCACATTCAGTCTCCAACTAGAGCACAAGCTAGTAGCGGGATTTCTAGTGGCCCTGTCTCACAACTAGGATCCAATGACTTCGTTTTAGTACCACCCAATCAAGTAAGCATGGCAGGATCACTTACACGGTACCCAGAATTCTCTGGCAAAGGGAATGATGATGTCGAATAGCACTGGTATCTCTGTGAGGCCATTTGGAGGGCACGACAGATACCAGATGTTGGAAATTTGATAGAATTTCAGACCACTCTTAGGGAGAGGGCCATACGATGGTTTATGAAATGGTCAGAGGCCCAACCAAATCCAGCGATGGCTGATGTAAAGAGGGATTTCATTAAGGAATTCAAACTACCTCAGATAGACCAACAAGGTCTGTTAGAGATGTGGGAGATCAAGCAGAGAGAAGGAGAAACTGCTTGGGATTTGATGCGGAGATTCAAGGATTCCATTGGGAAACTCAGCTACCCAATCGACCCTAACCATCAGAGGGATTGGTTCATTAAGGCTTTATTACCCTTGACCAGAACTCCACTGACCCAAGAAAGGATCGACACACTGCAGGATGCTCTGGAGCAGGCGATGAAGATAGAAGCCATGGCGGGTTATCTACAAGAGTTCAAAGGGGGCGCAGTGGTACAGGACCCCTTGATAGCCAGTCTGACAGAGAAACTTAAGGAAATGCAACCCATGCAACCACCGAGACCAAACATGTGGTGCACGCATTGTCTCGTGGAGGGACACGTAGCCACGGAATGCCCCCAGTTGCGAGGCCAAACCGTGGGGACATCAGCGGCAGGAGCACAGGGGGCCCCACCTCTAGGATTAGTCGCACAAATCAACACCCAAGGGATATACCCACCACAACAGCAATATACGGGGTTCCTTGCACAACCAGGTCTAGCCACCAATGAATATTGTGAGGTATGAAAAAGTATGGGTCATCAACCTCGCATGTGTCTGATCCTACAGAAGTATTCCAATGTTCCAAATAATGCATACTTTGAATTTTGTGCCTCGAACAGCGATAGCACAGAGCAATTCCGAGTACTAGACTCCTTGGCGGAGCGGCTGGACCGGCTGTCATACAGAGTAAATGAAGCTCCCCGAGGAAGAGGAGGAGGCATGCGAGGGGGCCAAACAGGAGGTAGAGGTTTGGTACGATGCTATAAATGTGACCAGTAAGGACATGTGGCTAGAGAGTGTCCACTCCCTAGGAGACCCTGGTGCTCACAATGCTGTGTTAACTCACACGCAACCGAAGACTGCCCGGAGCTCATCAAAATATGGGAGGAAAGAGCTAGACAGAGGGGGGCGAATCTAGTAAATGCAGAACCCAGGCTAACGAGAACTCAAAGGATGCAAAATGTGGCCATAGTGACAAAAGGCAGTAAAATAATGGGGGAGGATGCACACACTATGGACCCCATAAAAGTAGTCCAGCCAGCATCCCCAAAGCTCCTGTTCAAACCTGAACGACAGAAACAATTTTTCCAGGAAGCAGCAGAGACGTTTGCCCATTTGGGGGGAAACAAAGGAATCAGGTTACAGAAAATTCAGGAAGACAAGGAGACACAGAATACCAATGAAGCCTTAATCCAAGAATGGTTCCATTTGTTCTTGAATATTGTTAACAATGCACCAATGCTGGAATGGCTGAAGCAAAACCTGGACGGGGTGCTAAAACAGAACACGGGAGAAAAGGAAGCAGTGGAAACAGACCAGAAATATGTTCAGAGAATAAAGAGAAACAAACGAAGGACGGGAAAGGAATTCCGAGTAAATACGCAAGTGGCAGGATTCTAGATTAAGGAAACCATGCTTGATTTGGAATCCAATGTCAACATCTTACCAAGGAAAACTTGGGAAGCGCTCGGGAGGCCACGATTGACATACTCTCCAATCCAGCTTCGGATGGAAAACCAGTATTGCATTGTTCCCATCGGCCGAATGGAGAATGTTGAGGTTGACATTGACAGGGTAAAAGCATTTACGGATTTCGAAGTCATTGACATCATGGGGGATAAGGATCCGTACCCAGCACTGTTGGGAATCGATTGGCATTTTCAAAATTATGCGGTAATTAATCTAAAGAAAGAAGTGATGATCTTCAAGGACGGGGAAATCAGAGTCACTCAACCACTCGACCCCTACCAAGGACCGAGGTATACCGAGACTGTGGATAACCGAGAAGATGCTCAGCTCTTGGACCATCTCTACCAGATGACCGCCGGAAGAAGGGAAGACTACATCAACCCGATGACAGAAGGCTCTGTAAGCTGGAGAAGTATTCAAAGCTTGGAACTAGGATCAGAACTGGCATGGGACGATTGGCAACAAGGAGGCTATGAAACAAACACAAGGAGGTGTGCCAATGTTGCGAGAGTCAATTGGATTGGGGTTGAACTTCAAGGATACCCAATATTGTCAGATATGAATGCTGTAAGTGTTTTCATAGCCAAAATAGAAACCACGGTGCCAGAAGACCAAATAATACCCTTGATGGACGTGGCATTACAATCCACAGCTGCAATATGGTGGAGTAACCATCGTGACTCACTGACGTGATGGGATGAGGTGGCGGTAGCAATGAAAGCTAGATTTCAAGAGGAAAAGGAGCCCTGGGGGAAGGACCAGTACCAAGGGGATGTAAGTCCTAGAAATCATCTGAAGGAATGTGAAGCACAATGGAGAGCTGATGGATAACTCGAGGAACTGTGGGTTCAAAAATTTATCCACTCCTTGGATGTAATCCCAAAGGCCTGGTACTTGAGAAGAGGGACCCACGATTGGCCAGAAGTTGCGGAGAAAGTCATAAAATGTTTCACCTTTGAAGGACAAATAGAGAAGATTACACAAGCTTTGCACGCTATCAAGCAGGTGCTGTTCTTTCCTGATAGTTTATAGATGGAAGATCAGTCACTTCGGTACCAAGGTATCCAACAAAAGGTGGCGTGTCAGAAGATTAATAGTGAGATGGATGATGACAATCTGGAGGATCTTAGACACTTGTATTTCGAAGAAACAGAGGGGGAGAGGGACATTAAAGAAGAACCAAATTCAAAAGGTATCCACCTCCTGCCACTCAAAACTAAAAAGGTAAACATTGGGACGGAGGACAAACCCAAGCTGGTGACCATTGGAGACTACTGGGATGAGCAGACAACAAAGGAAATACTTAGTCTACTTGAGGAGTATGAGTACTTGTTTCCGTCATCAGTAGCAGATCTCAAAGGCATAAAAAGAGATATGAGGGAAATGAGAATAATATTGAAGCCTAATGCTAGGCCTGTCAAACATAGACCATATCGGCTAAACCCAGGTGAAGGAAAAAGTGAAAGCAGAGATCTACAAAATGCTAAAAGCCAGGCTAATATTCCCTGTAGAAGAAGCAGATTGGGTAAGCCCCATTTTTATACAAAGCAAAATGGAGAGATCAGAGATACAAGTCTACGTGGATTACAGAAGCCTAAACAATGCCTGTATCAATGATCCGTTCCCTACCCCATCTAGTGACGAAGTGCTCGACAACGTTGTAGGGAACGAGGCATACTCATTCACGGATGGATTTTTAGGTTACCATCAGGTGAGAATAGCAGAAGAAGACAAGAAAAAGACAACCTTCACTACCGAATGGGGCTCCTTCGCATACAACGTGATGCCATTCGGATTGAAGAATGCACTTGCAGTTTTCTCTCGCATTGTGATAGCGGCATTCTGAGAATACATCCACAAGTTCCTAGAAGTCTATATGGATGACTGGACTGTGTATAGCTTGGTGAAATACCATGTGAGCCTCCTAAGAGTAATGTTTGATAGGTGTAGACAACTATAGATCTCATTGAACCTGAAGAAATGTATATTTTCCGTACCATTCGGAACACTGCTGGGGCATATGGTATGTAATCAAGGTGTCTGTGTAGATTCGGCCAAAGTAGTAGTGATTGTCAATATGGAGGCTCCAGAGACCGTCAAACAGCTAAGGTCAATTTTGGGACACACAGGCTACTACCGGCGTTTCATCCGCAACTACGCCAAAATAAAAACGCCCTTAGAAAACTGTTAAAGAAATCCAAACCATTCCAGTGGACGGAAAGCTGCGAAGAGGCGCTGGATGTGCTGAAAGAAAAACTAGCGAGTGCGCCAATACTAGTCCACCTGAACTGGGACAAACAGTTCCATGTACACATTGACGCATCTGGAATTGCGCTTGGTGCGGTTCTAGCTCAACCGGGAGACACTTCAGTTGACCATCCGGTATATTTTTCCAGTCGCAAGTTTTCGACAGTAGAGCTCAACTACACGAAAACAGTACGAGAAGCACTGGGAATGGTGTACTCTCTCCAAAAATTCCACCACTACCTATTGGGGGGTAAGTTCAAATTCTTCACGAATCATTCTGCATTGAAATATCTGGTAAAAAAACCAGTCTTAGAAGGGAGAATCTGTCGATGGCTCCTACTTTTCCAAGAATTCACATTCAAAGTAATTGTAAAGCCTGGAAGGCTCAATGTAGGGCCTAATCACTTATCCCGACTAGAGAATTGTGAAAGTGGAGGTTCTCTAGATGATCAGCTACCAGATGCTGACCTTTTGAGAGCAGAAGCCATCCTGGACTACCTGAATGAAATAGAAACCTACCTTACCATGGCACAGTGCCCGCAGGAGTATACTACAACAAAAAAGAAACATCTGGTAGTTCGAGTTGTGGAATATCAGTTGATCGCAGGATAGGTATACAAGATGGGGCTGGACCAAGTTCTTCAGAGATTTTTTCTGGATCATGAATGGGAAGCTATACTATGGGAAAGCCATAGTGGTGTTGCGGGAGGGCATGTGGGAGCTAGACCAATAGCATGCAAAGTACTATAAGCAGGTCTCTGGTGGCCAACAGTGCATAAGGATAGTAAAGCGTATGTCCAGAAATGTGATGTATCTCAGCGGATCGGACGACCCTCCCACAGGGATAAGCTACCACTTCATCCCGTAAGGACACTCCAGCCGTTCGAGAAATGGGCAGTCGATTTTGTGGGGCCTATTACGCCACTGGCAAGAAATTCAAAGGCAAGGTACATCATAACGACGACCGACTACTTGACACGCTGGGAAGAAGCTGCACCAGTAAGGAACTGTACTGCGGATACTGCTGTTGGATTCATATTTGAAAACATAATCAGCCAATTTGGGTGCCCAAGAAGCCTAACCAGCAACTAGGCTACACATTTCATCAATGAGACAATTAAGTCTCTCCTGCACCAAATCCTGATACAACACCACAAGAGTAGCCCGTATCATCCACAGGAAAATGGCACAGTGGAGGCATTTAGCAAGATACTGGAAAAATTCTTGACAAAAATATGCAACGTGGAACATGATGGTTGGGACAAATGGATACCAGCAACAGTGTGGGAATACTGCACAACAGTAAAATGATTGAATAACCAGACACAATTCGAGCTGGTCTATGGAAGAGAAGCGGTCATCCCAATAGAATTCATGGTACCAAGCCTTCTGATCACCACATCGCTGCAACTATCTGAAGAGGAATCTTTAAAGGAGCGCTTAAATGAGCTACAGGACCTTGAGGAAGGACGGTTTCTTATGGAATTTCACCAGACAGTAGAAAAGGAGAGGTAGAAAGCTTGGCATGATCGACACATCAAACAAAATACTTTCGAAGTTGGAGGCAAGGTCCTACTCTATGACAGCAAGTTCCAGAAGTTCCCAGGGAAATTGCAGATGCATTCGCTGGGACCATTTTATGTCATAGAGATAAAACCGTTAGGAGCAGTCCGCTTGGCACAGTTATACGGCCAGGTTCTACAAGGATGGGTTAATGGCACACGCCTGAAACCCTACCATGAGTAAGTTGTTCATTTCAATTTCAATGACTCTCGCACCCGAGAGGAGTATGTAGGGTAGATTAGGGTCAATAAGTCTCTCGCACCCGGGATGACATAGACATGCTTTCTTTACTACAATAAACATGCTCAGTTGCAGAGACCACAACGCCACCATTAGTGGCCGGGGGGGGGGGTAGTGTCCATCGTGTCATCCACATCAGGAAGAAAAGCATGCTAAACATCAATCCACCATCATTTAACATAGTACTAGTGTCAGTCTGTAGGATCGCCAAGATTTAGAAATAATGGCCATAATTAGGAATATCAATACCGTAATAAACTTTCCATAATTAGACGTCACCACCAGCCGTAGCGTCTGCCCAAATCCCAAAACCACAATCAGCAGTGTCAGAACCCACCTCAGCAGCTAACGGATCACACGATCATAGCCACGGGAGAAGCTAGGGAAAAATTAATTAGTTATGGGGTCTCATCAACCTCACCCATGTCGGTTACTGACATAACCTGCATGCAGAAAAGCGCGAGAATGCAGGAAGAATCCGAGTTAGAGTTAGAAACCTCTGAAAGAGAAAGGGAAGTTGGAGCAGAACTAGAGAAGAGAAGGTGTCCAGGAGAAGAAAGGCAAGAGAAGGGGCAGACAACTATTTTTAAGGTGTATCAGCGGCGAGAAAAGATGACAAAAGTAAGCCCAATAGTGGTAGAGCAAGAGTTGGATAGTAGGATTCAGAAAATAGAGTCCCTCGTCGGGAAATATGACAGTGCGGCCTTAATTGACGCAGACCTCACAGATTCCTTTGAGTTTCCTGCACTAAAAAGATAGGTATACATTTAAAATTATACAACAGAAGTAGGACGGCCGACAACAAGAGTCTTGCCTAAGTTCAGAGGTATCCAGCAATCCTTGATAATGAATTTGAGGAACCTGCCAGTATTTGGGACGACAGGCGCTGCACTGCAGTGCACCAAATTCCTGTTGAGTAGAATTCAGAATGGCTCTTTGTGGCTGGGGAAGGAGATCCTGATTCAAGCATAATACATTCATAGGTTGACAGGGCTCTCGCAGGAAGGAAGGGACGTCTCTTCAGCATTCCAGACCATCTCCAAACGGGCAAAGAAGTCAGGGGATACAAACTATTATGCTTAGTATGGCACCCGAAGGGGAGGAAAGGGGGAAAAAATTGAGTTGATCAACAAGCCAGAGATCAGATTCGCATGCTACCTCATTTCCAGCAAGACGATGAGGAATTACACCAAAGGGGAGTGTACCTTAGACACAATTTCAGTCACGGAGCACTGCGTCCAGGGGACCAGGCTGAACTGGTGCTCCTTCCTGCTGAAGGAGCTGTTCGAGGAATGTTAAGATAGCTATAAGAGTGCAACGAGATTTATCTATGGGTATTTGATAGTAGTGCTAGCCATGTGGAAGTGGACTTTCCCCCTCATCAGGATACCAGTGGAGATAGCGGAAGTTCAGCCATTGGCAATGAAGTTTACCCCATGGAAGGTGTCGGGAAACCCCAACACCAAGGAAGTAAATGCAAAGGCCTTCAGAATTTGGTATGGCCTAATGGTCGACGTTGTAATGAGCCAATAGAGGATCCCCAAAAACCTACTGGACAGATATACTGAGCAAGTCTGGTTTGGGGTCATGCACAAGCACACGTTCCTCAGACCCACTTGTGCACCAGAGGCAACGTTCTAGATGAGGCCACTGAAATTCAAAATTGATGAAGCAGCTTTTCATACAAAATTTTGTTCGTGGCCGAGGGTTGCGATGGAAGTTAGAAACGAGGTGTACACATAAATCTTCGACGGAATGCTACCACACCGGTTGCCAGGAGAAATGGTGGAGGAGGCAACAAACAAGGTGTCAAACCTGCAGCTCCTCCTGATCATTTAAAAAATGAACACGAATGTACGAAGCTTTAATGAATTAGTTCGGGTGATATTAAGTAGTGCCACTCCATTCCCAGTTTTTTCAGAATTCCAAGTCTCTCAGTCGACCCCACTTCCAAACACGACCTCCATCTCCGCACCCATTCCAAATGTATTGTTTAGTTCAGCAACCCTAGCAACCACACCGCTGGCAGGAAAGAGTAGGTCTACGAAAACCATAGCGGCCCCCAAGGCTAAGAGGGCCAAAGTTGTAGAATCAAGTCTGGTGGTCGACCTCACAGAAGAGGATCCACCCCGAAAACTGAGCACAGGGGTACTAATCCAAGAAGAGCCAATAGTTGAGACAAGGGAAGCAAGCGGGTTTCCACCCTACAACCCCATAACCCCTTCGATTTCATGAACATCCGTGTATCACCACCTCGTACAGATCCACTACCACGTAACACCTCATCCGTCTCCCGCGAACCCCACAGCTCCGCACCATCCACCTCATCTGCCATCGTGTCTGATGCAGTTATTGGGAGAATACTCAATGGGGACCACGGGACGAAGGTTAACTCGTGTACGAAAGTGGTACCCCCAGAGCACCCCATCGTGGACCCGTAGACTACTTTTACCAACCTCATCACTCAGATGGAACAGATAGTCGAAGACACATCTGGGCCACTCCCTGAGCCTACTCTGCTCCAACAGCCCAATTGAGTAGATCAGGAGGAGCGACCAGACCTAAACATGGCATACTCTACACCCCAGCAAACTCTGCCGTAGTCACCTCAAGACCAGTCAGCAAGATCGGTTGCCAGTGGGCAACCACTTCAGGAGCAACGTCCAGATCAGGGTACCTCCAGTGCCGAGAGCATGGAGACGTGTGGGACAGCTCAGCTGTACCATTTCATCCAAATAGAAGCACAGCAGGCCGAGAAGCTCCACTCAGAACTACAGCAGAAATGCGAGCAACAACAGCAGCAGATAATCACTCTTACTGAACAGTGAGAGCAGCTGACTATGGAAAAGGGGCAGCTACAGGAACAACTGGAAATAGTGGCCAGGGTTTTCAGGGAAGTATGGCCTGCAGTGATGGCCCACTACAGTCAAATACCAACTGACATACAGGAAACAATGGTAGTAGAGCGGGCGATCCACCTCAGGGTGGAATATTCCAACCTCCACCAGGAAAATACAGAACTCAAGGCGACATTGGTAGCACGGCCTGCACTATCTGACCCAACAGTTGTGTACATAGCACAAATATCAGAGAAACAGGGTCAAGTAACAAAGATGTAGGAAGTCCTCAGTACTGCAGCCAGAGACGCATACAACCTCCTGAAAGGTCTACAAGAATGCTCAATGACCCTCACAGTGAAGGAACAACCAATTTCGGCCCAACTACAACAAATCTCCAAGGAAATATAGGAAGCCACGGATCCAACTAAGCTGGACCAATTGTATGCCCAGGAGGATGTGCTAGAGGTCCAAATTCAACAAATAGAGGAGACTTCGACGATAGCCAAGTAGGAAATTCAGGAGCTTCGACAGCGCGTAAACATCAGCACCCAAACGATGCAGTAGTTGGCCTCTGAGGCTGGTAGCCAGGTCAACACAGTATTTGGCACCATACCGGCAATCGTCAGGGAGGAAGTTGTCATTAAAATCACGGCAGAGACTGACGATTTGCTGCAGTGGTGCTGGCAAGCCGTGGAAACTTTCCAAGAGCTTAAAGCTTCAGCTCTGACCAAGGTCCCAGAGTTGGGGCCGTTGTTTGGATAGCAAGGAGAAGGCATGTAACCGGAACAGGGGTCGACAGGGCCCATGGAAGTGGAGACGACTCAGGACAATTGACTCGGGACGAGTCAAAATGATGTGGTCGGGGCCTGTTGGGGCCCTTGTTTTGGAAATCAGAAGATTTTGAGTGGTGGCGATCACATGGCGGAACGCAACTTTGGTAGGTAGGAAGGTGTCAAGGTTGTGGAGGAGTAGAGGACAAGTGTCGCGGTAGTTGTGAGAGCAAGCATAGACAATGGAAGGGCACGGAAGGAAACAAGCAGTGAACTCCCGGTGAAAAGAAAGAAACAGAGGATAGCCGAGCAAGAAAGGCGGAAGAATTGTCAGTCGCGTAGGCGGGAGAAGAAATAGGCAACCAGCCAAAGGAGGAAGGGGTTGGCACAGACGGGAATAGGCAATGGGGAGCCACAGGAGAGCTCCATCGGATTACACTGTTCTCCTCTCTTCCGGGTTACTGTAGTTTCTCTCTGTCCCTTGGGACGTGTTGTATTTTGTTCTATTCTATGCTCTTCTGTAGCAGAGCCTTGTAATAGTTTGCCTCTGACAACTGATGACTAATATATCCAAGATGGTTGTTATGCTATGTGATTCTGAGTATGAATGAGTGTTGCTATTAGCTGTGTTTAAAATTTTGTTTATCGTTGGTTTAACTGTTTCCCCGAAGAGTGTATGTTACGGAATATTATGTCATGACTGTTTAATTCCTTAATGTTGGTTCACCTGTTTGGACGTTGGGGAATGATACCGATCTACTCCCAATCACAGTAGGGTCACGACACGCCTCGGGTGAGACTCTCTGCCCTTCGGAGCAGAGTGTAAATGCTGGCGTGAATCTAGACTACGGTGGAAAACCTTGTTGGCCCTCAGCCCTGAACCTGTGTCTTCTCTGTGAGACCTGTTTCCTCGCTAGCAGCTGTATTTATAGTTTATCATTATTTTATTTTATTATTTTATTTTGACCTAGTTAAAATGTAATAATTATTTTAAATCCAGAGTTAAGATTGATTTAGGCCATCTTAGTTCCCCCTATAAATAAACCACATTCCACATAAATACCATGGGTCAATACCATTGGTTGTATTTATAGTTTATCATTCTTTTGTTTTATTATTTTTATTTTTTATTGTATATTAACCTAGTTAAAATGTTCATTACATTATGTCAATCTTTTTATTTTATTTTATTTTATTTTCAATTTTGTGTAATTTGACTTAGTAAAAAATGTTAAACATAACATTACAACCTTTCTATCTTGTTCGAGAACATAGTAGCAGAAAAATGTAGTATTTAAATATATAAATAGTTATTTTCCTTTTTTTATATTGTTTTTTATCCATGTAATATAAATTAATTGGTTTTTGTGGAGTTTAATGTTATGATATAAATTTCAGTATAAATAAAATTTTTATTCTTATGTACCCAAAAAATCAATGTTTTATGTATTTTACAAATTTATTTTATTCATTAAACTAATTTATGTTAAATCTCGTTTTATTAAGTTATTAATTTAAATTTTATTAAAAAAATTGAGGTTAAAATCTATCGAATTTTTAATAACAACATTTTAACTTAAAAGTCACCGAAACCTAAATTCAATCTAAGTTATTAATAAGGAAAAAACTAACATTATAAAAAACATGTATAAAAATATTTACTTGATCTAATGGCTTTCAATCGTCTAACAATTTATCCAATGACTCAAACATAAACACAATGGCAACTAGAGAAGTTGTTTTCAAATAGTGACACCTTACGGCGTAATAAATAGAAGTTTGAATACTATTACTATGTATGTTTGCTAAATACTATGATACATGCTTCCTTGTAATTTAAAAATAAATGGAAGTTTGAATACTATTACTATGTGTGTTTGCTAAAGACTATGTTTATATCTTAGAGTAAATGCTCGACTTTAAGCCCACATCTAACTATTGCCTTCTTTCAACTTTTGGGAGGCCATGATCAAGATTGGAGTGTTCCTCGACGACGTATTTTGAATGGACTCCCTTACATTTTCCTAGGAATGAATGCAGTCCATCAACGTTGTGTGAAAGTAATTGTCTATGTTTTTGCAATATATGCAAACATAAATGAAACACATAAAATTTCTTTCTTATTTTGGTTTTAACAATGCGTAATTTTCCACCTGTAATATTACTTTTCTGGTTGACTGGCTCTGAGACATTGGGTCTTCCTCTTAAACATATGAATGGTTGGAACATCCAAGCTACCAGGCAAGAGTAGTCGTCTAAACTATAAATTTGCTAGAGAAATCTTCACAAGTTCATAATAGCACCAATGATTACAATATGCTTGTGATTTCCGAGCACCACAATGATTACAATATCTAAGACCTTATGAGCCAAATTTATATTTCCTCGGTGGTCCTGGTCTGCACCTGCTGAACCCCCTCTTTTGATCAGTTCCTCGTTTTTTTCTAAGAGGTGAATGGAGAGGGTATCCAATCCCTCCATTTAATTTTTAATTTTTAAACCTACCAACCTTAATTGAATTCAACCATTTTGGTGTCCACTTGTGAGAAGAGTGGGGCATGATAACGAAGCCATGGGTTGACAACGTTTAGTTGAGGGAAGTTGTCAAAATAAAGTCACCATATGTTGTAGGGACCAAATTATGTATGCTGATGGGTGATGATCATAGTTTATAAATGACCATTCAATATTTGGCTCATAGAGTTTTAAAGATAAAAATAATTTGAAACAAAATATTTTAAGACAAAGTTTTATATTTAATACCAAAATAATTTAAGACAAAAATATTTTAAAACAAAAATTTTATTTAAGACAAAATAGTTCGAGACAAAAATATTTTAAGACAACTTTTTATTTAAAACAAAAACAATTTGACACAAAAATATTTTAAAACAAAACTTTATATTTAAGACAATGGCAATTAAGACCAAACGCATTTAACAGAGTTAACTATTAAGAAAAAAAACATATCAATTTAAGAGAATATTATCTAACACCTGCCCAATTGATTGTCATAGATCAGGTTACTACTATCTCGCTTCTATATGGAAGCTTCTATTTCACTTACATGTTATCTTATATAAAGACAATAATTTGTTGGGATCTTCTTTTGTGGAGGTAGCTGAAAAACTCAACAAATTTTCCTGGTCAGATTTCACTGACATCAATTCCTCCTTTTCTATCCCTGTATTGTTGCATGCTGGAAGCCTGCACAAAGATTCCATGATTGGATAAAGGATAATTATATTCCTTATTTTAGAAAACAGATATTCAAACCACATGAAATTTAATCATATCACTTTCTTTCTTTTATATTATATTTTTTCTTTTTCATTAATCCTTTTTCATTAAATATATAATTAGAATATGCTAATTATATTAAATTTTTAATTATTATAAAATTAAAATATATCATATTTATTTGAAAATTATATTAAAAATTACATCAAAGTAATAAATTAAAGATAATTTGATTTCAAGACAATGACAATATACATACCACATTTTTAAAATATAATAAATAAATAGATAATTTTTTTATTTTTGGTTGCCTGCTATTTGAAATTTGAATCTCATACTTTTATTTGAACTTTGAATATCATAATTTTACATAATACTTCATAACAAGATGATTTTACATTCCATGAGCTAAATTATTTAATTTTTTAATATGTGAAATTTTTTAAATTACTTTTATTAAAAATTTGATATAAATTGGCAAGAAATTAAATGCAATATAAAGTTTAGAAACATCAAGTAAAATTTTCAATTTTTTTCTATTTTTATATGTATATATATTAATTTCAAAACTATACATAAAAAATCCCCAAAAATTAAGAATACAATTTCATCCATATATACATTTTAAACCTTCATTTAAAATTAAATATTTTTTCAACTGTTTTCTAGTTTTATATATATTAATTTCAAAACTATACATAAAGAAATCCAAAAAAATTAATATACAAATTCATCAATATATACATTTTAAACCTTCATTTTTCTTTTTAAATGAAAAGTTCAAAATTTGATTCTTGCACATGTCTTATAATCAAGTCTCAATTTTGTTTTCACCATTGAACAAATATAATATATCAAAGAGTTATATAACAATAATTTAATTATTTCTTAGATGTATTTTAGTATTTAATTTTTTTTATTGTAAAAAAAATATACAAATACTATATATATATATATATATATAAATTTATTGTTAGGTATTAATATTTTGGTAAATATTTCCATCTAGTAATTAGAAAACCATGAATGCATTATTAAAAAACCAAGTAATATTAATAATTGATATCATGTCAAATTAGGGAATAACTATGTGATTTATCTTCCTCACTTAATAGAGATATGTTTAAATAAATTATGAAGGAGGTTGAAATAGTACCTGTAACATAAGCTTTATTTTAATCTAAAAAGTCATTGTTATGCCCCTATAGTCACCCACATCGGAGGCTCACTTAGTGCACCCATATGGCCCATCACTATAGGTTTGTGGTGCATAGTGACTCATTTCATCTCATTTATTTTCTAAATCTGAAACTAAGTGATTCCATATCACAACTCACTTTTTATATTTCACGATTACTAAAATTCATAAGTTTAATACTTATTGAAGTATGTAGATAATCATTCCATACAATTATGCCTTAACATAACCAATATTCAAATGATATGAATGAAAGTAATATTATAGAATCAACAACCCAACTGGATTAACGGTTGTCAAATATTCAAACGTGTTACAACTCTAGTCTCATATAACAATTTAAAAATTAGAAGAGCATATCATAATTCATACAAACCTATGCACAAATTTTCTATTTGATTTACTTCCATCGATCACAACTTTGTCATAGATCAAAATTTTTTCACTTGATATAAATAGTAAGTACTCTCGTATGCATGCAATGTATGAAGGGTTAAGTTAAGTGAAGGAAAATAAATGAAGTCTATTATTAGAATAAAGTGAGTCAAAGTTAAAAGGTTAATGCCTTGTTAAGAAAAGCTAAGTTAAGGAAAAGAAAAATGTCGATTTATATTAAAGTGAAGTTAGAAAAATTTAGTTAAAGCGTCAAGTCATAGTTTTCATGAGGAAAATAAATTTAGAGTTTGCATGATTCCATATTTAGAAAGTTTAGTGCTTATATACTCATAATTGGGTCATTGTAATGTGAAGGAAGAAGAGAGAATAACAACAACTCGGTGGATGTATATGAGAGAATAATTAATGAATATAAATTCTTTATTCAAGAAAAAGTTTGTGCATTTGTTTGTCGTGTGGGTAAAACCGCTAAGGTGGGATACACTTTTGTGAGAATCAGCGATGGAAATGTCATTTTCCCAATAGTTTAGCCAAACTAATTTTGTCGTTTACATTGACAGCGTATTGACGACATGGAAAAACATAATTTTGGCCAGAGATGGGAAAAACAACAACTACATTTTGGCCGAACTAATAGTTAAGCCAGACTATTAGTCCAACCGAACTTTTAAAATAATTCGGCCAAAATTTAGTTAGTAAATATACCAGCCCGCAAACATGAATAGGTTTGAGCTTATTACCGTTGTCGCATGTTGTTGCAGAGTTTAGTTTATCATTTTCTGTTTGCTATTGGAAGAGTTTAGATTGATGTTGTCGCATGCTGTTGCAAGGTTTAAATTGTTGTTTTTTGTTGCAGTTGCAGGGTTTAGTTTGTTGTTGCAGTTGCAAGCGCAGGTGAGAATTTTTTTTTTTTTTTTTTTTAAATTTTGAATTTTTTTTTATTGTTGTTCTTCTGTTCTGCTCTTTTAATTTTATAGTTGTTTTTTTGTTTGCAGGAAATTTGTAATTTTTCCTTCCCGACGTCCTCGATGATCTCCTACTTGTCTTCTCATTTCTGCCTTGATGTCTTCCGCAATCTCCTGTGTCCTCTTCTTATTGCGGCCTCATCTATGAATTTCCAGGTTGGTACATGTGTCAAATTTTTGTATCTCTCTGTAGACCTATAACTGGGCATGCTCCTAGGTAATGTCTTTTTTCATGTCAATATTGAATAAACCAAGGATCATGGAGTCAATTCTGCTAGTTTCCCCTAGTTTTGACCTACATGTAAAGCTAGCATCGTATAATAAGCTAATGTACTTTCTCTTGACCAGTAGTTATGAGAAAAACCTCGCACCCCACAGATTTAGGTCGTCTCTCAATCAATATCTAAATAAAGAATCAGTGTGTAATTCAGGTTTAATGTTAATTGTATCCTTCCGATACCTTTGAATAATATCATCCCGGTTATCTGACCCTTTTGTAGCTTTACCTAGAATGAGATCATCATTGTTTTCTGGAATAATCCTGTTTGCTGGAATAATGACATACTGTTCAAATTTCAGGAAATTTTGGTAGGGTTGATATGAGGGAAAACTTTAGAGTTAATATAACTATTATGCTAATTTTGCATTTCTATTTTTCACAAATAGATTTTCTATTTTGGTTTTGGGCATATTTACTGCAAATTTGGTATAACAACCATTGAATGTGGACATGGGAAAAGTTACCATGCTACATAAGTTCTTCCTGTCTGCTCCTGTCTATTTTTTTTAAATCTTTACAGAGTATTTTAGCATGCCCCATTTTCTTTACCAATTCATCTTTCCGTGCATTCTCATTTTCATGTTTAAGAACTACTTCAATATTTTCAGCATCTTTATTTTCCATCTTTCCTCGTATTTTTTCCCTATTCAATCTTATCCTCATATCTATTTAGAGATTAATGTCCTAAAATAAAACAAGAAGCGAAATTAATAGGTATGCTGTTAGGCATAAATAGATTTTCTATTTTTGTTTTGGGAATCTTTATTGCAAGTTTGGTATAACAACCATTGAATGTGGACATGGGAAAAGTTACCATGCTACATAATTTCTGGCTGTGGGCTCTTGTCTATTTTTTTTCTTAATATTTAAAGTCTTTTAATAGGCCCCATTTCCTTTACCAATTCATCTTTCTGTGCATTCTCATTTTCATGTTTAAGACTTGCTTCGATATTTTCATCATCTTTATTCTCCATATTTCCTCTTAGTTTTTCCCTATTCAATTTTATCCTCATATATTTTTGGAGATTAATGTCCTAAAATAAAACAAGAAGCAAAATTAATAGGTATGCTATCAGTCAGAAATAGATTTTCTATTTTGGTTTTGGGCATATTTACTGCAAATTTGGTATAAAAACCATTGAATGTGGACATGGAAAAAGTTACCATGCTGCATAAGTTTTAACTATGATCTCTTATCTTTTTCTTTTTTTAAATATTTAGAGAGTCTTTTAACATGCCCGATTTTCTTTACCAAGTCATCTTTATGTGCATTCTCATTTTCATGTTTAAGAACTACTTCGATATTTTCAGCATCTTTATTCTCCATCTTTCCTCTTATTTTTTCCCTATTCAATCTTATCCTCATATTTGTTTGGAGATTAATGTCCTAAAATAAAACAAGAAGCGGAATTAATAGGTATGCTGTCAGGCAGTCTCTAGATATATATGCTCTTCAAGTTTTCTCCAAGCAACATATAGTAGCTTTGTCATCCTCCATAGTATAAGCCACATGGTACATTCATTGTTATTTTTGTCCCTCCAACATCTGACATGGTTGTATTTTATTAATTTACCTAGATTTACACCTTTCATGATGCTTCTAATCTTGTAAAATGTTAAAAGTAGAGTGTTTGATGACGTAATGGATATTAATAGTCTAGATTGACATGGTTGTATTTTATTAATGTACCTCAATTTACAACTTCCATGATGCTTCTAATCTTGTAAAATGTTAAAAGTGGAGTGTTTTATGATGTAATGGATATTAAAAATCTATATTATCATACAATGATATGATGACAGTGTAGGTTGATGTTCAAGTTGTAAAATTCTTGTACATATTATGGATGAATGATAGTACAAGATAAAAATGACAATATTATAAATTATTAAACAATCTGTTAGGTGTTAGATCATACTTCTTATTAAGGACATAACTAATGCAAGTTGAAAATTCCTTTTTAATGTTCTTAGCCTATTTATAGATGTCAAAGTAAAGGTTTCTAGATGTTATTTCTCCCATAAAATTCAAGGAAAACTAAAATCTAACGCAAACCATGGACATGTCATTTCTCCCACAAACTCATAAAGGTGTGACTTTTGACATAACTTCATCAACCACTATGACTAGTTGTTTTAGTAAGTGCATAAAATAATTTTTCAAACCATGTACATGTCATTTCTCCCACAAACTCATCAAGGTGTGACTTTTGACATAAATTCATCAACCACTACCACAAGTTGTTTTAGTAAGTTCATAAACAAAATGACATTATTGTAAAATTTTAAACAATCTGTTAGGTGCTAAATCATACTTATTAAGGACATAACTAATGCAAGTTGAAAATTCCTTTTTAATGTTCTCAGCCTATTTATAGATGTCAAAGTAAAGGTTTCTAGATGTGATTTCTCCCTTAAACGTCAAGGCAAACTAAACTCTAAGGCAAACCATGTACATTTCATTTCTTCCACAAACTCATCAAGGTGTGACTTTTGACATCACTTCATCAACCACTACCACTAGTTTTTTTAGTAAGTGCATAAAATAATTTTTCAAACCATGTACATCTCATTTCTCGCACAAACTCATCAATGTGTGACTTTTGACATAAATTCATGAACCACTACCACTAGTTGTTTTCTTAAGTGCATAAAATTATTTTGCAAACCATGTACATATCATTTCTCCGACAAACTCATCAAGGTGTAAGTTTTGACATAACTTAATTAACCACTACCACTAGCTGTTTTAGTAATTTCATAAAATAATTTCGCAAACCATCTACATGTAATTTCTTGGACAAAATCGTCAAGGTGTGGATTTTTACATAACTTAATCAACCAGTACTAGTAGTTGTTTAAGTAACTGAAAACCACTACGAATTTAAGGCAAACCGTGTACATGTGTCATTTCTCCGATAAAATTTTAGGCGAAATTTAAGGCATGTGTCATTTCTATGTCATTTATTTGTCATTTGTATGTCATTTCTCTAATAAACTACAAGGCAATGTCATTTCTCCCATATACTATAAGGCAAACTTTAAGGAAAACCATGTACATGTCATTTCTCTCTTAAAATCTAGGCAAGGCAAACTTTAAGGCATATAATTTCTATATGTGATTTCTCCCATAAAGGCTTTCTCCCATTTATTCAAGGCAAAATTTAATGCCTAAAAACTAAACCTAAATTGGCTAAAATTCCGTAGGATTTTGAACTTCGATAGGATTTTAGCCTCTTTGTTGAGTGTTAACTTCTACAATTTCTAAAGGCAGAGTCTGTAAAGGGTGAGGTAGCCTCTGGATCTCATCTTTTCTCAAAGGTTACATATCCAGTAAATTCCCCTACATTCAATCTCTCGAACAAATCTAAATAGAAGTTCTTCATTGTAATATCAATTTTTGTATATGGCATTTCTCCCATAAAGCTTAAGGTATTTTCTAGTGTTTTTGAAACCATGTACATGTCATTTCTATGTCATTTCTCCCATAAACTTTAAGGAAAACTTTAAGAAGAACTATGTACATACATGTCATTTCTCCCATTTCTCCCATAAATTTTAGTAATTGCATAAATAATTTTGAAAACCATGCACATGTCATTTCTCCAACACACTTTAACACTTTCTCCAATTAATTCATGAAAAAATTTAAGGCCTAAAAATTGAACCTGAAGTGGTTGAACTTCGATAGGATTTTAGTCTATTTTTTGAGTGTTAACCTCTACAATTTCTAAATGTAGAGTTTGTAAAGAACCAGGTAGCCTCTAGATCTCATATTTTCTCAAAGGTGACATATCCAGTAAATGCCCCTACAGTCAATCTCTGGAACATATCTAAATAGAAGTTCTTCATTGTAATATCCATTTATGTACATGCCATTTATCCCATAAACTTTAAGGTATTTTCTAGTGTTTTTGGAACCATGTACATGTCATTTCTCCCATAAAATTTAAGGCCAAATTTAAGACAAACTATGTACATACATGTAATTTCTCCCATTTCTCCCATAAATTTTAATAAGTGCATAAAATAAATTCGCAAACCATGTACATGTCATTTATCCCACACATTTTAAGGAAAAATTTAAGGCAAACCATGTTCCTGTGTCATTTCTCCCATACATGTGTCATTTATCCTAGACACTTTAAGGCAATAGTAAGTGCATAAAATAATTTTTCAAACCATGTACGTGTCATTTCTCCCACACGCTTTAAGGCAAACTTTAAGGAAAACCATGTACATGTGTCATTTCTCCCATACATGTGTCATTTCTTCCACACACTTTAAGGCAAACTTTAAGGCATGCCATAATTTAGAACAGATCTACATAGAAGTTATTCATTGTAATATCCATTTTTGTACATGCCATTTCTCCCATAAACTTTAAGGCGACATTTGCTAGTGTTCTTGGAACCATGTACATGTCAATGCTATTTCTCCCATAAAATTTAAGGCGACATTTTCTAGTATTTTTGGAACCATGTACATGTCATTTCTATGTCATTTCTCCCATAAAATTTAAGGCAAAATTTCAGGCAAACCATGTATATACATGTCGTTTCTCCCATTTCATTTTTGAACCATGTACATGTCAATGCTATTTCTCCCATAAAATTTAAGGCGACATTTTCTAGTATTTTTGGAACCATGTACATGTCATTTCTATGTCATTTCTCCCATAAAATTTAAGGCAAAATTTCAGGCAAACCATGTATATACATGTCGTTTCTCCCATTTCTCCCATAAATTTTAGTAAGTGCATAAAATAATTTTGCAAACCATGTACATGACATTTCTCCCACACGCTTTAGGGCAAACTTTAAGGTGAAACATGTCATTTATATATGTCATTTCTCTGTCATTTCTCCCATAAACTATAATGAAAACTTCAAGGAAAACCATGTACATGTCATTTCTCTCTTAAACTCTAGGCAAGGAAAACTTTAAGGCTTGTGACATTTTGTATGACATTTCTATGGCATTTCTGTGTCATTTCTTCATAAACTATAAGACAATGTCATTTCACTCTTAAACTATAAGGAAAAATTTAAAGCATACCATGTACATGTCATTTATATCTCAAAATTTAGGCAAGGCAAACTTTAAGGCATGTCATTTCTAGATGTAATTTCTCCCACACACTTCAAGGTAAATTTTAAGGCATGTCATTTCTAGATGTGATTTCTCCCATAAAATTTAAGGAAAACTTTAAGGCAAACCATGCATGTATGTCATTTCTCCCATTAATTAGGCAAACATTAAGGTCTAAAAATTGAACCTAAAGTGGTTGTACTTCCATAGGATCCCCCAAACTCAAGGCTTTCTCCCATTAATTAAGGAAAAATTTAAGGCCTAAAAACTGAACCTAAAGTGGCTGAACTTCCATAGGATTTTAGTTTGTTTGTTGAGTGTTAACTCCTACAAGTTCTAAAGGCAGAGTCTGTAAAGGGCCAGGTAGCCTTTGGGTCTCATCCTTTCTTAAAGGTGACATATCCAGTAAATTCCCCTATAGTCAATCTCTAGAACATATCTAAATAGAAGTTCTTCATTTTAATATCCATTTCTGTACATGTCATTTCTCCCATAAACTTTAAGGCATTTGTTAGTGTTTTTGGAACCATATACTTGTCATTTATATGTCATTTCTCCCATAACCTTTAAGGAAAACTTTAAGGATAACCATGTACATACATGCCATTTCTCCTATTTCTCTTTAAGGATAACCATGTACATACATGTCATTTCTCCCATTTCTCCCTTAAAATCAAAAAATACTCAAAGGATGACCATGCACATGTCATTTTTATGTAATTTCTCCCATAAATTTTAAAGAAAACTTTAAGGATAACCATGTACATGTCATTTCTCCCATAAATTTTAAAGCAAACTTTAAGGATAACCATGTACATACATGTCATTTCTCCCATTTCTCCCATAAACTCAAGGCAAAATTTAAGGATAATCATGTACATGTCATTTCTTTGATAAACTTTAAGAAATAATTTTCTAGGGCTTTTGGAACCATGTACATGTCATTTCTCCCTTAAACTCTAGGCAAGGAAATATTTAAGGCATGTCATTTCTAGATGTGATTTCTCCCATAAAATTTAAGGAAAAATTTATGGCAAACCATGCACATGTGATTTCTCCCATGCATTTGCAATAAATGTTAATTTAATATATATTTTATTGAATTTGTTTTTTTCAGGGATAAAAAAAACCCACTAAATATGGTTGAAAAATGGACATTATGCATAAATGTTTGTTGTTATCCAAATCTATGGAAAACATTGATTACATATGTGTTTTGCAATACTACGACTATAAAGGTCCTCTAAAGGAAAATGAATATACCAGGAAGAACAACAAAGAATGAGGCATATTATATTGCATTGATAGAAGGCTTGGGAACAACTAGGGAGTATGGATCAAATGGAATTTTAGTTTTCACCAATTATGAACTTTTGTGCAACCAAATGAAAGGTGTGTACCAAGTTAAGAAGGAGAGGCTAAAACAACTGCATTGAAAAACAAACAATATTATTAGCCAATTTCAATTAGTATAAGACATTGTACAAATGTTAATAAGATGTCTGCTTATCTATTGTGTGGGGAAATTCCAATTCAAGATTCATATATCAAAGATGAATTAATAGATGAATTCGTATAATACAGGTCAATTCCAATTCAAGATTCATCTCTCAAAGATGAATTAGTGTTGAGACACTCTTCTTCAAAATTTCAAGATTCATCTCTCAAATATGAATTAGTGTTGAGACGCTCTTCTTCAAAATTTATTGATGGACATTGTAACGTATCTTTGATATGTGTGTGTTTTCTACTTATAAATGCATTTTTTTTAATGACCATGTGTTTTTTCCAATTATATACCAAGTGTGCTCCCACCATGTAAAGCGCAACTTGGTGAACTTCACATTTGCAACTTGGTGAACTTCACATTTTTATAAAATTGAAATGTGAGGACTTCAATTTTTTTTTTTTAAATGGAGTTTCACGCTTATTTTTTGATGACCATGTGTTTTCTCAATTATATACCAAATGTGCTCCCACCATGTAAAACAAAATTTGGTGAGCTTATCATTTTTATAATTGTTTTTCTTAAATTGAGATTGACAAAACAATTAGTGCTTTGAAAGTTGTGTTTTACATAATTTTTGTACACTAAATTACATTAATTTTTTAAAATTTCTTTTGAATTTATTTTAAATAGAAATTTAAAAATAATTGTAAATTTCCACTATAGATATATCTACATATATATCATGGAGGATGAAAGGCAAAGATCAGCAGAATCCCATATCTCTACGAGAGAGGGGGATCATGGATCAAGGGATATTCATGGTATTTAAATATAATCTTATCTCTATACATACATGTGTGTACATATGGAATTTATTTTTTAATCAATTTTGTGAGTTAAATTAGTTTTTAATAAGTTTAATTTTTTATTTTTTAGAAGGTAGGAGGACAAGGGCATCTACTCCTTCAATGGAGCATGGCCATGGTTCACGCAATCGTGATATGGTTCACGCAATTTAGTAAATGAATATTTACATGTATTTATATGTATGAATGTATTTTTTAATTGATTATAACTTCATACTTTTTTATGAAGCTTCCCTCTCGTCTCGTGAGGTTGGTGGTGTTACACATTCCCTTGGAGGGCCATTAATAGGTGGTGGTGAATTTCATGAAGGTGGTGATATGCATTCCCCTAGAGGCCAATAAAAATATGGTCGTATTGGTCCTCAACCAATCGGTGGTCATTCTGGTTCTCAACAGTCTCAGGGTGGGCAAGATGCTAGCCAACCATATCGAGGTGGCCATCAATCAAAATATTATTTTCATTCAATTTGTACAAATTTGTATACATGTTTTTTTAATACACAAAATTTTATATATTAATGCAGAGGGTGAAAATTTTGCTCCAAATGTTGCTCGAAAATACGTAGTACAGAACGCGTCATTCAATAATAAGGTTGTACACCAACCATGACTTATCCGTATGACATTTTCGACATACCTTGGGACTCAAACATGCAGCAATACACCTTACAATGGTGTCAAAATATTCATTCAAAATTGAAGAGAGATCTCATGGCTTTGACTCTTCCTGCTGAGAGTCGACAAAGCTTGGAAATAGTTACTCAATCTTTAAGAGAACTAGTAGATGTGTACCTAAATCTTGGGCCAACCACTGATACTTTTGTAGAAGTGATGAGAAAAAGAAAGGAAACAATGATGGGTCCTGATACATGGCAAGTTTTTAAACAAAGAGATACAACAGAAATGGCCAAGTCTATGTTTAATTTCAAAGAAAGGATGAAAAGAAGGATGCTAAAGGTGCATTATTTCAAGCACCCTCATATAGCTGGATATTTGTATGATAGGCACCTTGATGCCTATCGAAGACTCCCATGGAATGACGAGGTTTTTCTTTATTTTGAAAAATTATTTTATGCAAAATTATTTTTGGGAATGAAACCCAATTATAATGGCCTTCCCTCTAAATTTTCTGGTCCAGGGAAAGGTCGATTGTGTGACCGTAGGGGCGCTAGGAGTGAAGCTGAGTTGCCTCGCCTTGAGCCACCATTCGTTAGTCGACCTCTTCGTGTCGAAACTTTACAGTCAGAGATGGATGCCACTTCTCAAATTAGTCGAGAAGCAAGCGATGCCATCATTTACAATGTTCAAAGTGGATTGAGTGGAGTTGATGTTTTTCTGAATCGACAAAGAGAACGTGAGAATGCACACACTAATTTTGTATATTATATAGATGAAGAGATAGACAACATGAGTGTTGAAGATCTCGAAACATATGCAAATAATTGTTGCAATGGTTGGCAGGACCTAATTATTCATGAGCAACAGGGCATGGGAACAATATGTGTTAATGGCTAGGGTTTGTTAGGGTTCTATAATAATAGGATTCATAATTTTGAATTGGCTTCCTTAAAATCTTGTAATATTTTACGCACCTTTGCCTTCTATAAAAATTTTCCCATATTTAAAAAATGAAAAGAGGGTTTGTCCTAAAACAACTATCAAAGGACAAAAAGAAACAAAGATCAAAATAATATTAAAATGCCACTACTTTAGTTTAATTTTGCAAATAAGATTTTGTGCATCTTGTCCTAAATGCCACAATCCATGATTAGTCAAATAAGTTTAATCTTGGCTTTTCATGCTTTAAATTTCATGTTGTTAGATAGAGAATAAAGAGTTAGCCAAACAGTTTAATCTTGGTAGATTAATAGTTAAAATAGATAAGAATAAGGAGCTCAATAGTTTAATCTAAACCCTTGAAAGAAATAAGGTTAGAATTGGACAGTTTCTTGTTTTAAAGAAAAATGAATAAGGGTTTGCAAGCTCAAATGCACCCATGCAAATAAAGGAAAAAATGGTAGTATAGTTGATGGGTAGGAAAACGAAGTTTCAGAAGGCATGGATAAACATCATTTGGAAAATTGCTAATTTCCCTCGCTACTATGTGTTCCAGTACTATACCCTTTAATTATAAAGACTCAGAGCATTTCTCTGACTTTTGGTGGGACTGGACCCACGTCTTAATGACTGATTGGCATCAAGGTATTGAAATTCCCCCCATTTTCAATCCTTCCCCTTCATAAAAACCATTTTACCTCAAAATCACTCATTTTCCCTATTAAATCCCCCTTTCCTAAGTCAAAACACCTTTTTTTTACTTAGGAAAAGTAGAATCCCCTTGAGTAATTTCCTTTTTCATACAAAATCCTCTAAAAACCCACACAAATACATTATCCTAAAGTATAAGTGTGAAATGTTTAAAATGGGGCCACCACTATGAAAATTGCACCAAAAACACTTAAAACACACTTTACTTAGTGTATTTGTGTATTTTCCCTCTCATAGTCTTTTTTCATATTAACATTTAACTTATTTATTAATTCCATTATATACCCCATATCGTAATATATTAAATCCTTTATGTTAAAAAACCCAAACCCACATTATATGTTTATCCTATGGTTTATTTAAACCCATGTGACAATTATCCCGCTCCCAATAGGTTTAAACCATATGTTTATATTAACCTGCCTAAAGTTTACTTTACACCTTGATATATACTATTTGCAGTGTAAAACGTAAACCCCACCTATCCCTTTATACAATAAAATATTTATGTTAAAACTATGTTTTAACATATAAAACTTAAACCCCATCGCATATAAGACCCCGGGCCCCACACCCATTTACCCTGCAACTCAATCGCTTGATCTGGACCCTTTGCACTTCCCTCGCCCGATATGATGACCCATCATCCATATCGCAATTTCAATGGCGCAGTTGTTAATCGATTTTAGATTTGTTATATTAGCAGTATTGCCCCTCTCTATCTCGTACACGCGTCATGTTTTCACTGCATCACATCCATTTTAAAAATACTTTTTACCACCTTTATTCGATGTGATAACCGCTTACCTATAAAAATCCCCTGCGCCTAAATTGTTGCCCATTCGAATTGACAGGTAATAAATGCCAACACTGTTTAAACCAAAAATTTTATAAAATAGCGGAATGTATGCATTTCACCCTTCTGTTTCTATTTTCACTGTTAAACCATTTTTGACTGATGAAAAGACGTTGTCGACCCTGTTTGAAGGTAGAAACCAACATAATTCCATCAAATTTGTTGTTGCGACCGCTCAGAACCTCCAGATTGCATCTAAAAGACCTCAACAAGATTTTGAAAGCTTCTAAACTCCCTACAAACCTCTTTTTGTGTCAAAATTCCTGGATTCACAGGTTAGTAACAAAAGGAGAATTTGGATAAACAGTTTAATACTAGTTAAAGTTGTTTACTCCAAAAAAACTTACAAAGAAATGGATTTTACATGATATTCCTTAACAAAAGCTTCCAGGAAGCAGAACAGAAAGAAGTCATTTATGCATAGAGAGATAAATTGGCACAGTAAATGATAAAAGTGAAATAAAAAATCACAGTGACACTGAAAACAAAAATGTCAAAGAGCATCAGAGTTAAAGTGTATCAGATAAAAGTCAGAGTGAAAGTTAAAATAGAGTAACAAAGCAGTCAAGGTAAAAAAATAAAATTAAATATAGAGGAAGTAATGCTTAAAAAGAACTGAAAACACTTTCACCAACAAAAATGAATTTTATCCAAAGTAAAAGTCAAACAATTAGAAGAACAAAAGATGAAAATAGAGCAAGAAGGGACATTTTCCAGAAATTTCCTATTTAAGTCATAGTTTTGAAGAAACTATTGTGGCCAATAAAAGATAAATTGTGTAAAACTGGAGGAGGTTTATGTTCCTAAGAGGGCAATATACAAAAAATATCTCATTTTTTACACAGGTATTAAATAATAAGAGATACATGCACACATTCACACCCTATTTTTCAGATTGTGCAAATTTTGTTTTACACATCGTTTTGCAGAGCTTATTGTGAACAACTGGAGTGGAATTTTAGGGAACTGAGAGAGGTTTAGCTCAATAACATATTTATCTATAATAACCTCTTTCACGTTTTACATATATTTCTCGGATTGAGATATACAAAGGTATCATTGGACCCAAAGTTTGTAGAATTTCTGGAGCAAATTGCACAAAGGAAGGAGACGGTTATTGACTTAGAAGCCTCACCATCAACTAAGAGTTGCTATCAAATTTGAATTTCACTTCTTTTTCACCATCAATCCATAAATATAGTGCCAAATAGATTCATTAGTTTTGAGTTTCCTTTATTTAAGTTCTATTTATGTAATACAATTTGACATATTTGTAAACCAATCTTGATATATTTTCAAGATATTTTAGTTTAGAATTTGTATAAATACTTCATCATTTGAAGTATTGAGTGTGGATTAATTGCTAAAGATTTCTATAGCTAGAAAATTCTGAACCTAAGTGTTTTTGTGATCAATATCAAGTCAGAAGACTGGATTTCTAGGAATAAAGCATCATATCACTGGATTGATGTGTTGGGCCACTGAAGTGAAGTAATTTCTAGTGTTATCTGTCTATTTTATTATGTTTTCCATCCATTCAATATTTGTTCTAAATTTTAATGTAAAATCAGGAATTTTTATATCAAAGTTTGTTAAAAGCACTCTGTTATTGACTGGTTTTCATTTTAATGTTTTCTGCTGATATCCAGACTAGGGAACACTTAATTTATCCCTAATTTTTATTGACCCCTACCTTTTCATTCCTTATCTGGATCAAAGAATTCTTAATTTCTCTTCATCCTAATTAAAAGCACTTCACCAATCAGCCTTTGAAGATCTTTGGTGACTCTGCTATCTTACCCTTTAAAAATTTGACTTTAGACCTTGATCTTGATATTTCTGCTTGACACATTGATTCCATTTGTCCAATGGATTACATATTCACAACCATCCATCTCATTAAGTGATTTTCCCACCAAAACCATTCAAAACCCCAAAACCAATTTTCCCTATATAACTAGCCTAAAATCAAACATTAAAACAAAGTTAAATCTTATAAAGAGAGTCCTCTCTGAGCCTTAGGAAGGTTAGATCATAAATCTTAAAAGTAGGTCTGTGGTTACCTCGGCCAGTTCTTTCTTTAAACTTAAGAAATTACTAAGTGATAACATATTGGCGACTCCACTGGGGAAACTAACATTTTCTTCATAAATATTTTATAGGTTCAGATATGATCTATGACAGTGGGCAGTGATCAGACGCACAAAGGTTAAAATCATCCACTTGGCGACTCCAAATTAATTTCACAATGAAAACTCCACTAGAGGAATGAACCTGAAAGAACAATATGGAAAGATCAGGCTTTTAACTTGGTTCTTAATCCAAGACATCATGTTCTTTCTCATTAATAAAAATTTTCAATGTATATTGTATTTTAGAGAAGATCTTACATTAGTTTTAAATTATTTTCCTTTAGAGATTGTAAATACTAATTCTCCTAATCCCTTCGAGCAACTTTGTTTTGAATCATATGATGATAATTTTCCAATTAAGAAGCCTCAAATAATCAAGACTGATCTTAAAATCCTTGTGCATATTCATGTACCTTATAAATTTCTTGATAGATATAAGCCCCTCATTTTACCTCTTATACTCCATGGTTTCCCTCATAACTATTACAAATTTCTTCCTAGGTTTGATGGAGAAAATAATAACATCACTGCTGAAAAAAATATTCATTGTTTTGAAAATTATATGGATTTATTTGAGATTGATGAAGATGATGTTAAAATCATACTTTTTTCTCTTTTTTTGCAAAATAGAATAAAGAGTTGGTTCAAGAATCTCCCTAATGCAAGCATCTCAAATTTCCAGCAGTTTGTAAAATGTTTTCTTGATAGATGGATAATGAAATTCAATATTTTTGTGACCATAGAAGAATATAATCATTTAAAAAGACATCCAAATGAAACAATACAACAATTTTCTGACAGATTTAATAAATTTTATTATTAAATGCCAGAAAATATAACACCTCCTCATGATTCAACTCTCTTGCATTATCCGAGTGCCCTTGATCCAGAAATAGAATTTTAGTTAAGAGAAAGAGATTCAGAAAAACTTGTACGGATGCACAACATTGCAGTTGATGTAGAATTTAATTTGCAAATCAAAAAGGAAAAATTGAAAGCACAAGGAGAGAAGAACAACACTGCAGAGGTAAAACTTAGCCTTTTGGTAAGAAAACTAGATGAAATCATACAGAAGATCACTATGAAAGATGAATTTTTTGTTCAAAATCACCATGAAGAAATAGAAGAGGTTGATATCCATGAAAAAATTCCTGCTAATTCCAATTATCATAGATCAGAAAATGTATGTACAGATCAATATGTGGAAGAGGAATATATCGATTTAATGTGTATGTTTGATGAAATTCCTTCATTTAATGATTTTCCTGACTATGATCAATATGATGACAATTATGTTCTTCAATCTCAAACTAACTTTACAGAGAAATCAGTAGCTAGTTTGGAGGATGAAAAAATTCATTTTTAGGAGATGTAATACAAATATCAACTAATATAGATCAGCCATGACGGTGAAGAAGAAAGTGCAGAAAATTGGGAAGTAAATCATGGATCTCTACCTCTTTGTTTTGCTTCATTTCAATTCATCAAAGACAACTTTAATGCAATTAAAAATTATCAGTGTTTAGGTATTGTGGTTGACAACAAAGAAGATAATGAAACTCTTGATCAATATTTTTCAGTTTCACAAGTACAGTTATCAAATTTTATTGAAAAATTTGATCAAATAACACAAGAAAGTTCCATACCACTATGTTTTGAATTATTTCAGATTTTAAAGGAAATATGGTATAACATATTTAAAGAAAAGGATGAGCAACTTGTTGAAGTTTATGAAGTCCAATGGAATTCTATATGCCATAGGTTGCAGTAATTTTCTGAAGTTTTTCATGATCCAATAGAAAATATGTTGGATATTGAATGCATTCAAATCTTGCCTCTATTAACTAAATATGAGTTTCAAAATCAATATGATAAATGTTTCAGCAACTAAACATTACAACTAGTAGGATTATCATCACAAATCTTATCTGAAAGTTTGCAGGGAGATAAAGATGAAAATAACATTTCAGTTTCATGGCATGGAGGTCATCTAGAACAGATGTACAGTTGTTTATATTAGTTAAACATTAGTGTATATATCTTGGAATATCCTTTTGAAAAGTTTCTAGATTCAACAAAGGAAATCAACTATTTCCTTATCCTCTCATTTGTTGAAAAGTTTCTAATAGGTTGGAGAATTACAATTTTGATAATCAACAAGCAAATGCAGCAAAATCTATCAAAGTACATAATTCTTGAATGGTTACATTGGTTGTTTCATTTTACCTAACCAACAGTTGGACAACTGATTAGAGTAAGTAGATACGATTTCAGCTTATTTTAGTTTTCATTTTTCATCTAGTTTGAAATAATTCATTAATATTTGAAGCCAAGGAAAAGGCCCTAAGATATTGATGATTTAGTAGTTTGGTTTGAAGGTTGAAACACATTTTAGTCTCAGATCATATTTCAATTTACAGAAAAATGTATAAATTCAGTTGAAGATTTTTCAGTCACAAAATATGCATGTTTGGGATTGGCCCAATGGATCAGGCTACTAGTCGACAGTGTTCTTGACATCTCACAAGGAGATGCCATCCCCATGTGAAGCCACTGTTAGGATTCTATAATAATAGGATTCATAATTTTGAATTGGATCTGTTACAATCTTGTAATATTGTACATACCTTTGCCTTCTGCAAAATTTTTCCCATATTTAAAAAATGAAAAGAGGGTATGTCCTAAAAGAACAATCAAAGGACAAAAAGAAACAAAGATCAAAAGAATATTAAATATGAACCCGAGAAAAAAACTATATCATGAAAGTGTTGCACATTCAAATGCCACTACTTTAATTTACTTTTGAAAATAAGATTGTGTGCAGCTTTTCCTAAATGCCACAATCCATGATTAGTCAAATAAGTTTAATCTTGGCTTTTCATGCTTTAAATTTCATGTTGTTAGATAGAGAATAAAGAGCTAGAAAAACAGTTTAATATTGGTAGATCAATAGTCAAAATAGAGAATAATAAGAAGCTCAACAGTTTAATCTAAGCCTTTGAATGAAATAAGGTTAGAATTGGATAGTTTCATGTTTTAAAGAAAAATGAATAAGGGTTTGCAAGCTTAAATGCACCCATGCAAATAAAGGAAAAAATGGTAGAATAGTTGATGGGTAGGCAAAAGAAATATAACAAGGCATGGATAAAAATCATTTGGAAAATTACTAATTTCCCTCCCTACTATGTGTTCCAGTACTATACCCTTTAGTTATAAAGACTCAGAGCATTTCTCTGACTTTTGGTGAGACCAGACCCACGTCTTAACAACTGATTGGCATCAAGGTATTTAAATCCCCCCCATTTTCAATCCTTCCCCTTCATTAAAACCCTTTTCCCTTAACATCACTCATTTTCCCTATTAAAACCCCCCTTCCTAAGTCAAAACACCTTTTTTTAACATAGGAAAAGTAAAATCCCCTTGATTAATTTCCTTTTTCATACAAAATCCTCAAAAAACCCACAAAAATACATTATCCTAAAGTATAAGTGTGAAATGTTTAAAATGGGGCCACCACTATGAAAATTGCACCAAAAACACTTAAAACACACTTTACTTAGTGTATTTGTGTATTTTTTTGCTCATATTCATTTTTCATATTAACATTTAACTTATTTATTAATTCCATTATATACCCCATCCCATAATATATTAAATCCTTTATGTTAAAAAACCCAAACACACATTATATGTTTATCCTATGGTCTATTTAAACCCATGTGACAATTATCTCGCTTCCCATAGGTTTAAACCATATCTTTATATTAACCCACCTAAAGTTTACTTTACACCTCGATATACACTATTTGCTGTGTAAAATGTAAACCTCACCTATCCCTTTATACATTAAAATTTTTATGTTAAAAATACATTTTAACATATAAAACATAAACCCCATCACATATAAGGCCCCGATCCCCATGCCGATTTACCCTGCAACTCAATCGCTTGATCTGGACCGTTCGTAATTCCCCTGCCCGATCCAATGGCCCATCATCCATATCGCAATTTCAATGGCACAGTTGTTAATCGATTTCAGATTTGCGATATGAGTAGTATTGCCCCGTTATCTCTCCTACACATGTCATCTTTTCATTGGATCACATCCATTTGCGAAATATTGTTTACCACCTTTATTCGATGCAATAGCCGCTTACCTGTAAAAAGCCCTCATGCCTGAATTTCTTCCCATTAAAATTGACAGGTAATAAATGCCAACACTGTTTAAACCAAAATATTTATAAAACAAAAGAATTTACACATTACACCCTTCTGTTGCTATTTTCACTCTTAAACTATTTCCGACTGAGAAAAAGACGTTGCCGACCTTGTTTGAAGGTAAAAACCAACATAATTCCATCAAATTTGCTGTTGCGACTGCTTAGAACCTCCAGATTGCATCTAAAAGACCTCAACAAGATTTTGAAAGCTTCTAAACTCCCTTCAAACCTCTTTCTGCGTCCAAATTGCTAAATTCACAGGTTAGTAACAAAAGGAGAATTGGGATAAACAATTTAATACTAGTTAAAGTTGTTTAATCCTAAGAAACTTAAAAAGAAATAAATTTTAAATGATATTCCTTAACAAAAGTTTCCAGGTAGTAGAATAGAAAGAATTAATTTATTCAGAGAGAGATAAATTAGCACAGTAAATGATAAAAGTGAAATAAAAATTCACAGTGACAGTGAAAACAAAACAATCAAAGAGCATCAGAGTTAAAGTGTATCAGATAAAAGTCAGAGTGAAAGTTAAAACAGAGTAACAGAGAAGTCAAGGTATAACAGTAAAAGTAAATACATAGGAAGTAATGTTTAAAAATAAGTGAAAACACTTTCACCAACAACAATGAATTTTATCCAAAGTAAAAGTCAAAACAGTTAAAAGAACAAAAGATGAAAATCGAGCAAGAAGGGACATTTTCTAGAAATTTCATATTTAAGTCATAGTTTTGCAGAAACTATTGTGGCCAATCCAAGATAAATTTTGTAAAACTGGATGAGGTTTATGTTCCTAAGAGGCCAATATACAAAACCCTATCACACATTTTACACAAGTATTAAAAAAATGAGAGATACATGGACATATTCACAACCTATTTTCATATTGTACCAAATTTTGTTTTACACATATTGTGGTAGAGCTTATTGTGAAAACCTGGAGTGGAGTGTTAGGAAACTGAGAGACGTTTATCTCAATAACATATTTATCTAAAATAACCTCTTTCAATTTTTACATATATATCTCGAATCGATATATACAAAGGTATCATTGGACCCCAATTTTGATGAATTTCTGGAGCAAATTGCACAAAGGAAGGAGACAGTTAGTGACTTGGAAGCCTCATCATCAACTAAGACTTGCTATCAAATTTGAATTTCTCTTATTTTTTACCATCTATCCATAATATAGTGCCAAATAGATTCATTAATTTTTAGTGTTCTTTATTTAAGTTCTATTTATGTAATATAGTTTGAGATATTTGTGAACCAATCTTGATATTTTTTCAAGATATTTTAGTTCAGAATTTGCATAAATACTTCATCATTTGAAATATTTAGTGTGGATTAATTGTTGAATATTTATATATCTGGAACATTGTGAACCTAAGGATTTTTTTGATCAAGCTCAAGTTAGAAGACTATATTTCTAGGAATAAAGCATCATATTACTGGATTCATGTGTTGGGCCACTGAAGTGAAGTAATTTTTACTGTTATCTGTCTATTTTCTTATATTTTCCATCCATTCATGATTTTTTTCTAAATTTTAATGTAAAATTAGGAATTTTTATATCCGAATTTGTTAAAAGCACTCTGTTATTGACTGGTTTTCATTTTAATGTTTTCTGTTGATATCCAGACTAGGGAACCCTTAATTTCTCCCTAATTTCGATTGAACCCTACCTTTTCATTCCTTATCCGGATCAAAGAATTCTTAATTTCTCTTTATCCCAATTAAAACCACTTCACCAATTAACCATTGAAGATCTTTAGTGACTCTGCTATCTTGCCCTTTAAAAATTTGACTTTAGACCTTGATCCTGATCTTTCTGCTTGACACATTGACTCCATCTACCCAATGGATTACATATTCACAGCTATACATCTCATTAATGGATTTTCCCACCAAAACCATTCAAAACCCCAAAACCAATTTTCCCTATATAACTAGCCTAAAATCAAACATAAAAACAAAGTTAAATCTTATAGAGATAACCCTCTCCGAGCCTTAGGAAGGCTAGATCCTAAAGCTTAAAGGTAGGTCTATGTTTACCTCGGTGAGTTCTTTCTTTAACCTTGAGAAATTACTGAGTGATAACAGGGTGATTATTTTAACACATGTACAATTTGTAATAAATACATATATATATACATTTATTTGTATACACTAATCTAACAAAAATGTATCATTATATGTTATAACCATTTTTAGTTTTCATGCTTGAGGAACGAAGATGATGTTAATATCACGGTCGGAGCCTCTGGTTCACACAATCAAGATGGGTCTCACCATCAATCACACAATCAAGATGGTTCTCACGATCAAGATATGTTGGAAAATGTTAGTGCTTTTTAAGTGAACATGATTATGTACAAATATTTTTTATCTATTATTATATATATCGAAACATGATGAAATTTTTTTAAAATAAATAATTGTGCACATGCATTGCAGATGTATATATAATTCAATGTTAACAGATTTCGATTCCGTCCGATGTTTTTGGGATGGTGGTACCTTATTCTTCCTTGGGAGATGTGCCAAATCCACCATCACAAGTATGAATAAATTTTCACTTTTAAATATATGTTTTTAAGGTATATATTCCAGCTCAAATTTTACATTAAAAAATGAGATCTCTAGATCTTGAGTTATTTTAATTTTTTTGAACTTTAGGTTTTTGGAGATTTTCTTTCGGAGCCACCCTTAGGAGATGTGCAAGATCCACCATCACAAGTATTCAAATTTTCACTTAAATATATTTTTAAGTTATAAGTTATAAATTCAAGTTCAAAAGTTTTATTATAAATTGAGATCCAAACCTTGAGTTATTTTATACTTTTAAATTTTTTGAATTTTAGGTTCCTGGAGATGGTTTCTTTTCTCCACAGACTCTAGCGGTGGAGTGTATAATGGATATAGGAACATCTACACCATTTGAACAAGTTGTCTAACTTTTTTTTTAATATTATTGAAAATTAGTTTATAGTTATGCATTTTCATTTGAAATTTTTTAATATGTATATACTTGTACATGTATATTGTACAGTTTACTGTGGAATATGTTCCCGTGGAGGAAGTTTTAATGGACGAGCAACAAAACACAATGGAGAGGGAACCTCATGAGGTATTTCATGATTTATTTTTTTCATATTTTTTTTTACATGAAGTTCTATATTCTAATTCAATTTTAAAATGTATTAAATTTCAATGTTTGTACACATTGTGTACAGGTTCCCCATGCTTCATAGGATAGCTCGAGGATCGTGACTTTGTTGGGAGAGACACTACATCCATATGTATTTGATGGATGATGCAAATGTGTGCAACATTATATTTGATAGATTTAGTCTTAAATTTACATTTTTATATATAGTCTTATCTAGATGCAGTCATATATTTACTTTTTTATATAACATACTTGTAACACTATACATTGAAATATATATATATATATATATATACACACACACACTTTTATTGTTCATGCGAGATACAAATTTTGGACATATTTTACTGTTTGGATATATATATATATATATATATATATAGTTTTAAATTACATTTACTCTTGTCTTGGATAGTTACATTTGACATGTGATCACAAAATTAATCTCTAGATGGAAATTTCAAATTACATTTTCACAATGTGTATATTTTGGATATAGTTGAACTACATTTTGGCATGTGATCACATGTTGTGATATAATGTTTTGTTTTTAGAACTCAAGTTTTTGAGGTTGAACTACATTTGGCATGTGAAGTAATGTTGTGATATAATGTTTTGTTTTTAAAACTCAAGTTTTGGATGATTGAACTACATTTGGTATGTGATTGTGATATAATGTTTTTTTTATTGGATAGTTGAACTACATTTGGCATGTGAAGTGATGTTGCGATATAATGTTTTCTTTTTAAAACTCAAGTTTTGGATGGTTGAACTATATTTGGCATGTGATTGTGATATAATGTTTTATTTTTATTGAATATTTGAACTACATTTGGCATGTGAAGTAATGTTGTGATATAATGTAAATTGCTTTTAAAACTCTAGTTTTGGATGATTGAACTACATTTGGCATGTGATTGTGAAATAATGTTTTATTTTTATTGCATAGTTGAAATACATTTGGCATGTGAAGTAATGTTGTGATATAATATGTTTTGTTTTTAAAACTCAAGTTTTGGATGATTGAACTACGTTTAACATGTGATTGTGATATAATGTTTTGTTTTTAAAACTCAAGTTTTGGATGGATGAACTACATTTGGCATGTGATTGTGATATAATGTTTTGTTTTTAAAATTCAAGTTGTCATTTTACAAACAAAAAAACTTCACATGAATATATGTATATAGAAATGATTTAAGTACATGTTTGAATATATATATATATATATATATAAACAATCATAAGATTCTAGGTCTTCTTAGATGTGTCAAACAATCATAAAATTTTAAAATTGCATTCTATAACATATATATCCAGTACGTGCAACATTTTTCATCAATGCACATAGAAAAGCTACTTTCGGTTGATAGTAAACTGGAAATTACAAAACACATACCACACATTTTGCATTCAAGAATGAATATTATACAATTTAATTCTAATAGACATGCACATCTAAAAAGAAATCGTGAAACTTCAAATTTTCATTATATCAACTATGCTAGTGACACAGATTTGTACATTTTGCAATAATGACATTATGAAAAATTTTACCAGAGAATGTATGAAATCCTTTAGACCAAATAATATAGACATGTGTATGTGTACACGTGTATAAATTACTCGTGTGCATGTACCAAAACAATGTACATATGAAAACACTTGCATAGATAACATAACAAGGCAGTTCAATTTCTAGTTGAGTTCTAGAAGTTGTAAAACATGAATCCAAAGAGAAGAAATTGCTGGGCATTTCAATCAAAAAGATTCCAATGGAATGTCATCTTTGACATTTTCCATTTGTTAATTTTCCTTTTTTTCTTTGATTGAACTTCTATCAACTTTATGTGTGTTGCATACACCAAGTGACTATATTGATAACTTATGACATCAGGTTCATAGACTTCAAAGTAAACAAAATCCCCACTTTGATTATTTTGTCTGAAAAAATAACCTTTCAGTATAATAGACCCACTGTCATATGTAAACCCATGATCAGTATAGTTTTCTAATAATTTCATCTTTCGTTCAGTGCAATGCATCAAATAATACTTCACATTTGCATTGTTGATAGTAGGTGCAATTACAACAAAAACATCTCCTACACAATAAAAAAAACTTATGTATTTAAATTTAGATCAATTAACATGAAAATTTAACTTTAAAATTAACATACATGTACTTGATTTTATTATCTATTTCTACTCTATCATTTGAAAGAAATTGAAATGTTACCTTCTCTAACAAGATCATAAACTCGATCACCATCAGATGATATTGTAGTCTCCTCTAATTGCATTTCTTCAAACATTGCAACAAAAATTCCCCCCTTTGTATATAGCTCTATATGTTGCCAATATTTTACATACATTTTGTTTTCACAAACATCATTGGATTCTGTGTTGTCTATGCAAACATGACAAAAACAAGAATATTTTATTTTATTCAGTGCAAACACATTTGTGGACAACTTTGTTTTAATTGAATGTAATTTTCGAATCCCTTTTATTGTTTCAACGTCATTTCCAATTAATTTATCTGCATCTTCGATCCCAATATGCCAAAAAACCATATATGGAAAATTCAAAGAAGAATATAAATATGATATCAAAATAACATCAAAGATAATCATTGTGATAAATGTACACTGTTTAAAACTGGAAATCCAATAAAAATTAAATTGAATGTACCTTCGCACTTCCCTTGATCGGTTAGTCTCATGGCTTAGTGCAACGATGCACCATTGAACAATTTATTTAGCATCCACAAGTCGGTTTGCAGCGGGGTCCATTTTATATCTTCGAAGTGCTCATTTTATGAATGTCACTGCACCGTCATGTTCTCCTTTTCCATGAATAGTCTCAAAGAAATTCCAACAATGTTTAATGCGGGTTTTCATATGAAGACAACACAACCAAAAGAATGATCGTGAATATTTGAATTGACCTGCGCATCCATTTGACCATATCCAATGTTCATTGAATTCTATTCCACGACTTTCAAGGAGTCATAAATATTTCCAAAACAGTGTTATACAAAATATGTATCATGTGTATAACCGTCACTGATATAAAAGTGATATTCTTTAAAAATATGCTAATTTTCATTGGTTATTCCTCTATGATCAACATTTTTTTCATCATGTCTGTATATAATATGGACAAGCATGGAGACTTGGTTAGAATGATAGTATTCACTTTGATTTATTTTTTGTGTAACAAATGTGTAGTTTTCTAGAAAATCAATTACTCACAAAATGGTCCCTGGTGGAAAAAATTCACAGGATTTTTTGAATTGCAAGTCCTGCCATCAAGATCTATGGGAATGCTTGGTGTATTTATAGATTTCTACCTCAAAATTTCTCAAAAAATCTATCACAAAAAATTCTTCTTCTTGCAAATAAATTCTTTTAGTACTTGAACCTTGAATCGATGTATGGATATATTCATATCTCTTCCATTTCACTTTCATGTTGGACAATGATTGATCATTTATATCAGTACGATATTTGTTTTGAAATTTATTCAAATTTCCACAATCATGGCATTTTTTACCACCAACACATTTCTTTTGGTAAAATAATTCATGTCTTTCTCTTCCACATAGAATTTGAGATATGAAATCATGGATAGTGGAAGGAGGAGGTAAATTTTTCCAAAATTTTCTACCAAAATTAAGGAATGTGTCATAATATAACTGAAATTCCACATGATAACGACAACAACAAGTGTGACGTATGGTGATAAGTTTTACATACCATGGTTTTTTTTGCACAAAAGCACTTATTAAGACGTCAATTTCATGATTCTCTTCTTTGAACTTGTTGAACGAATCTATCTGAGTGGTGTCCAAGAAATTTTTTGGATGTACTCATACTGATTTCATGCTATTATTCTTTGCATCACATCCCTTGCATTTGGCGAAACATGTGAATTTTTCAGCCAATATTCATATTTTTTTTTTTAACATTTTCTCCGAGTCTATCTTTGTATGTTTGCCTACAAATATCTCTCCAAAAAGCGAGTTCATCATTTACATCTATTTGCAACCGAAATTTCTGATGTTTGTGCAAAAATTTTCGTGAGGTTCCTAATGCTCGTGCCATAGATTTTACCAAGCGATTCTCTTTAGTACTTGATGAAACCACTGCCATATGTATTCCTCTATGTGCATCTGAAAAAAATTTCCGTTTAGATCTTTTAATTTAATTTATAACACTACTTATATTTTGTATCACACTCTCCTTCATTTTTTTATTATCTTTTGTTGATTTTTGAATACCCAATAAAGTCGTAGCTTCTTTTAATTTCCTTAATGTTAGGATACCTTTCAACAATTGGGCTTGAACTGCCACATTTTCCTTTATAAACTACGAATAAAAAATGTGATTAACACGATATCGTATAAGATGGTCAAATTTTTTATCTCCGTATGTGTGAGTGTCAACATTTTCTAACATCTCATCATTTATATAGATTTCATCTGTACATATTCGAATTAATAGTACATAATAAGTTTACATATTCAATAAATAAATGAATTAATAAATATGTATAATTTCAATAATATGTGCATGTGTTCAACATATATATATATATATATATATATATATATATATATATATATATATATATATATATACATATATATATATATACCTGGTGATTCAATTTCTTCACTTGAATTTCTTTCAACATTGCCACCATCTTCAATAATTGGTTCAATATCTCTTTCACTTTCTCTTTCAATTTTTTTTATCTTATCATCAATGTTTTAAGGAATATCTCTCTCTGTTTACATTGCAAAATATTTTTCAAATTAGTTCATCAAATAAAAATTAAGCTTCACAATTTACACTAGGAAAAATTTAAATATCAAATTTATAATATTTACATTTACATACCTTCTTCAACTTCTAGTTGAGGTTGATTTTCCCTTTCAATATTTGAGCGTTATTCTCTCCTTTTTTTTTGAGTCTCTCTTCCATGTTCTCTACATTCCCCAGGGTCTCTTGTTTGATCATATTTTTTCTTGAAATTCCTTTGATTTCCCATGATAATTGAGTATGAAGTTCAAAAAAAATGTTTCAAAAATCTAGACAAAAACTCAATTAAAAAAAAAATCACAAAATTTTGCACAAAATACATACCTCAATCCAAAACACTTAATTTAAAAAATCCAAGAAAAAAATGTCTTTTAAAAATGAAATGAAACTCAAAATATTTCCTTCCAAGTCCTACAAAAAAATTTCATTTAAATAGTTAGAAAAAACTCATTTTAAAAAATAGTTATAAAATATTTACTTCAACCTCAAACACATACTCTAAAAAAATGTCACTTCAAAAAATACCTCCAAAAAATGTCCATTGAAAATTAAGCCCAACTTCTTAAAAAATGCCACTTTAAAAAATACCTCCAAAAAATGTCCTTTGAAAATTAAGCCCAAAAAGCCTCTAAAAAATATCACTTTAAAAAATAACTCCAAAAAATGTCCTTTGAATATTAAGACTAAAAAGAGTCCTTTCGAAATTAAGCCCAAAAAAAATCCAAAAAATGCATTTTGGAAATTAAGCCCAAAAACCTCTAAAAACAAAATACATTAAAAAAATTGTCCTTTGAAAATTAAGCCAAAAACCTCTAAAAACAAAATACCTTAAAAAGAAAATGTCATTTGAAAATTAAGCCCAAAAAAATCTAAAAAATGTATCACATACCTCCAAGAAATGTCCTTTGAATGTTAAGCCAAAAAGAGTCCTTAAGCCCAAAAAAATCCTTTGCAAAATCAAACCAAATGAAGAAATGTGCGAAATTATGCGAAAATAATGAATCCATTTGCGTCTATTTATATTGCCGCGATTTTTTTTTTTTTTTCCTGAGGGGCTTCGTTGAATTTTCTAGCCGACGTAAAGTCAATTAAAAGTTTGGCCAAACTTTTGTGTCGTTATACTTGACGGGCTGTCGTGGCAAAAAACAATTCAACCAAACTTTTTTTTAGAGTTCAGTTGAACTAATACGTCTGCAATTATGCAGAGCCGAGCTCTGAACACATTTCTTCAACTTTGGCCTCATTAAACTCCATGAAAGTTTGTGAACTAACTATCGGAACCAAGACAAGAATTTGCAGAATTCAATCTACTTACAGGAAATATAACTTTTATGGAATTTCATAAATATTTACTAATTTAATTAATTTTGTAATAAAACAGGTGCAAACAATTTCTGAAGGTCATTATGATTCATTAAAATCAATATTCTATGTCTTCCAAAATACAATGTAAAAAAAATTGAAAAAATTATGGTGCATTACATTGGTTCGTCGTCTGTAATGGGTAGTTTTTATAATTTTAGTTTATAACTTATATGTTGAGAAATTTTGTGGGCGCTGAAACATATTCAAAATATGCAGTTTTTTCATATTGAAACAGTTCAAAAAATTCTAGTAATTATGATATGCATCAGTTTGTTTCGTAAATATAACGAAAACGAATTAGACTCTGTCTAGATTGTTGTAACACATTTTGTTTCTCAAAAACAAAAAGTTTTCAAAGAATACACCAAAGTGTATTAACATGACTCTTTATGAATCCTTTGATTGTTAAAAACACACACTCAAAGAAACGCTAAGTTGACATATCAAATATGAATAAAAAAATTCCAAAAAATAAGTAATAGAAAGATAATAAAATTTATGGAAACTTTTATTTTTATCGCAAAATGAAATTCTAAACAGAAAGTTCGTTTTTCCTTGTAGAAAGTCGAACAACAGAAAAAAATGAAATTTTATTCTCAAAAAAGGGTAAAAAGTGTAACCCAACTTGAGTGTTTATATCTGCCTCTAAATAACATTGAGTGGTATCAGAGCAAGGTTTAGCAAGGTTTCAAAGAACCAAAGGAGTTAAGAAGGTCATGAGCTAATTACACTAAGAGCCTTGGCTATTGTGAGTAGCCCGCAAATCAAAGTTTGTATCCATTAGTCCATAAGTAAAAACTATATCTCGTTGAGAGTTTGTAAACCCAACTACTAAAATATTAGGGTGTGTAGCCTACAAAGCCACCACCATATCAAGAGGAAAGAGGCACCACCATTGACCAAAGGAGTCTCCACCATAAGTTGTAGCCATGAGCCTTCATAAGAATATCTGTGTTAGGTCCCTATATTACTAGTATAGTCCCCTATTGTTGTTAGTTTAAACCCCTTATTTTTATTGTTGTACCTATGTAACCCCAATATTGTTATTATTATTCCCTTACATTATTATTGTTAGGTCGACTAGGATTATATTATAATCCCATGGACTCCTATATATAGAAGGAGGTTTTGTCATTTGTATCATCCAAGAATTTTTCATTTATGTAATGTATTAGAGGTTTCCCCCTTGAAGTGGCTTATTTATAAGGAATTTATCTCTCTTTTCTTCTATTTTTGGAGCTGGTTACATAACATTTGGTATCACAGCTTTGGATTCTAGGGTTTCACTGCTCCAAACAGGTCATCGTGGAGTTTTTTCCATAACTTTTTTTTCTACGAATATTCAGAAGTGGAATGTTTTACAGATCGAAGCCGAAATCCTGAGGAACGTCGTGTAAAAATTTCAGATCTTGGTACGCAATATTTGCGGAGATATGATCTATGTAAGTTAGGGTTTTTTCAGGCTCCTAAATTTCACCTAAAAAAATCCATTATTGAATTTGCACTATAACATTTTTTATACGAAGTTTCAAAAGCTGAAATTTTTATAGAGCGAAGCCGAAATCCTGAGGAACGTCCTGTAAAAAATTCAGATCTTGGCTTGCAATATTTCCAGAGATATGATCTGTGTAAATTAGGGTTTTTTCAGGATCCCAAATTTCATATCAAAGAGGTGACCGTGGGAAAATCGTCATAAGTCTCTCTATGAGCATCGGTTTGGAATTAGTAAAAAGTGGCAAGAAGCAAACGGTCTCTAGTTTCCTGTTTATCAATTTCAAAAATGAAGGAGGAAACAGTGACACGTGGCATGCTATACAAGTTCACTCTACTAAACCAACATAATTAGGTCAATGTGGGAGATTGGGCATAACTTTTCCTTGAAGAATCTAAATCAGGTTAGACCTATGGCATTCGAAAGAAGATTTAGAGGGATACCATAAGAACGAATCTAAGATATTGAAGATAGGAAATCACATAGATAATTCAGTTTTAATATCGAGCTCCTCAAAAGCATGAAAAATGTGTGTATTTTTTTTGAGTTTCATAAGTTTTATTTGAAGAATCAGTTTGAATTGATTCCAAGGTCATATTGTAGAATAGATTTTAGTTTTGGGTTCTAAAATCCCTCCTAAAAAGAATTCAACACCCATTAAGCCTTCAGAAGCCTCTACTATGACTCATGAGGACAAAGAAACACAACATGACATATTAAAATTACAAGAGCAAGTGCACCAAATTTCGCTCTCGCAAAGAGAAACAAAAAAAAAAATTGAAAGTTTTGAAGAAAGCCGTGGAAGATAAGATTGATGGTTTGAAGAAAGATATGGATGGTTTGAAGAATGGCATGGAAGCTAATATGGATGGCATGGAAGCTAGCATGGAATATAAGATGGATGCCATGGAAGAAAAAATGGAAAACATAAAGAATGATCTAAAAGCAGACAGGGAAGGTTTGACAAAGTTCATACAAGAAATGTTTCCTAATGGTGAAAAGATAGTAGAGGAGACTCATGATGAGAATAAAATAAATGTTAATCATGATTTCATAAACTCTAATGTTGGATGGAAAACCCACCATATTCAAAAGATGGATATGAGGAATTTTGATGGAAAGGATCCTGTAACATGGATACTACATACAGAGCAATATTTTGATCTCAATAATGTGAAAAACACACAAAAGGTATGCATTACAACTTTACATTTAGAACAAAATACATTTGTATGGTATCTATGGATTTTGTTTCTATAAAAAAAATCGTCAGTCGGTTAATTTTTACGGAGGAATTGATAGCACATTAGGAGGATACAAAGAGAAGCACGTTCTTTATCCAATTGATAAATCCTTAAAAAAAAGGGTTCAATGGTGGATCATATTGAGGACTTCCAAAAATTGAATATAAGGGTAATTGATATTCCAGAGGAAGACGAGATTAATGTCTTCATAGGGACTTTAAAGAATAACGTCCAACATGAAGTTCACGTTTGGGAACCTGATTCATTAGAGAAGGCATTTAGATTGGCAAGAAAAATTGAATGTAAAATTATGGTGACAAGGAAGCCTACCACTTAGATCTATAAAGATGGAAGTATTGCTACTCCTAGACATCCACAACCTACAAGGTTGACACCACAACAATTGGAAGAAAAAAGAGGAACAGGGCTTTACTATAGTTGTGATAACAAATACACTAAAGGTCACAAGTGTGCTAAGAATAAATTATTTTACAGAGATTGTGAAGAGGAGGAAGAAAATGAAGAAGAAACTTCAAAAGAAGAGGATATACGCCAGGAGCCAACCCTAGAAGAAGAAGAAGAAATAAGTTCGACCATATCGTGTAATGAATTTTTAGTTATTACCAGTCCACAAAATCTCAAGATAGAAGGACATATCAAGAAGAAAAAGGTAATAGTGTTGATTTATTCGGGTAGTACCCATAATTTTATTCATTGTAAGGAGCCAAGGAATTGAATTGTTTCCTATACCCAGCACGAGAATATCAAGTGATGGTTGCAAATGGAGGAACTATAAATTTCTCTGGAAAATGTCATAATATCAAACTAACCATTTGGGAATATTTATTGAATAGTCCAATGCTTTCCATTCTAATGGGAGGTGCTGATGTGTACTATGAGTACAATGGTTACAATCTTTGGGGATGGTATCTTTTAATTTTCAAGGACTTTTCATGATTTTTTTTTTTGGAAAGAAAGGAAGTCAAATTACAGGGTATCGTACGGAAGCCGAGAAATATAATAAGCTCTAATGTCATGAAAAATCTTTTGAAGAAATAATGATGAGGCGTATTTGCACAATTATGCTCACTAGAAGTTCCAACATCAAAATCATCAATTTCTCCAGATATCCAAAAATTCTTGGACAATCATTCCAAGGTGTTTGAAAATCAAAAGGACTCCAACCTATTTTTGATCATGATCATGCTATTCATTTGATTCCAGGAAGTGTTCTTCCAAACAGCAGGCCTTACAGATATCCTTATGTACAAAAGAACGAAATTGAACATATGATTGCAAAAATGTTAGAGGCTGGTATAATTCAACTTAGTCAAAGTTCTTTCTCTACTCCAGTAGTATTCGTGCATAAGAAGGATGGATTATGCCGCATGTTTCTGGATTATAGCGAGCTCAATAAGCTCAATATCAAAGATAAATTTCCCATTCCTATGATTGATGAATTATTGGATGAATTACATGGAGAAATTCATTTTACCAAGTTTGAACTTCGTTTAGGATATCATCAAATTAGAATGAAGACGGAAGATATTCCAAAAAAAACATTTCGAACTGATGAGGGTAATTATGAATTTTTGGTCATGCCTTTCGGCCTTACCAATGCACCTTCTACATTTTAAGGGTTGATGAATTCCATTTTCAAACCCTTAGAAAATTTGTGCTAGTATTTTTTGATGATATTTGGAGTATAAGAGGTGGAGTATCTGGGTCATATTTTATCTCATCAGGGTGTTAAGGTAGACCATAACAAAATTAAATCCATTAAGGAATGGAAATTCCCCACAACCATAAAGCAATTGTGAGGATTTCTTGGGTTAATAGGGTATTATCTCAATTTTTTTAATAATTATGGGAGGATAGCAACACCTCTAACAACATTATTGAAGAAATATGCATTTTCATGGACTTCTGAAGCATAGTAAGGCCTTTGAACATCTTAAAGAGGAAATTTTCCTAGCACCGGTCTTAGCTACACCAGACTTCACAAAAACCTTTATTATGGAATGTGATGCCTCAGGAAATGGAATTGTTGTTGTTTTAATGCAAGAAGGAAGACCCATTGATTTTGAAAGTCGTCCAATCAAAATGAAAGTATTTATAGAAAGCTATTTATGAGAAGGAAATGTTGGCAATACTACATGCACTAAAGAAATCGTGACCTTACCTAATGGGAAGACACTTCAAGGTAAAAAATTAACATGATAGTCTTAAACACTTTTTGGAACAAAGACTATCTTCAGAAGAGCAGCAAAAATGGGCCACAAATATGTTGGGTTATGACTTTGAAATCATCTACAAAAAAGGGAAGCTAAATGTTGTCGCATATGCACTCTCAAGAAAGGATCTAGAGGTGGAAGATTTTCTGTTCCATTTCTATTATCCAACCAGATTGGATAACCGAAGAAATGGATGAATGGAAAAAGGACAAAGAAGTGTGGAAACTCATTCAAAAGTTGCAGCAAGATCCTAGTACATATGATACATTTAGTTGGAAAAATGATTCCTTATGGTACAAAGATCACTTATATATTTGTAAGAATTCCCAACTAAAACAAAATATTGTTTTGGAATTTCACACTTCTCCTTTAGGAGGACACTCAGGATTCTTTAAAACTTACCACAGGGTCAAGAAAGAATTTTTTTGGGATGGCCTTAGATCTGATATTAAAAATTTTGTGGCGGAATTTTTGGTTCGCCAGCAAAATAAAATTGAGACAATTAATACCACGGGTCTTCTACAACCTTTATCCTTTCCAAGTCAACGTTGGGAGGAGATTTCAATGGATTTTATCACAGGTTTACCTAAGTCCGAAGGAAAGAGTGTCATCATGGTGGTAGTTGATAGACTTACCAAGTATGCACATTTTTGTGCATTATCTCATCCATTTAAAGAAAGTAAAGTTTCTACTTCATTTATGGAAACAATTCAAAAGCTACATGGAAACCCAAAGATTATTGTAAGTGACAGAGATCCCATTTTTACTGGAAATTTTTGGACAGAATTATTTTCTTGTTTGGGTACTAATTTAGTTCATAGCTCATCTTATCATCCTCAATCCAATGGGCAAATTGAGATAGTGAATAAATTTTTGGAAGGATATCTTCATTTTTTTCTGATAAGAAAACATAATGGGTCAAGTGGTTACCTGTCACTAAATGGTGGTATAACACTTCCTTCCATACTGCAGCAAAAATGACCCCATTTATGGCACTTTATGGATATCATCCACTATCCATCACATCATCTTTAATAGAAAATTCTTAGGTTCAAGAAGTGGAATATCACATCGAGGATCAACAAGAAGTTCTCCAACTCTTAAAGGATAACCTAAATTTGGCACAAAATATAATGAAACAACAGGAAGATCAACATCGCAGTGAGATAAGTTCTGATGTAGGAGAATGGGTATTTTTACTGCTATAACCATACAAACAAATGTCCCTCAAGAAAGCTAATAAATATAATAAATTATCGCCAAAGTATTATGGTCCTCACAAGGTGTTTCTAAAGATTGGTATTGTGGAATACAAATTGGAGCTTCATGCTTCTTCACGAGTGCATCCAGTTTTCCATGTTTTATGCTTAAACAAGGTTATAGGTGAAAAAATTCCAGTTCAAACAATATTGCCAGAACTTGATGAGGAAAAAAAAATCATATTGGAACCTGAAGCAGTCATGGAAACAAGAACTTGACAGCGCTAAAAAATCGATCAATTTTAGAGTATCTCATCAAGTGGAAGAACTTACCCACTAAATATTCTACATGGGAGGATGAGAATTTTATACGGAAGCATCTAGAGGTACTCAAGCATTGAGGACAAAACTTTTATGAAGGAGAGGGGCATGTTAGGTCCCTATATTACTAGTATAGTTCCTTATCGTTATTAGTGTAACCCCCTTATTGTTATTATTGTACCCTTGTAACCCCAATATTTTTTTTATTGTGCCCTTACATTATTATTGTTAGGTTTTCTAGGATTATATTGTGATCCCATGGACTCCTATATATATAAGGAGGTTTTGTCATTTGTATCATCCAAGAATTGTTCATTTATGTAATTTATTTGAGGTTTCCCCCTCGAAGTGTCTAATTTCTAAGGTTTTTATCTCTCTTTTCTTCTATTTTTGGAGCTGGTTTCATGACTGTGTAGAAGAGATTAGCAAAGTTTCTAGTAGTTGTTTTGAGGCACCGTTAAAGTGAAGGTTAAAATTTTTGGCTTTAAAGATAATCAAGTGTATGTGGCATTCATTTTTAGAAGTCTGACACAATAAGGAAATAAGAAATAAGACAAAAGAAAAAAAGATAGTCATGGGTCACAAAGCAATAATGAAGAAAACAGAGAAAATAAATTTAAAGGAAGAGCCGAAGTATTTCAAAGAGCTCATAGAGGCTATCGCCACAGTTAGAGCATCTAAAAGACAGTTAGATGAAGTAGAAAAAATCAAGGATGAATGGATCAGGATAAATCTGGTAACACTTCAAAAATTTACTGGTAAAGATTTTAATTTTTGGGAACTGTCAAAATGAGAAATTTTCTTTGATGTAAAGAGTTGCTTGAGTATCAGTCTAATAACATGTGTTGAAGTATGTTATTCCATAGTATCTGATCTTATAAAACATGCACTGGATGAGAAGTCCTTGTGCATGGTAGAAAAATCTACATATTCCTACAAAGCATGGAAGACCATGGAAGTATAATTTGGTATAAAGGAATGTGACATAAAGCAAAAAATTTCGTTACAATTTGTTGAAGAATCAATAGAAAGTAAACTGCAGGTCTGAGAGTAAATGATGAAGACTCTAGGAGGAAAACAAACCTTAGAGAATCCCACTCAAATGTGGATAATGGCCATAAAGACTATAAAAGTGAAAACCATCATGTAGACATGCATATTGATGAAGAAGACACATAAAATATTGCAGAGTGAGAAGTTGAAGCCTCTACATGTGAAGTAGAGAAAGAGCATATAGATGCTCGAGAACCCCACTGTAACATGGATGGTGAAGATGATGGTGAATCCCACTATGATGAGATACATGTGGATGGTGACTTCAAAGTGATTTGTGAATTGTAGAATCCAACAATATACCTTGTTGATGATGGTGAAGATTCCAATAAATAATTGAATAGTGTGTGTGATATAGTTGTTATGATTGTAGTTGATGATGACCTCTTTGCATTAAAGTTTTAGGCATTTAAGTTTGATAATAAAAAAGACAATTTTTCATATGAAGTAATGCTTTGTAGAGTTGAAAGTGCATCTCTCGTAAATCTAACAACAAATGATTAATTTGGTGAAGTTTAAATGGTTAATGAGCACATACATACTCAAATATCCCACCATAGAGTGGATGAAAATTATGTTAATGAAATTTGTGGTCTCTTTTTTGAAACAAGGACTGATTGTGGAAATATGGAAAGTGCCATGTTTGATGAAGAATTGATGGTTGAAGCTACCATAGTAGCAACAAGTTATGAATATATAGTTATAATTTCTCATGAAGAAATGTTTGATCTAGAAAAAATTGATGATTAAGTAGATGATAAAGTGATTCATAAGTTTTTGGTGAGAATATCGACTAACATTATAACAGTGGAAGATAGCCTCAATTCAATTGAGGAGGCATATAATAAAGAATAAGTAGATAAATCTCTCACTGCAACACATAATGAAGATGTTTTTAACATTTATTTTGAGTGTGCAAGTAGAAAGGACAATGGTGTAGTTATAGTTATAGTTGAAAGAGAATATATTATGTAGGTAAATACTCTCCACGGACAGAGACGATCCCTGTAGCCCTAGGGTGGGTCTAGTAACAAGGAATCATGCTAGAGTGTAGGTTCCTAGACATTTGAATGAAAGAGGATGTGATAAGATGGCCTACCTATGGTCCAAAGATGTCGTCTACACTCGTAGTGATGATGAGAACTTATCGCTCCTGATCGAAGGAAATTCACAACCCTTCTGCTTATCATGTTTGGACACTTGCACAAAGATCAGAAAATGATAAACACTTACCACATAATAATTTCATCCAAAACTACTAGTCAGTCAAAGAAGACTAGCATATTGCATTTGATAAAGACAAAACATAAGACAGGAACCAGACAATAGTCACTTATATTAATAGGTAGAAAGAAGAGATACAACCATGCTCTGACATTGCGGTCTCCTCCAGCGGGGCTCAGGTGAATCACGTCTCAAAGCTCGTCGAGGAGTTCGGACGGGATAAGGGACCTCTCAATGGATTTCTCCTTGTTCTACCTTGTCAATAACTCAGTTATTGAACTATAATGTGTTCAACTAGTTTTCATAAAGAGAGAAGGCTTGTTTATATAGAGGCAAAGGAGGAGGTTGAGATCCCTACAAAGGTGGAAGGGAGGATATCCTTTAGGAGTGTTCCAAGGGAGGTGGAAACTACTAACTAAAGGGGGACGCCCATGGTTGTTTCAGTTAAACCACTCCCAATGACTCATCCTGGAGGTGGTTGGAATAAAACCTCTGCCTCTACTTTTAAAAAACATTTCATAAATAGATTGGCACAGGAATTACCCTAGGACAAAGAGCCAGGTGATGCGGGCCCTAGTGTTAATCTTCCACATTGGCGCGATGGCATAACTGACTACTCGCGCCAAGGAAAAAACAGGGATTTTTACAACTCTGCTCAGGGAAATGTCGACAAGAATAATGTTGCCTTCATCAAAAGGGATGCAATGATTTTATTTGCAAGGAATGACACTTTTCAGAAGTCACATAAATTACCCTCCAATGTGCGGGATGGGGATTGTAGGGACAGTGACAAAATGTTGTGTAATAGATGCCCCTTAAATCATGAAGTTCGAGGGAGAGGGAGGGATGAAATGCTTTATGAGAACATGTTCGAATGAAAAACCATTGTTGGACGCAGCCATCCAGTAGAAAATATCAATAAATAGACTCAGGTATGGTCACAACCATCCAATCAAAGAGTCATGCAATAAGTCATGATAATCCACAAAGAGCCTGCAGCCTATATTTTATCAGAAAAAACCAAGGGTCTTGCGCTCCATCTCGATCCAAACAAGTACAAATTCAGGTATGCAAATATATGAGCTGAAGTCGAACATGCAAGAAAATCTTCTGATTACCAGCCAATGACGAAAAATATTAACAAATGCGAGAGGAACCACCAATAATGACAATGTATCTCAAGTTACAAAGGTAAAATACAAGAAATGTGAATAGTGATCTAGCGTCGAACACCCGCAGAGTCAGTCGATCGAAGGCCAATGATGTGGACCTTACGTCGAATGCGAAGAACCTACCATTGAGTCATGCAGGCTCCAAGGTACCAAAAGGGAGTCTCTATATCAATTTCTTGGATAATTAATTGAAGTCAACAGGAAGTGACCTGATCGAAGGTGGGCCATAATGTTTCTAACATCATCAACATGAGACAGAGGAATATGATGTTTGTGAATCAGGACCAACAAAGAATCACAGGGAGGTTGAAAACTTCAGAGGAAAATTTCTCTTGAACATATCAGCAGCACGACACTGGATTTGAAAGTATTTTACATCAAAGTATCTAATGAAATAATGACGTGGAAAAGAGAAAATCAGAGGTCAAAAGAGATTACCTAAACCCATGGAAGAAAAAATGACGAAATGAGATATTCCCAGCCTGACACGAATGCAGACAAGTGCCATGTTCAAGAGAGACATACTGCCAACTTAACTAAAATCTGGTTCCATTTTCCCCCACCATTTCTAGAAAGTACCCCAATTATTTTTGAAAACAACCTTGAAGGGGATAGCATATGCTTGCATTGTAAGTTTTCCCTTCAGAAAAATCCATCCTAGTACATTTTACGAGCCCTAAGAAGGAGGAACTCGAATAACGTCATGGTGATGAAGTTCGATGTCATCAGAGTTTAACAAGTCTGCAAAAGGAAGAACTTGGCATATTTTCATGTTTAGAGAGTTTGAAAAGAAGACAAAAAAGAACACTCTAGCAGTCCCTTTTTGTAGGTAGTCTCACAGATCCAAAAAGGTAGAAAACTGTGTCTGAGAGAACCTCTTAGTCGCAATAGGCTAAAGTATTCCTTTTTCATAAATAACCTATCCCAACCCGAAAAAGGGTTAAACGTATACTGGGTAGATATCGTTTCGCAGCCATTTAACAAGTTCAAAATGACAAGCGTCTCGGCAGTATTTTCAGTTTTAGAGAGTTAGAAAAGAGTTGAAAGATGACTCCAGTTGTGACTTTTCATGTTTTTACCGAGTCCGAAAAAGTATAAAATATAACTCGTTACTTCATCATTGTCACATGAAAAACCTGTTTGCTGCACAAGAAACATGTGTAAAACATATTTTTCGAAAAATAATGATAAAATAATCGAAAAATATGCTTCAAAACCTAATTAGGGTTTTGAAAAAGTTATAAAATTCCAAAAATGGTAAAAAATAATTACTTTTCACTTTTACCTCTTGAGGAGCAATTTTCACCCATTTTGCTGTGCAATCTTGCAGCAACGATAGCAACCAATCCGCTACACCAATCGCAAATCTGTCAACTCCAGGTAAGATTTGAGATCCCTCTTGTCTTTTTAATTTTGAATTTGGGGGGAGAAATTGTAAAATTTAGGGCTACGCGGTTAGCGAAGGTTTCGGGCACGGAGTCACGCCAACCGCCCATTTTTTAATACTGGGGCGTGCCCATTGGCACGACTATTTTAGAAACAGTCGCGCCAACGATGCAAACCAATTTCAAGTAAAAATACTTACCAAATGTCCCAATTTTTTATAATTTCAAGAATAAATATTGACTAATACCACTTATATGTATGTTTTTGTAGGTAGATAAGAGAAAAATGGTTATAGAATGGAAAGAAAGGGAGAATAGTGAAGAATATGAGTTGGCCGTGGAAAATGAGGGATTTATGGTAGCCCTGAGAAACTGTGGTTTGCTAAAATTCTTGATAACACCATGCCTCCGAGCCCAACCAGAATTGCTACAATATCTAATCAGTATATGGGATGAAAATCAAGAGAAGTTCATACTACGGGATCAAGAGCTTGAGGTTGATGTCTCTGATGTATATTTCATCATAGGATTATCGCGGAGGGGTGCAGCACCACTCCTAACCGGCACCTGGCCTTGCATGGAAAACATGACCATGGTAATTGACAGGGTATTTCGAGGAGCACGGAAAGGTTCAGGTAGTGGGAAAGTTGATATTCAAACTATCCCTGATTTGACAGTACTTGTGGTATTGCACACCATCACAAGGGCTGCTGGATCAGAAGCACCGCACGAAGCAACAAAGACACAGTTGCTTCTTGCTGTGGACTACATGGCTCCTACTATCTACAATTGGGCAGAGGTCGTAACCATCAACATGAAGTGCCAACTAACCAAATGAAAGAATACCAAACTAAAAAAAATTGGTTATGGATCCATTCTGGTATCATTCTTCTTGGAACGATTACCAATTTTTCAGCGACAGGAGGTTATAGTTCTGAATCTACCAGCGAGAAAACTGCGGATCTCCCAATGGGCAGCACTGATGGCAAGGGCAGGGGGCAGCCAACAGATGTCCTAGAGGCCAGAATTTTTTGATTGGCTCCATAGAAAACTTATTGTCATGGAGGATTGGCCCTATGCTGGCACAGATTTCACTGATGATCTAGACCTCCCACTCCCGAAGGGAGAAGATTGGGATGAAGATTTGGGTAAGACTCAATTTTTTAAGTTTTATGAGTATTATGATTTTTTGTTTATTTATGTATGTGTTGACATTGAATCCATGTGATGTAGATGTTGGCCCAGAGAGACCTGCCGGTATGTCACTAATAGCGAGGCAAATCCCTCGCGATTTCGACCTTTAGGGCGAGGGCGGCGAGGAAGACGAGATAGTGCGCAACCTGGAGGGGATTACCTGAGGAGTTCTAGTTTATGCACGTTTTGATGATGTCCCTCGTGCCTACCAAAGGCATAACATAGGGGTTCCCAGCCGAATTCATCGCTTGTTGAGGCGGCTAGTACGGGCCGTGACATGTTATCATGAGCACCTTGCAGATTAGACACCTAGGTTTATTTTATCTGCATATTTTGTGAGACATGATGTCTCGGGATGTAACAAAAACATACATATATTTTTTGACGTTATGATGCACACAGATGCAAACATGCAATATATATATATATATATATATATATATATATACATCTATTTCCCTACATGGATCTTTTACATATGATGATGCTTTTACAAATTATGCAAATGCCTATCTAATACAATGTTAGCCACTGTATTAGTTAACGTGTTCATTCGTCTAGGAATATGTTGATAAGTAATGAAATCAAAATGTCTTTCCAAAAAACAAATACGTAAATACAATCTCAGAATGTACATATTTCTAACCGAATAATGATTATTGAGTTGTAGAACAACAAGCTGTGAGTCTAGATTTACAAGCAATGCGCATATGTCGAGGTTGATTGCCTCAGTTAATAACTCAATGACAGCGCTATATTCAGCGACATTGTTTGTAGTCCATCCTAGACAAATACCTTACAGATCTCTCAACTCACCAGCAAGATCATAAATTACCCAGGCTGCCGAATGCAAATTCCTAGTACTGCGGGAAGCACCATCCGTAAAACCAACATAAGGGGTAATAGACATCTACACAATAAGAAAGACCCAATAAGCAGGAAAATGCTCACAAAGCACACCGAAGCCAAAACATGTATAAAAATGAAAAACGCACCTATGTACACCTGTTAGGCATGAATGACTCAGGCATAATATTTTTTGAGATACAACCCATTTCTGGGTTGTTCAAGACGATGACCTTCGTAGTCAATTAACTCATAGGGCCCATTTTCTAATACACGTTTAACGATGTATGTCTCATGCCACATAGGTTGAAATTTTCCTGCCCCCAACTTATCATGAGCTTGGTCATACAGGAGGACGAGATCTCCTTCAACGAAGGAACGAGGAGAAACTGATTGGTCAAAATGAGATTTGACTCGCTTCTTTTGTGCTTCGATGACAAAAGCAGCTAAGTGACTAGTTTCGTCCAACCTCTCTAAGTAAAGGAGACGCTCTTCTTCTGGCGAAGTATTTGGCAGTAATTCCACAGCTAACTTGAGCGAATGTATTTCACATTCAATCGGTAAAGTAGCTTCCAGACCGTAAACCAACTGAAATAGGGTGAATCCAGTTGCACTCTTCACTGAGGTTCGGTATGCCCAAAGAGCCAAAAATAACATGAGATTCCAGTTTTATTTGTAGATCCCAATCGTATGCTAAAGCATTGTGAGAAGAACTTTGTTCACATCTTCAACCTGGACATTGGCTTGAGGGCAGTATGGCATTGAGCTGTCGTGACGCAGACCCAACTTAGAAGTCAACTCCGCCACCATATAATGCCGAATATGGGAACCATGATCGGTAATGATGGCTTGAGGGACACCAAAACTAGCAATAATATGATTGAATATGAACTGAGTAGATGTCTTACCGTTAGCAACAAGTGTAGGCATTGCTTTGGCCCATTTGGTGAAGTAGTCCACGGCTACGATGATATGAGCATGCCCCCAGGCAAAGTGAGGGTTACACATCATAAAATCGATGCCCCATTTCACAAAAGGACCAATGGTAATGACAGGGTGAAGAGGAACGGGTAGCGCACGCATCTTGCGTTGATAAATTTGGCAATCATGGCATTTACAAACTACGACAATACAGTCTTTGGAAAAGAAGGCCAAAAATAACCAGCACGAAGTATCTTTTGTGTTGTAGCGTAACCAAACATGTGACCACCATAGGCGCCACTGTGAAAATTATTCAATACTTTCTCAGCTTCCTCAAGGGTCAGACATCGGATAAGTATAGAATCAACTCCAACATGATAGAGTGTATCTCCGACTATACGATAAGGCTGCGAGTGATGCCGGATACGATGGCAGGCATCCTTTGTCAAATCAGATCAGAATGTGGAATTCTGGAGATATACGATGATATCACCATACCACGGGTCAAGGGTGCTAATCATGAAAAGTGTATCGTCCAGAATACGGTCCTCAGAACGAGATGGAGTGGAGTCAGAAGGGAGGGAACAAATCAAATCAACGAAAACCAATGATTTTTTAGATTTGGTAGTAGTAAATTCCAAATCTAACTCTTGAAGGATAATGATCCATTTAGATTATTTTTCCACCAGCAATTTTCGAGACAAAATATAGGTCCTGGGGTTGCAATCGGAAATCATAGTCACCGTACACAAAAGGATATAATGACGAAAGCGCTGAATGGCCTGGACCGCAACGAGTGCTAACTTATCAACATGAGCATAACATGTTTCAGGATCGAGAAGGTTACGAGACAAATAATAAATAACATGCTCATGACCATCATCATCGTCTTGGACCAAAACCATGGCAATTGTACTAAAAGCGACAACCAAATATAGGGAAAAATCACAGTAATAATCCAGAGGAGGTAATAAAGGAGCGTTGACCAAAAACATCTTGAGTGCATCAAAATATTGTTGAGCAATCTCATCCCAATAGAAAGCGATGTCCTGTTTCAGAAGTCATGTGTATCCTTTAGCTACTACGGCATATTTCGCTATAAAATGGTGTAAAAAATTGGCCTTACCTTGCAGACTCTTCAACTGATGTAATGGGGATGGAGAGGGGAGATTGATAATAACCTCAACCTTAAGTGGATTGAGGCGAATTCTGTCTTTAGACACGATAAACCCTAAATTTATACCAGAATCAACGTAGAAGACACATTTATGTGGATTAAGAGGAATGTTATAATGTCGACAATGAAGAAAGATCTGACGAAGATGGTCCGGATGGTCCCTACGCTTAGCCGAATGAGCCAGATGACCATCCAGGTAAGGTTGAACAATGTGACAAATGTCATGAAAAGCGTAGGACATCGCTCACTTGAAAGTGGCCCCGGCATTCTTTAGGAAAAAAGGTAGTTTCTTGTATGCGAAGGTACCCCAAGGACAGATAAAAGCTGTCTTGTGCTGATCAGCCGAGAGAATGTTAATCTAATTATATCCAGAAAAACCGTCCATAAGGGAAAAAATTTCACTCCCGGCACAGCCGTCAATGATCTAATTGATGAAGAGAGTAGGATAATTATCCTTAGGACAGGCCCGATTGATGTCACGGTAATAAACATAGACACAGGTAGTTCCATGTTTCTTATCGACAGGAACAATGTTCGAAACCCAATCTGTCAAGGGAATTGGATAAATGAAACCAGCTTTAAGAAGCTTTTCAACTTCACCTTTAATGGCCGCAGCCTCTCTACGGTGCACCGGACGAAGACGCTGGCGAACAAGCTTCGAACCGGGATAAGTATGGATTTTATGCACCAATATACTAGGATCAATGCCAGGAATTTCTTCATAGGACCAAGCGAAGACATCACAGAATTTGCAAAAAAGGATAGTATAAACTTGGACTTCATCTAAAGAACAAGTGACTCCCACATGGATGTTCTTGACAATTCCCAACTTCACGAAAATGTCAATATGCATCGTTTGTGTGATATTTCTCAAGTGTCCTTCTGTAAAAACTTCATGTGTAAGGATTGGCATTTGAAGCGGAGGAGAAGGAGCTTGAGACGCAAAACGCTCAAGACATGTAGACATAGCCCTGAGGCCAGGCCTAAACAAAGAACGATGATGACCATCATCCCACGGCAAGTCTTCGAGAGACATGGTTTCCACTATAGCTTCATCGAAAGGAAACACGTCTTTCAAAGGATCAGGCGAATCTGAATCACCAAGCCAGGGGGACTGAGAATACACGTCAAGAGACAATCTCAAAGGAGCACCATCAGATGATGGAGTATCGGATGCAGCAATGAGTTCACAATAATCGATTTCAATCGGACTCAAAGGCATTGAATCACAAAATGAATTGACTTGTTCAGGCGAAGGAATAATCCATGGGTCATCAGACCGAGAGATCATATTAACTTGAACAGTCGTAGGTGGTGGAAGGGGAAAAATACCCATGAGGGCTAGATCCTTGAAGAGACCCGGCCCAACACTCTCGAAGGGAGTTGGGATCTTATCCACATACGAAACGTTGTTCTCGGAAGAAGAGGTGAAGAAGGACAATTGATCGACAGTAGCAATTTTTCCCTCGTGTGGAAGTTTCAAAACACGGAAGAGGGTGAATGAAACACAAAGCATAGCATGAGTCCAACAGCGACTGAGTAGAAGATTGTAATTGAGTTTAGTATTAACTACTTCTACTTCAAAATTGACTTTCTTCCCTTTTAAGGTAATCGGTAAACTTGCGAGAACACCCAAAGGTCCAGATTCCCTTCCATCAAATTGTTCCAGGACATTCGGTGAGGAATTCAGGGCTGGAGAACCAATGGCCTTCCAGCACAAAGCTGACATGACATAGGTGGATGCACCTTCATCCACAATGGCTCAATGGATGTCGAGACCATTAATAATGACTTGTATAATGAGTGCAATCTGGTGCGGAAGTCATGGGACGAAATTCTCTAGATCGAAAGCGAGAAGGCTAGTATCAGCAGGATCAACCCTGCCAATCACAGATAATAAATATTTCCGCTGAGACAGACAACTCTTAAGTACTTCTAATGCAGACATCGTGGATGAAACCTGTGCCAAATCTTCAAAAATACTGTAACGTTGAGTAGCACGAGCGTTGGGATTATAAGAATACTTCCGAAGAACACTTTTGGAAGGTGGTCACACAACGGGTTTAGCACTGGGCCTTTCAATCTCAAAAGGGCCAGAAACAGGTGGGGGAGGATGACCATCAGCGATCTCCTTCCCCGTTGCCTGAAGAGATCCAGTATAATATTTTGACCGAGTAGCGATGGAAACAGATGCAAAACCATTCATCATGAACACTTGAGAACCAAATGGAGCATATGATTGAGGCTGCTCAACCATCTGGGTCTGCTGAGATGGAAACGGTTCTTTAAGAACAAGAGGAGTACCCTGAGCACCCTTGAGAAATCTACTCACTTCAGCCTGTCGAGGACGACCCTTGGTGTAGTGCTCTTCATCATAAATCAGACAGGGATACTTTGGCTTATGCTGTGAACCATCATTAGCATGAGGTTTGGATGAATATAGTTTCGAGGAATCGGCCTTGGGTTTTCCTTTACCTTTATTTTTTCCTTTAGAAGTCTTATTTGTATGATTGGCCTAAACCACATTGACCTCCGAGGTTTTTACCAGGATTCAGACTAGACTGAGGAGTAATATCATTGGAAGAATTATATTTTTTCTTCCTAGGGTTGGAAGAAGAAGACTTACGAGAATTCTGAGACACAAAACCAATAATACCATCGACAGATGGGGTTTCTGGTGCGTCAGAAGTTCCAAGTCAAGGGGCATTAGTAAAAATATAATACAATATTCCTTATTGAGAGTACACGGGATCAAGGTATTGGGCACGAGCAATGGCCTGTTCCTCAGTTACAAATTCCCCCATGGCTATGTCTTTCATAATCTGATTGACAAAGGAGGTAGTGAACCAATGAGTAAGAATCTGATTAGGAATTTCAAATTTGATCAAGCGACGACAACGTCTCCATTCATGAATACGGTCTGGGATATGAGTAGCCCGGTCCTGTTTCAAAGAAGTAAGGAGATGTGTCCCGGCTTCATAATGGACCGGTAATTGAAAATGAGTAAGGAATGCCATGGCGAGAGAGTTGAAATATTGAAAGATACCACGAGAAAGCTCGATATACCACTTAGCAGCAACACCAGTAAGAGTTCCTTGGAAAAGATGAAGCCGAATAGAATCGTTAACCCAAGAGTTAGAAGAACACCACAAGTGGTAAGTCATAACATGTGCTTTGGGGTCTTCCCCAGACTTGCCCTCAAATTTGGGACAATCACCAAGAATCTTAGTTGGAACCAGAGGCCAATAAGGGTTATGAAGAATAGGATCATTCTGCTAATCCTGACACATACTCTTATGAATAGCCAATAGATACTCTTCAAAAGTGAGGCCACCAGGTATCTCATTTGAGGTTGTTGGTGACTGAGTGACCGGCGCAGACGTAGCCGCATAGACAATAGGTTGAACTGGGACAAATGTAACTGAAAGTGATGAAGCAGGTGTCATCGGTGACAATCCTAATGATGGAAGGACTGGACTCTTGGATAGAGTAGATGCTTCCATGGATGCAACAACAACAACAATCTGACCCAAAGACCTATATCCGGCTGGAAGTGACACCGATGGTGAATATTGAACAGACACATGAGTGGTGTTTTCAGGAAAAAGTTGATACTCTATTGTAGAAACAAGAATTCCATCACTGCCAATAGGACCTAATGTGTCCATGTCTGACTCCTCCATAAGATCTTTGAAAATACTACGGGTACTAGGAGGTATAATAGCAGCTAAAAATGGTGATCCCGACGTAAGAGGAGGGAATTCTTCCTCGTCCCCAAAACCAGACCAAGCGCTTGAGGAAGGCCAATTGAACTCAGCTGGCTCATCAGCGGGAGATCGGGTAGCAAGGGGTAAGATCGACGGGAGAATAGGCTGCTGAAGCTTGGCAGACCTAGAGGATTAAGGAGTTTCAAATGAGATGTCTGGTAATGGACTACCTCTCGAAGGGAGCAAGGATGACGAAACTGGTGGTTCCGCCACCATGACTACTTCACAACAAGAAGGAAAAAGAGAGATCCGAGCAAAGACTCAAAAACCAAGGTAAACAAAAAACAAGCTAAGTACTAAAACTTTTACGGGAGTGTGCTCGTGGGTAGTTTATTTTACGACACTGAAACCAAAATTTGCTGTTTCAAGTTTTAAGAGTCAAGAAACAGGAAAAAGATGAATTTAGTCACTTTCAATTTTTAACAAGAGCGAAAGGACAAGTGCTTGATGATATTCTCAAATTTAAAGAGTTAGTAAATATAAAAAAAAAATGACTGTTCAAGTAATCTAAGCAAGAGGGTATGCCAAGTTTCCATGAACTACCATATACACCTTGGTGATCAAATGAAAGAGAAATGACCAAGGACTTGACGTACGTGCAGGTACTCTCCCCCAATGCTATGTTCTGTGTATCACGGTTACAGGACGGCAGACTCAGCTTCCTATGTATAAAAGGATTGCAACCTAGAGGGGTCTCCCTTTATATACTCGACGGTACAGGGAGCACAAGTCCATAATAGTGTTGTCTGGAGCTAGATGGCGAACGACAACCACTAGGTTTTAAGACGTTGGAACACATCTCTAACTTAGACCACTAAAATATTTCATTAGGTTCCAATGTTGTCTTAGGTTAATTAAAATAAATTTTAATGTTGATCTTGGATTTGTTGGGTTTTTGTTATATTCTTTCCACGACTAATCACTTGCGGGGGGGTAGTGGGGGGGCAATAGCCCCCCCTATTGGGGTCTAGGACAGTGCCCCGGAAAATGTTTTTGGTCCTTATTTTCCGGTGCGAAGACCCGCCCATGGTTTTGTGCATGGATTTTGCACATGGTTTTGGGGTACGACGGTTTTCGGCCCCTGGTATTTTGTAGATCTAGTCAAGGGAACTATAGTTATGTTCTAATATAGGGTTAATGGATTGGGGTTTATATATGCTTCGGCATGTATATATGTGTGTTGTAACACTAAAAGGAATATAATGAAAAATCAAGTTGGTCGTCCCGATTTGGGATCGAGGGGAAAATCTATGTATTTATCTGTTTTATGTTTTATGCTCTTGTTATTGTTTATTTTCTATTTTTTCAATATTCATTTGTAGATAATTTCTGTACAAGGTTAAAACCTACATTTGGTATCAGATCAGTTTTGGATTCAAGGGGACGCCTTTACTGCTGAGGGGTTTTTTTTTCTCGAGCCAGAGGTAGACCCTATTCAGTGGGATATCTGCAAGATCAATTCTTGCGGTAAAATAAGATGGCGAGTGGCAAGAAGAGAGAGATCGAGAAATTTAATGGTCATATTTTTGAGTTGTGGAAGCTCAAGATGGAGGATCTACTGGTGGACAAAGATCAGTGGATCGCGGTAGATCCGGGTACTAAACCAACGGCAATGTCAGATGCAGACTGGAAGAAACTGGATCGGAAGGCAAAGAGCACAATACGGTTGTGTGTCTTAGATTCAGTATTGTTGAATGTATCTCGAGAAGCTACGGCGAAGACCTTGTGGGACAAGCTAGGGACTTTGTACCAATCTAAATATCTGGTGAAAAAATTGTTCCCACAGAAAAATCTGTATAACCTAAGGATGAAGGATGGAGACTCATTGACAGAGCATCTCAATGCCTTCAATACTGTGGTAAGTCAGCTGTCTTCTATTGATAATAAAATCTCAAATGAAGACAAGTGCATCGATATGTTGTGTTCTATACCAGACTCGTGGGGCAGTCTAGTTATTACAATAGGTAGCAATACAACTATCTCAAATTTTGATGACATTGTCTCAGCATTGCTGTCGGAGGAAATGAGACGGAGAAATATGGAGGGTCAGAATGGAGATGCCTTATTTGTACAAGGAAGGTCCTAGAACAGAAAAAAGAATAAGGTTTCGAGTGCGAGATCTAAATCTAGAGGGAGATCTAAATCTCCTGGAAAGTTTGTAAAGGTGTGATGGAAATGCAGAAAGGAAGGGCACTACAAAAAGGACTACAGATCTAAATCTCCGAGAAAAGTGGATATGATGATGCTCCTTCTCGAGAGGCAAAACCACCTCTGATGAAGGAGGGGTGAAGGAGGGATGTGTATTTGGCTTTCTTCAAATACACATGTAGATATGAGTCATGGCGATCACCAGTGCATCCTTTCACTTCACTCCCCATATGGAGTGGTTCTCATGGAGTATGAGAAATATGATGGCAAGATGTTTCTAGGGGATGATAGGAAGGCCAGAATTGTCGGACGTGGAAAGGTCAAGTTGAAGCTACAAGGTGGAAGGATTAGAACACTTCCTGGTGTTCTGCATGTTCCTGCATTGGACAGAAATCTGATTTCTGTAAGCAAGATTGATGATGCAGGTGTAAAAACAATGTTAGAAAAAGATGCCTGCAAGATGGTTCAGGGAGCACCGGTATTAATGCGGGGAGTTTGGATTGGAAATTTTTACAAGCTACAAGGTAGCATTGTTATTGATGGGTGTAACAGTTCTAGGGTTCCTGAAAGTGGAGCGGAAAGCCTAGTTGTCTCTGGAGAAAAGACTATGCTATGGCATCAAGGTTTTGCAGATTGGAGAGAAGGCCTCTCGGATACTACAGACCAAAATGGCATGGTAGAAAGGTATGTCTATCACTTCTCTGATTTAAATTTCGTGAACAGTATATGAATTGCAAGAATCGTGTGAGTTTTCAATATAAACAGCAATAGAGGGTGAACAAGATAGAGCTTGTGCACAAGGATGTGTTTGGACCTCGTGCCTGCCCATCACCGGCAAGTCTATGTACTATGTTTCATTCATAGATGACTTCTCAAGGAATACATGGATATATTTCTTGAGGAAGAAATCTGAAGTCTTTGACAGATTTAAAGAATTTAAGGCTCTAGTGGAAAACCAGACAAAGAAGAATATAAAGGTGCTGAGGACAGATAATGGTGGGGAGTTCTGCACGAATGAATTTGAAGATTTCTGTAAGAAGTGTGTTATAGCACGGCAGAAGACTACTCCATACACCCCTCAGCAAAATGGATTTGCATAAAGAATGAACATAAAGTTGATGGAAAAGGCAAGAAGCATGCTTAGTGGTACCGGGTTAGGACAAGAATCCTGGGCAGAGCCAGTGGAGACTACATGTTACTTGGTTAACAGATCACCTTCATCAGCATTGGAGGATAAGACTCCACGTGAGGTATGGACTCGTAAGAAACCCTCTCTTTCACATCTAAGGGTATTTGGATGTGATGCATATGTACATGTTCCAAAGGAGAAAAGGAGAAAGTTGGATAATAAATCTGAAAGGTGCATCTTTATTGGGTATAAGGATGGTTTAAAGGGTTACAAGCTTTGGAACCTAGAAAAAAGGAAGGTTGTGTACAACCGAGATGTGGTGTTTAGAGAGGTGAAAGATATTATTAAACATGAATTCCTACCAAAGGAACCTGAAAATATAGAGTTTGAGATAAAGGAGGACGAATCAAACTCTACAACAGAAGAAGACTTAGAAGAGGAAGAGCCACAAACTCCAGCTGTGAGAAGATCAGTTCGGGAAAGAAGACAACCAGAAAGGTATAGTCCATCTGCTTTATGTTCAAATTTTTCTTTAACTATAACTGATGATGATCCTAGAACCGTCAGGGAGGTAGTAGATTTAGAGGATGGAAAATTGGAAGGAGGCCATGGTTGATGAAATGGCATCCTTGCATAAAAATGAGGCATGGGATCTGGTGGAGTTGCTCATCAAGGAAGGCCCATCTAGAGAAAATGGGTGTTTAAGAAGAAGATGAATGTAGAAGGAAAGGTGGAGAAATGCAAAGCTTGGTTGGTAGAAAAAGGCTATTCCTAGGTGTCAGGAATTGATTTTGGTGATATTTTTTCTCCTATTGCCGAAGTTACTTCTATTAGATTAAATTTATCTGTTGTTGTTGCATTTGATTTTGAGGTAGAACAGATGGATGTGAAGACAACATTTCTTCACGGGGATCTGGAAGAGCAGATCTACTTGAAACAACCTGAAGGATTTATTGTGAAGGGGAAGAAAGAGCTGGTATGCAGGTTAAAGAAGTCTCTGTATGGGTTAAAACAGTCACCAAGGATGTGGTATCAGAAATTTGATACCTATATACGGGGACTTGCCTTCACTAGAAGCAAGGAGGATCACTGTGTTTATTTAAAATTAATTGGTGACCGTGTTACTTTTTTGGTATTATATGTGGATGATATGTTGTTGATTGGAAATGAAAAAGAAATTATCCAAGATTTTAAGACCCAGCTGTTCTCCAAACTCAACATGAAGGATCTTGGTGCTACAAACTATATTTTTGGCATGGAATTAAGAGAGATCAGGCAAAGAGAAAGCTCTGGTTAAACCAGAGGAAGTATGTCGAGACTATATTGCAGAGGTTCAATATGAAGGATATTAAATCGGTGAATTTTCTAATTCTTGTAGGTACAAAGCTGTCTGTTGAACAGTGTCCCAAGACACAAGAAGAAGAGGACGATATGTCTCGTGTTCCATATGCAAGTGCAGTGGGTAGCCTGATGTATGAAGACCAGACATTGCACATGCAGTGGGAGTATTGAGCAAGTTTATGTCAAACCCAGGGAAGGAGCATTAGACAACAATGAAGCGGGTTTTCAGATATTTACGTGGCGGTAGTGATTATGGCTTGTGCTACCATAGAAGACCAGGATTGGAAATAATGTTGGGAATTTGTGGTTTTGTTGATGCAGACTAGGCTGGAGATCTCGACCAAAGAAGATCTACAAGTGGGTATGTGTTTAGCCTATTTGGAGGTGCAGTCAGTTGGATGAGTAAAATACAGTCTATAGTGGCTCTTTCAACTACAGAAGCTGAATACATAGCAGCCACTCATTCAAGAAAGGAAGAAGTTTGGTTGCAGAGATTTTGTTCAAGTATGGGGTTGGTGCAACAATCTATAAGGATAGATTTTGATAGCCAAAGTGCAATTTTCTTGGCTAAGAACCCTTCTTATCATTCAAAGACAAAGCACATTGATGTTCAATATCACCTTGTGAGATATATGGTTGAGGCTAAAAGGGTGTTGCTGGTAAAGGTGGACACTTTGAAGAATGTTGTAGATGCATTGACAAAGTCTGTGAGCACTCAGAATTTCTATTGGTGTAGAGAAAAAATGGGTGTTGCAAAGCTTGGCTAATGACTCAACTCTCCTATGGCCCCCTGTGGAAAGAAAACAGCAAGTGGGAGAATGTTGGGTTTGTGTTATATTCTTTCCACGACTAATCATGCGCGGGAGGGTAACAAGGAGGGCGATAGCCCCCCCTATCGGGGTCCAGGGCAACTCCTCAGAAAAATTTTTTGGTCCTTATTTTCTAGTGGGCGGACCCACCCATGGTTTTGGGCATGGGTTTTGCACATGGTTTTTGGGTACGATGGTTTTCGGCCCCTGGTATTTTGTAGATCCAGTCAAGGGAACTACGGTTATGTTCTAATCCAGGGCTAATGGATTGGGGTTTATGTATGCTTCAGCATGTATATATGTGTGTTGTAACACTAAAAGTAATATAATGAAAAATCAAGCTGGTCGTCGTGATTTGGGATCCAGGGGAAAATATCTATGTTTATATGTTTTATGTTATATGCTCTTTCTATTGTTTGTTTTCTATTTTTTCAAGATTCTTTTGTAGATAATTTCTGTACACGGTTAAAACCTACAAGATTAGGTTTCAATTTCCAGGCCTTAACATATGTCGGATCTGAAATTTTCCTAAATGAAAAAATACATGCAGAAGGATACCATTTTCGTTCAATGAAAGATATCTATGAGAAGGAAAGAAAACTTTCAAGCAGTAGTAAATCATGAGAAAACATCCACTAATGCATCTAATGCAATCTAAGAGAAAACAAAACTCTTTCCTAGCCTATACAATGCGAATTAAATGAAGGAAAGTTTCATTTTCAACGCAAAGAGAATGCAATCTTTTTTCTTTTCTTTTTCAATGCAATAGAGCAAACAATGCACTAAATGATATGAAAAAAAAACAAAACACTAGTTTGAGAGAGCGAATGCAAAATTTGAAACGGAATGACTCCTCCAACATAAAACAAACACAACAATACTCAAACCAATGATACAAACTTTTCAAGTCAAAGAGAAATCTCGAAAATGACCCATACAAGCAATGTTATCGGCACTTGGAGTAAGAGGAAGAAAAATCAAAACGAGAAAAGAAATGATCATTCAACCAATGAACGCACTCAACAGGATCAAAGAGACCAAGAGCAATTAAACACGGAACGAATTCGACAGCTTATCAACAAACTCGATCTCCAAACAGAAGGCTCAGTGCACCAAGGCACTTAGAAACCCTAAGACCTCAAGCTACACTGATGATAAATGGACAAAAAACTGAGGAAAACAAGCCTCCAGAAATCAAAGACATTCCAAAACACTTAAATTACTCTTAAGAAAAACCAAGAAAAAAAGACAAGTGACCAAAAAAATCATGAAAAGCTCACACCCAAAAACTCACAGGGGTCGGCGCGACTGTGAGGCGGTATTCAGTGCCAAACAAGTGATGGCATGAGTGCTACAAAAGCAACATGCACCAATCGGCGCCACTGTTCATGGAAAAACTGCGCCAAGCTAGTTAACCAAGGAAAAAGGGGAAAACTCAATAGAGCAGAGGTCAATCTTGACACTCTAGGGATGAACAAGGGTTTGAAGCATAGTTAAACAACCAGAAAAGTAAACAACAAGACCAAAACCCAACAAGTGACCCAACTTGTTCAAAGACAAACTCACACTGATCCCCAGTATGGTCGCCAAATTGTTATGTAGGTAAATCCTCTCTGCGGAGAGAGATGACCCCTCTAGCCCTAGGGTGGGTCTAGTAACAAGGAATCATGCTAGAGTGTAGGTTCCTAGACATTTGAATGAAAGAGGATGCGATAAGATGGCCTACCTATGGTCCAAAGCTATCGTCGACACTCATAGTGATGATGAGAACCTCTCGCTCCTGATCGAAGGCAAGTGAAAACCCTTCTTCTTATCACGTTTGGACACCTGTACAGAGATCAGAAAATGATAACCATATACCACATACTAATTTCATCCAAAAACTACTGGTCAGTCAGAGAAGACTAGCATATTGTATTCGATAAAGACAAAGCACAAGACGGGAACCAGACAATAGTCACTTATATTAATAGGTCAAAAGAAGAGATACAACCATGCTCTGACGTTGCGGTCTCCTCCAGCGGGGCTCAAGTGAAGCAGGTCTCAAAGCTCGTCAGGGAATTCGAAAGGGATAAGGGACCTCTCGATGGATTTCTCCTTGTTCTACCTTCTCAATAACTTAGACATTCAACTATAATGTGTTCAAATAGTTTTCATAAAGAGAGAAGGCTTGTTTATATAGAGGAAAAGGAGGAGGTTGGGATCCCTACAAAGGTGGAAGGGAGGTCTATCCTTTAGGAGTGTTCCAAGGGAGGTGGAAAATACTAACTAAAGGAGGAGTCCCGTGGTTGTTTCAGTTCAACCACTCCCAATGACTCATCCCGGAGGTGGTTGGAATAAAACCTCCGCCTCTATTTTTAAAAAACATATCATAAATAGCTTGGCGCGAGCATTACACTAGGACAGAGCACCAGGTGGCGTGGGCCCTAGTGTTAATCTTCCACATCGACGCGAGGGAAGAACTGACTACTCGCGCCAAGGCAAAAATAGGGATTTTTATATCTCTGCTCAAGGAAATGTCAACAAGAATAATGTTTCCTTCATAAAAAGGGATGAAATGGTGTTATTTGCAAGGCATGACACTTTTCATAAGTCATAGAAATGACCCTCCAATGTGTGGGATGGGGATTGCAGGGACAGTGACAAAATGCTGTGTAACAGAAGATGAAGAAAAATATGTAGGAAATGACATGGAAGTTTCTGAAGATGAAGAAGAAAGAATTGAAACAACCTTTGAATAATGGAGTAAATTAGAGATCAAATTTTACTATTAAGATATATGGAAGAAATAATATCAGGAATATGAAGCAAAAGAAGCATGGCAAAGTTCATAGTTTGAATATGAAGAGTTGTGGTAGTATTTCATGAGTGAATGAATCTTTCAAGAGGAAGATATAAGATATAGGACTTGAAAGCCTAAATTGTTTCTTAGAAAAAGTATAAAAAAGTCAAATAAAAATTGCAGTAGCAGTAAGTGAAGAAATATGGATCTTACATCAAGAAAGCACAACTGAAAAGGAAGAAGTTTCAAGGGTATAAAATATGGAAGAAATGAAAAAGAAAAAACTGCATTGTAAAAAGTTTTTGAGTCAATTTTTTGTAGCAAGCGTAGCATGTATAAGTCATGATTAAGTTAAGGTTTAGTTATATGGTCATAAATAAGGGAAATTTTTAGAAATATTAATTACTCCCATATGCATGTAATACAGTAAGAGTAGAGTTAAGTTAAATAAATTAATTCAAGTTTAATATTATAAGTCAAGTGAGCCAAAGTTATAAGGTTAATGATTTGTCTAGAAAATTTGAGTCAAGAAAAAGAAAAATGTTGAGTTAAGTTAAAGGATAGTTAGAAAAGTTTAGTTAAAGCATGAAGTATTAATTTGAATGAGGAAAATAAAATTAGATTTTGCGTGATTCCATATTTAAAAAATTTGGTTTTTATATACCTATGGTTGAGCCATTGTAATGTGAAGACAGAAGAGAGAATAGTCGTATATCGGTGGATGTATATGAGAGAATAATTAATGAATATAAATTATGTATTCAAGAAAAAGTTTGCGTATTTATTTGTCTTGTGTTTGCATGCCTATATTTTCCTCTAACAAACAAGAACTTATCTCCCTACACTTTGTCATGTAATAAAATTGTGTCATGAATTGTGCAATGACCCACCCAATCATGCTAGACATTGGGTGCTTGCACACTACCCAAAACCATATAAAATTATGTATTGATCCTCCAACTCCTTCACCAACTCTTCATCTCACATTAGCACTTATAATCCAAATGGTACTTGGTCAAATGCTTGTTTCCTTAGCCAAATCCCTCGTCATATTTACAAGCAATCGTTCTAAATTGAATAAAGTTGCATCCTTCATTTTTGAATAGGTCAATGTTCCATATTACATACTTTCCCCAAATGATAGTTTTCCCCAATCCATTTCAATCTCATATGTGCTCCTTTTTTCTCACCTAACTCATGCGTTATCCCAACTTGTCCACTATAGATGATTCAACTCATTCTAATGGGTTCCTCTCTACATGATTGCTTACTACCCTCATCCTTTCATCCCATGTGCTACACATTACCATTGTCTTCAAGCTAGACTTGTTTAATCATCTTGTGTGAGCCCCTTCATGCTTCGGATGCCATAAAAAGGAAAACAAATCTCTAAGGATTATGTTTGTTATCATTTCATCATATGTTTATTTCTCTCATTTACCTAATATAATTATTCTAAGATTATTTCTCGTCAGGCTAGGTCTGTAAATCCAAATCAAATTTTGTTTTTCGTTAAGAGAGAATATGAATATATACAAGGAGAGGGAGACTATTGGGTTTCATCTCCCAACGTCTCTTCTTCTTCTAACTTGCTTTGTTTTTTTCTATTTACAATATTTACATAAGTTCTTCTAATCCCAAAGATTAGGTGTCAACATTCCCCCACTTAATATGAAGGGATGTTGGTGAGTCCAAACATCATTCTCAATCTTTCAAACTTTTCCCTTCCAAGTGATTTGGTGAAGATGTTTACAATATGCTCATTTGTGGAAAAATTTCGTAGGTGGATTGTTTTGGCCTCAACATGATGTCGAATCAGATGGTATTTTGTATTGATGTGATTCGTTCGATCATATAAATTTGGATTCTTGGAAAGCTTTATTGCAAAAGTGTTTTCAATCAAAAGAGGAGTTGAATGTACTTGTTTCTCCTGCAAATATTCCAGAATTTTCCCGAGCCACAAAATTTCAATTGTTGCTTCAGTTGCTACCACATATTCTACCTCAGTTGTGGAATCTGATGGAACTAACTATTTGCATGACCTCCATGAGACAAATCCTGATCCAAGACTCATAACATAGCGTAAATTAGATACTGTGGTTTCTTTATCTCCATAAAAATATGAATAAGAGTATCCAATCAAGCTGAAGTCACCCACTTGTGTATACTTGAGTGAAAATTCTTGAGTTTCCTTCAGAATATGCACAATCAACTTCTCGTACAAGGCTCGCGGTGCTTTCTTGAGGCCATACGAGGATTTTATTAGATTTCATACTTTGTGTTACTGATCCTTCACAACAAATCCTTCTTATTGGGACATAAAAACATTCTCTTTCACATATCCATTCAAGAAAGAAATTTTTACATACATTTGATGGAATTTCTAACCGTTCTGATATGCCAAGGAAAAGAGTGTCTGGATGGTAGCCCATTTGGTTGTGGGGGGGAGTCTCCTCATATCGACCCCTTCTAATTTTTTTCACAAGCCTGGATTTATGATGGTCAAGTGAGCCATTTGCTTTATACTTGTTCTTGAAGAACCACTTGCAGTTGGAGGATCAACCACCTTGCAGGTGCCATTCTTTATCAAAGCATAATATTATTTCTGCATCACTTCTTTCCATTCATCATGAGAAGAAACTTTTTTGAATGAATTTGGTTCAAAATCTGTAAAAAAATTTAGTTCAGAATCATAAGAAACATCCATATCAACAAGTGAATCATGATCATCTACATCACCTCCATTCTTCCTAGTTAAGCTTCATGTTCTTGTCTTTCCAACCTCATCAGGATAAACACTTTCAAGTGTCTTTTTCGACCATTTTGTAGGACCTTTCTAAGATGGCCCAGGCTACTCAATTGATTGAGATGGGGATGAATCAAGATTTAGCCTCTCAATTTTGTTAATCACATCACTCAAAGTGTCATATTTATTAGTGGTTGGAGCTTCATGTCGGGGAGAGAGTGGTTCAGAAGGAGATTCCACAGATTGATCCAGTATAGGGATAGCCCCTTCAAGACATGGAATTTCATTATCAAACTCTAGAAAATACTTTGCATGTCTGAATCAATGTAAGCAGTCAATTTTCCACTCAATGACATTATCTGTCTTGGAATATTTAAGAAAGATCACATCTATAGATATTATAAACTTATTATCAATTTAATCATAGAGATAGTATACTTTGGAGGTATTTGAGTACCCCAAGAAGATACATTTGTGACTCCTTACACTGAGTTTGTTCCTTTGTTCCTTAGGTATAAAGGCATAACAGGTGGAACCAAAAACATTGAGATGCCTCGTCGAAGGAATTTTTCCATACCACATTTCAGAATGAGTCTTGTTTTTTGTAGCATGAGATGGACACCCATTCTTTATATACATAACACATATAACCACATCAACCCAAAACACCAACTTAACATTCCTAAAAAACATCATTGAACGAACCATATTTAAGGTTGTCCTGTTCATTCTTTCAAATACTTCACCATGTTGGTCATTATAATACTTAGTTGTTTGATGTTTGATCCCATGCTAGCGAAGACAATTTTCAAATTCATTTGAAGTATATTATTTTCCATTATCAGTATGAATAGATCCAATATGATATTGTTCATCATTTTCAATCCATGCATAAAAGTTCTTAAATGTTTCAAATTCTTCAAAGTTTTTCTTTAATAAATAAGCCCAACACATTCTAGTGTATTCATCAACAAATGTAATCATATATTTATTTCCATTTGCAAAAGGAACAAACATAGGGCCACACAAATCAAAATGAATGAGTTCAAGCTTTTTATGTGCTCTAGAATGAGAATCATGAAATTATTGTTTGTTGTTTTTTCCTAAGATACAATCATATCATTGATTAAGTTTACTAGGAATAGTTGGAAAACCAATAACAGCAATTTTCTTCAACAAACGAAGGTTGCCATAGTTTAGATTTCCAAATCTAACATTTGACCAAAATTGACAATCCCATAAACTTTTTCCATTCAAGTAAGCAACATAGGAATTGAATTTGAACTATAAAAATATATGGATGAAAATCTTGATACAATATGAGTCCACATAAATTCTTTTACAAATCTTCTAAATTTGAAGTGAGCATTCAAAACAATGTTTCTGTGTCAAATTTCAAGCTAGTTTCCATCTGTGTTGGATCCAATTATTTGTCAATGATCAAACTGAGGTCATGTGTTTTCAAGAATACACAATATATCCTTGGTCATATTCCAAATTCACAAAAATTCCTTGTGATTTTCATCGTTATCTCCAATCAACTTCATAAGCTTTGGAAATGGGACACATGTAAAACCCAAAATTGCATGTGTTACATTACTCATTAGTCAAAATCCAACCTGGATAGATGAAGTAATTTGATAAGGAGGATCATTAAGTAAAACATATATAAGTTACATTGCACAGAGAATGATAGTGTTTCGTGGAAGAAATGCAAGTTTCAACAGGATAGGAAGCAACACAAATTTCAAAAAGTTAGGAATTTCGTTAGCAGGAATGACATCTATATGAGAAGTAGTTCTAAGATAGAGTGGTCAAGGCTTCTTCTCAAATGGGACAATTACATTTCAATTATTTTTATTGATCAAGTACATACAATTCCGTTTACTGGAATGAGCCTTAGAGTGGTTAAGACTTCTTCTCAAATTGGACAATTACATTTAAAAAAAAATTATGGATCAAGTCCATACAATTCCCTTAATTGGAATGAGCCTTTTCCATATGTTGGGTTTTCATATGAACCCATATGAAGAAATATGGAAACACATTTCATTGAAAAACTAATTTTATGAACATAATTGGGTGTTTTGAACATGAAGAAATCCTTATCTGGTCCTTGTCATCCTTTTACATACACCTCTCTTGGAATCTAGTGAAATTTGCATGAAAAAGATGAAAAAGACTGATGTCAAATTTCACTTTCAATAATGGTGAGGTTGATAAATGAGCAGATTTCTAGATGAATAGGTGAATAGGTCCAAGTATCAATAAGTGATACTCACAACATCAATAATTTGTAGAGAATACTAGTCAAATATGGTATCACTAAAGTTTGAAACTTCTACGATGCTAATGAGTCAAACTCTCTTGGGAAAAATGAATTCTACAAAGTAGAAGATGAAACAAAAGGACTTCTACAAAGTAGAAGATTTTTCCATTTCCCTAGCCACATTCCAATGAAAATATCTATACTTATAAGGATGTAAGAAATCATACCCTTCCCTTACATCATACCCTTCCCAAGGGAAGGATAAGAAATCTAGACTTTATGGGTGCCAAAACAACACGTTGAAACATTTAATAGGATGGTGCATGCAAATATATAACATGGAAGACACACATAACATTATTCTCTCCTAATGTGACATAAACAAGTGTCCAACAAGTACCAAGTCAAACCTCCAAAGGTTGTCAACAATATGTCTTTCAACTGTCCACAATGAACTCGATCATAGTATTGAATTAGATTTGTACTAGAGACAGACTTAGGCCTTCTTTACTGTCCCAAAAAGCTCAGTCCTCATCACATAATAGACTAATTTCAACTCTGAATGGGCTCAAATATTATCACAGACGTGGCTTTAAATTCACCCTCAGAATGGGATCGGACTTAATCATGGAACATGCTTGGAATTTATCTTAGGTAGGCTCAAACTTCACAAATTCCATAAATATGGTGTTCCACTGAAGGCTTGCTCAAGGGCTCAAATATTATCACATACATGGATTGAAATTCACCCTCAGAATGGGATCTGACTTCATCATAGAACATGCTTGGAATTTATCTTAGATAAGCTCAAACTTCACAAATTCCATAAATATGGTGTTCCACTGGGGGCTTGTTCTAGTCTTGGCCTAGTCACCATAGGGCTTCAAGGAAAGCTATAAAATGATAAGAGCTATCATTTTCTCTGGGTGGAGAGAGGTAATATATTACCTCTAATTCACAGGAAATATATTCTTCCCACTCAAACACCTCAACCTATATGATGAACCATCTATAGGGATACCCATGATCTAGTCTACATCCTCTAGTGTAGGTATCATCTTTCTCCATGAGAATACAAATGTCACTGAAGATGGTATTTAAAACATTTTTTTAAGACACAATAATCATTTTGTATTAAAATTATCATTTCTTCTTAACTATTTATTCTTATTCAATTATTTTATTTTTATATTTACGCCTATAGGTGTTCCTCTGTGGGGTTTGGCTGGGAAGATTCAGCCAATCAAAGACACATATTTTCATCCTCGTACTTCCCATACAAATTTTACACGTGATGCTCCTCACATAGGTCATTGTACACTCGAGCAATGCTTTTACTGTTATTTTCGTCAAGATGGCCTGCTTTGTCCCACAATGGAGTCCTATAATGTATTGTTGTGTTTGTGTGTGTGAGTTCCCCTATTTTCCTGCACGAGTTCAAGGCCATCCATCACTGGCGATAAATCTTCCTGACCTGGGCAGAGCCTCAAATCACGGACAACCATTCAATAATAAATCTAGTGAATTACGGTCCTATTTATTTGGAAGGGCTCAATATGAATCTTCTCAATGAAGTCATAGAATAGCGTCATCTCCATTTTCATAAAAACCGTATTCAGCATCACCACAGTGAAACCGATTGATGACAGTCATGACAGAAAAACGACTATTGGAAGAGAAAAGGGCAGGAATTGCCCCAAAAAAATAATCACAAATCACCTTTGCAATGGGAGTGGGGCTCTTATCAATCCACGTAGATGCTTCCAGAGAAGGAATCGACGAATTCAGTTTCAGATGATTTCACAGTAAAGGGATTATATCAACATTCTCCAATCCACGCAAAAATTTGTTCACATATTTAAACCTTCAAGAGAAATAGTTTGTATGATTTTTCATTCTATCACGACATTTGCAAAATTTTCATATTTTCATTTATACACCTACTTTCATTGATAGGATAATTTAGAACTTTTATTGGCATTGTTTATTATGCATTGATGGTCATTCCTGTAGTTTGAACTTTTTTTTGAAAGCATGAACTTTTTATCAAAGTCCATTTGGTCCATATGAAATATGAAAAAAATTCCATGGCATGTAGAATAAACCAATTATCATGAAATAGTGGACTAAATAATCCATTGAATGATGTCCCTGCATCATATTTTTTTAGTGGGATTCAAGTGCTTGATAATTATCTTTTGTAAATTCTACCATAAAAAGGGGACGTTCCAAAATATACTATGAGAAAATATTTTTTATTGTTAGTGTTTGTTTCTCACATCAAACACAATATACCATACAATTATGCTATTGAAAAGACAACGATCAAGTCCTATTTTACCAGTATGTCGCATTTTCTATTTCCGATTGGATGTTTGATGTTCTCGAACATTTCCCATCAATTTTTAGTTCCCTAAATCCTCATATTACATTCCGAGTCAAAAATTTGATTATCTTCACATACTTTATGTATTACTTGCTCTATTGAACTTTTGGATTGAGGAAATTTTGTTTTATTTAAGACATTGTAGTATTGTACATTACACAAATGTTATAAAATCACAAAATAAAATAAGTTCTGTTTTGAATGTCACCCTCAATCTTAGGTAGGCTATATGCAAGTTCTCATCAAAATGCATAAACACCTTGTTTTCCCAACCTCATTTTAGATAGGTGAGGAAGGAGACTATTATAACACCACAACAAGATATAACATATGAGGCTAGAATGTGACACATGAGAAGCTGAATAGAAAACATGAAGACTAAGTTGTCAGGAAATGGATATGGATCCAAATTTAGATATAGATCCACTAGATTGTTGAAAAGCCAGGAGGATCTGGATATAGTGGGAAAAAACTTTGTACAAAACATATAATATTATATATATATATATAATTTTAAAAAACATATCTAAAGTAAAAAATCAAGATCACTCATTAAGCGCAACATTAGAACTGAAACCATTAGATAATTTATAAGTTTGAACATTCAAGACATGATGCATGATGCTTTCTACAAAAAGGATAAATGTAAATAAAAATTTGAGTGTCTCATCAATGACCACTCTATTGATATGATGATCTAGATTAGTTTTAACTACATATCCATCAATGAGTCTACATCCTCATCCTCATCATTCTGGCTTTTGCAGGATATTGTTTGTTCATTAATGGAGTCATGAATACATGATATATCTTTTTGTATTGGGGTCTATTTGGGCATCACGAGGATTGCATTTAAAGTAGACCAAATGTGTTTAAGGGTCCTATTTGTGCATTCCCGAGGAATTCATTGAGAGCCAAACATTGTTGTATTTTTATACATATAAGGACCTGATAGAATATCAGACCTTCTTGGGTATTGTGGGTAATGCATTGAGAGATTAAAAGAACAATAGATCCATCTCATTTGTGAAGGTTTTTGTTGGAGGGCTCGCATTGAGGATCCCAGTCTCATCCAAGCCTACTAGAACATGCATGCATCCTACTACTTCTCCATTCTTTGGTCAGATTAGGCTTCCTAATTGCCCCCTTAGAATGTAGTAGTCCCCCTAATTTTCCTAAGGTCATTTGACCCAAATTTCCATAACCTATTGTCAACCTTCTATCTTGAGAAGATTGAGCTAAATAAGTTGTCTTCTTCCTATTTTGGGTCCTCAAAACCATGCTTGGAGATTCTATTTATGTGGGAAGGCAAGGGTTAGCCTATGGTGTGTCTCTGGGGAATATTTTGAGGAAATTCAGAATGCCTTTGGACTTAGAGGGCACCCATGAGAAACACATTATTCTCCATAGTGGATAGGTCTCAATTGGAAAATATAAGTTAGATAATGCATAACCATACCTTAGGTATGTGTTTTAATTCGATGGGGACATCACATCAACTACTCAGGGTTTTCAGATTCAGGGCAATATCAGACACCCAATTTTCAATTGCAAGTTAAGTTATGGCTGAAGGGTTCTTTAAGGGAGAGTTCTTCGGGAATATTTCGTCATCTGTCCGTAACCTCTAAAAATATTCCATCTTGTTAATCATTATATCACCACATGTTATAATATTTTCCGCCACATGTTCGTCTTTTGTGTTTGGTTATGTAATAGGAAACTACCTCGACGAAATAGGCTTCCTTTGGGATCCGCAGGATGGTCGATTATGAGAAATTTGTTGCAGGCGGATAACAATCCCAACAAATCACTTTTCCACCTTGCTAACAAATACAATATGTTATATCCTTCTCTCTCAGAATGAAAATTGCAATAGTGGTCTCATCTTCCACTATGGAAAATGAGTTTTACAAAACCCACAACCACATTTTCGCAGGCTGAATCATCATATAGGTAGCCAACGCTCTTTATCACTACAATAACTCCATAGTATTTTCCCAATATGGATCTCACTGGACAAAGTTAAGAAAAAATTAATGTTACAATAACTTAGAAGAATGGAGATCTTTAATTTCTTTGCTTCAAAACGTAATTTTTAACATCTAGTTTCTTGTTATATTTTACAATTTTCTAGAATTTTTGATAATTTAGAAGCCACTAGAGGAAACCAAATATTCAACCTTAGAGAGAAAGAGAACGAGTTATATAATAAAAAATGGTTGTAATGCTGGCATTGGGAGTGTTTCTTGTAAGAGAACTTGAATCTTCGAGGCTTCATTAAAGGTTAACTTTACATAACCAGAATTTTAAATAGATATTCTCCAATTTTATTTTGTGGAACTTAAATTAAAGATCAAAATAGTAAATAGAAACAACATAAAGAAATCAAATTTCCTTTACACTGAAACTAAAAGAAAATAAGTGAAGCTTCATGAAAATTTATCCAGCGAACGTCAGAGCGAACTTCAAACTTGTTGAAGTCGATATGCGAAAGGAAAAGTCGAAGAGGTTAACTTACATTACAGGGGAAGCTTATGTAGCAGTTTGAATTCGTCTATATGAAAAAAAAAAATAATCTCTAAGATTTACCAATATAAGTTATTTAATTTTTTAGCCCCGCCATTTCTAGTGAAATATTTAGCTAAATGGTTATGTGAGTGGAGACTAAGTTCTTTAATTCTATAACCTTTCCATCTGAATACTTATCCAAATTGTTTTGTTCATGGAGATTGAATGTCACCATGAATGATAGGTGGTTACACTACCTTCTATAATAAGACATCAATCATCTATGGATGAGATTGAACTTTGATAGAAAAAATGATATATCGAAAATGTAGTTGTCATATCCTTATACTTCCATGTATTAATATAAGTGTTACAAATTATAAAATTACAACTACATTTACAATTAATACTTCCATGTATTAATTGGCCCCAAGTGGATAATTACGTGGAGTTTTACGATTACTTGGACTACTTGCGTTCCACTTTTATATAAAATTTACAACATAAATGTATCTACTAAATAAAGGAGGAAAATGTGTTAATATAAAATATTGGTATTTTTTCCAATATTATAAATAATGTAGAGATGTGTTTCAGTGAAATTTAATAAATTAAAATTATTTATTTACTTAAATTTAATTGATAATTATGAATATTTTTATTTTATTTCTTTATAATAATTTTATTTTATTCTCTTGAATAATTAACATCAATATTGTGATAATAAATATTTAGATTCCATTAATAAAAATTAATGCTTTTAGTTATATTCTACATCAATATTGTGATAATAGATGTTTATATGTCATTAATAAAAATCAATGTTTTTAGTGTTTTATCAATAAAAATGCTACCAAAAAATATTTAGTTTATAGTTTCCTTTTAATATTTATGGTACATTTGTATGTGTTCCATGATGAAAAACCATATCCCATTTTAATTGTATTTACACACTTTGTAATGTTGGAGAAGATATTGGGAGAATATATTGGTTTGATTTTTTGAAATTGATTGTTTCATTGTCCCAATTTCAATTGGAAGGAATATATTGGTTTGAGTGTTTGAAATTGATTCTTTCATAGCCCCAATTTCAATTATCCAAGTCAATTTATGTCGACAATTTTGCAATATTTGCGCAATTGTGTTTATGCTTCCCTCCGCTCCAAGTTGTGCCAAATTATATCATCAAATGCAATAATAATAATTTTTTTTTTTTTAATTTTTTTTTAATTTTTTTTTTTTATTTATTTTTTTTTTTTATTTTTATTTTTTAACTATGTGTAGCATTACCCGAGGTTAACAAATCTATTAGATAAAATAATGAACTACCCATCGATGAGATGCTAACTTCCTTTGGGATAGTTTAATTCCCCCAAAGGTGGCTTCCATCCTCAACCCCTCCCCATGAAATTTGAACCTAGACTTGGTGGGGACTAAATCCCACACAAAACAATTGGTCTACACCTCATAGGTTATCAAATGCAATAAATTATTCCACCAAAGTGCAAAAATAAATCAGTTTTGTCATATAATCGACTTACCGTGACTTTCCCATGGTAGATTTTAGTGTCTTACGATTGACCAAGACCAACGTGGTGATACAAAATTTAGTTGGAAAAATATTATGCTTGGCCATTCCAATGGCAATAAAAAAGTATATTTTTTACCATAGTCACTGTCATTTCCTATCACAACCATAGTCACTCTAGTGACGATAGTACATTTGGAGTGGTTTTAATCATCTTGTGAGTTTAACATTGAATAATGAGGATTAAAAGGGATGACAACAATTGAAAACATCCCCACTATTCAATCTAGAATCTTCCTTCCAATTCCAAAATATATAGGCTGATTCTTCTTTAAATTATTAATATTACACTCTATTTTGAGAAATTTTGTCTTACCACATCCAATGAACTGACAATTACAATTTGTCTATATTAAAGAGCTTCCCGGATTATCCACAATATTAAGGAACGATTGTCAACGTTTCGAATCCCAATGGGGATTCAAATGTCCTAATGATGGATCCCGGTTGGGATTCGAAACATCGACAAATTTTAATAAATGATAACCACGGGAGCTTAAAAACCAAAATTTGTCTATATCTTATCACCCATTGAAATGTGACATGTGACATGTGCAATATATCTATGTATGCACCCAAAATTTTACTGTGGATAATCTGGGAAGATCTTTAATAAATTATAACCACGGGAGCTTAAAAACCAAAATTTGTCTATATCTTATCACCCATTGAAATGTGACATGTGACATGTGCAATATATCTATGTATGCACCCAATTGAATCCATAAATTTGACATATACTCCACGCAAAGCTTCGCCTTTTTTGAAATATAAATAAGATGTATTTGGTTACAATGGAAATTTGTATAAACAATTGCAGTGTTTGAAATCCATATTGTTGTAGAGTGCATTTAGTATTTTGATTTTGATCTTCATCACGATGGAGGGAGAATTCAAACTAATTGCCTATTACTTTAAAGGTAAATTTTCTTCTTCTACCCTTCTTCTTCTCATGATGTTTGACCTCTCTAAGTGATAGGTTTTGATCAATTTAGTTTTTTTAGTCTTCTCTACCATGTTACTTTTCATTTGATAGCCTAATTTAAGTTTGGCTCTCTATTTAAGGTTTGAATTATGAGAGAGGTGGACTATGACTTTTTGAGAAACAAATTTTATTGTTTTTCCAAGAATAATAGCTATAATTGGAAAATGCTAAAAAGTACTAGGCACCTAAATATTGTTAGTCTCTAAATGTTAGTGTGTTTTAATATATTATAAATTAATTTAATTAGAGTGTATTAAGGATTACATTGATTAATTAAATAAATAATCATTTGGTGGAAGAATACTTTAGTGCCTAAATCATTTTATTACTAAGTTTGCTTCCAAAAGAGTTATTAGCCATAAATATAAAATAGAAATAGTTTTTAGAATATCTTATAATTTTTTTGTTGTTTTTCCCGAACACAAAACCCAAAAAATAAATGACATAAAAAATATCCATACATCAAAATTGGCTTTGTCAATAAACTCTTTAGGGGTATATTTTAACAATAAATTTGAATTTCTAAATATTAACCCCATACTAAGTGTATATTTTAACAATAAATTATAAATTATAAATATGAAACCCTGACTAGTCTCTCTTATGTGTCGTAAAATGAAAAAAAAAAAAATTATTTCTTACAACAGATACACTTTCTATTATCTACTTTCTATTATGTTCAACATTCCATTCACCCGCATCGAGGTATTTTAGTTTTATACCTTGCTAAGCTATGTTTGTGAGATATCCTAAGGTGTATATCATGTTTTGAAGTGAATTAACAAAAAAATAGATCTGGGGTGAAAATTTATGTTAATATTCTCAATCAGTTTTTATGAGTAATGGTTTGATTATGTTGCAAGTGCAATTTCTGATTAGGTTTTATTATTCCTTTCTGCGATTTAATGCAAAATGATAGTAGGAATAAGAAACATTGGCTGTGCTCCTTCAGAAATGTTCAAGACTGAGAATAATATAGGAGGTAATGCAAAGGATCACAACCTGTCTGCTTCACCTGTAAAAACTACATCCATGTTCACAACCTTTGTTCCTTCACTTGGCTCTGATCATGTGATCCGCTCAAATACTGGTTCCTATCTCATTCTTAGACCTGACCACACCGAAGGGGTGAAGCCATTTGGAGACCATGGTTTCACCTAGAAGCTTGAAGAGAATGAGGGAGCAGTGGTGGATTGGGGTGAAAATTTGAGCTTATGAAAAATTATGGTGGTTTGGCTCAAATGGGAAGTGGAATCCTGCTAGAAAAATAAATTATTAATGTTCAGAAGGGTGGCTGGTTTCTTATAGATAGTGGTGATGGCAACTCAAACACACCTATCGAAGCCTTAATCACCATATTGGAGCCTTCCACCATAAATGGCAATCAAAACGTAGCCTCTTTCTGCCCTCCAGAAGGAAAACGTCAAGATAAAAAGAGGTAAGGAAATACAAAGCTGAATCCCAATGGGTGTTTCTTCTTCCGTTCCACCACCTTCAATGAAAATGTAAATAAACTATTTGATGGTTATTGTAGAAAAAAACTCTGTCCCTAAATCTGGAGGCCTCAAGGTGCAACATCCTCATTTATCTGATGAGAAAGCTCTAGTCGCCATCACGAACAAGCTGAGGCCTCCACATTCTAGACTGAGAACCTCCATTTGCCCTCACAAGGCGGAGAATAATACCAAGTGGGAAGTCTCTAAATCATTTTTTTGTGCTAAGAATGGGCAAGTGGGGATTGTAGCTTGAGCTACTTTAGGTGATATTACGAATGGGGTGGAATTGTTTAAGGCTCCATAAATTGCAGCGAAACAGAGGAAGGGTCAAGGAAAGATTATGAAAATGGGTCCTAATCTGAGAAATGAACTTACAGAGGAGGAAAATCATAATGCCTATGCTTGGGTTGGTGAGGTGATCGAGAGGGTTCAATTTAGTAGTAAATACATGGAGGCGATGAAGAAAAGAATCGCAGAAGAAGGATGTGGGTTTTTAAGGCCAACTCTGCTTTTTTTTTTGTATATGTGTGTGTTTTTGGTGTTTATGCTTTGCAAATGTTTTATCTTCGGTATATTTTCCCTCTCCACTTATGGGAAGACTCATATCTCAAATCTATAATGTGTCCAAGTTTTGCAAGAGACATTTTTTGACCCGGTTCAAATATTTCCATGACCAATAGACACTCACATTATCATCTTCCCTTGGGAGGTCCTAATGAATTTGAAATCATCACATTGTTTTTCTTACAATTAAATTCACTAACATTGCACTGACTACTAGAATACCCATTTCTTGTCCCATCCTTGTTCTCGTCCCCATTCCCATCTTGACACTATAGTAGTACATGAATAATCAAGTGGAGTGGGCCAATAGTTAATATCCCCAAAATCCTCTGTCCCTATTTCTTATTTCATTCTCATTTTCCTTTCCAGCTCCAATTTCTGATAATTGCAAATGACCTATTGGATATTTCTTAGTATCTTGTGCAACTTTGGATGTGCACTCAAATTTTCTCTACTTATGGTCTTCATGCAGGTCTACAAGTCCCCATAATTGAAATTCCACCAATATCACTCACCCATGTGATTTTCCAGATAGCCACCTAAACATTCTATTGTGTTTGGATGCTAAATGTTGTAAGTGAAACTTCTGCAAGCCTTTCTAGAAGAAGGTTGCATTTGATTATTGGCATTTGATTTCTTTTGGCCAACTAAATTTCCTTAGTGTAAGATACCCCCATGATATATAGTTACTTAGTAAAGATGATCTCCCTTCCAGCTCCACATTTCATGATCTTTGTTTCAGTTCAATATTTCACGATCTCTGCTATTATTTACAGAAACAAGGATTTACCTTATTTGGAAACCAAGGCACACGCTGCCTATTCCAGTTTTATACAATACATAATATTTATAACCATGTAATTCTTGAAATTATAAATTTATTTAGGAATCAGATTCATTGAGAAGTATCATTTTAACTCCTTGATGCCATTACAAATATTTTGTAAAAGCATATTCTAAGCATTATCTAAATAAATTGGCACAAACATGATTTATGAATTGGAGTCTCCAACTTCCTTGAATGTCCACTTTAATAAGTCCAACATCTCTTGGATTCGAGATGCTTACATTTCCTTAATCATTGTTCCCATTGTTGAGACCATAGGGGTCTTTTGGTACAAAAGTGTTAATCATTGGGTCTCACTGTTTTTGGGCGGATTTAGAGAATAGAGATTGTGGATGGAGCTTGTAAGTCTTATTTATTCACTCGTTGTATTAATTCTTAGGTGTAATAATAGTATTCATATGAAATTAATGTATTAGGTTCGAAAAAAAATAGTACTTCTATGGGATTTTTAAAAGATTAAAGTTTGATCACACCCTTTGCTGAATTAATATATGTTAAATTACTTCAACTAGGAAAAAATTGCCTCAAGAAGAATATAACTGTTGAATTTAAATTGTCATGTTTTGGATTCATTATTGGATAAAAATAATTTTATCTATGTACATTGGATAGGGACCTAAAATAGGGTTTCATTATAATTCCTTAGGAGCAACTTAGCCTCCCAAAACAGTATCTTGATATCTTCCTATGCATGGGCAAAGACCACATTTTTTGATTTGGTTGTCAAAGGTTAGGGTTGAAAACTTGACTCCATGCTTACTAGTCACCTATGTATTCACCTTGACTTGGGCTACCTGCACCATAATTATTTCACTTTTGATCATGATTTTCTATCCACGTACAATTTCACTCATAGTGGTCCTTCCAGTGACCTAGGGAAATCTCCAATTCACTATCTCTGAAATTGAGAACAACATACAATGAAAAGTTATAAGATCTGTAGTTGGAAGACCAACAATTTAGGGATATTTAGACTTTGGATTAATTTGACTTATCAGATTTCTACCCTTAAAATTGAAGTTCACCATATGTATTATAGTCTTATAATATAAATAGACTTTGCATTATATCATTATCCTACTACACATAAGACATCCCTTGTGGACGTAAAAAATTATTAACAATACTGTTGAGATGGTATTGTAAGACTTACTTGAGGCCAAGGATAACATCACTTCGTAATCATTATTATTGCATTACTAGGTTTAGCTTAAAGCAAACCTAGTCAACACACAATCATTTGATACCCACACAGTTAATGTTGACCTAGTCATCATAGTGGGTCCATATCATCTCTTGAGGAAAGGTCCTTTGAGTTATGTATAAATTCAGCTGTCATTTGTAATATCATTTTGATCAATGATACAATTTCCTTATTCTTAAGGCTATGGACACATATCGTGTGTTGGGATCTATTTTGATGGTAAATTTGTCTCCTCTTATGGATATGGGTATGTCTGTCTATCTCTCTTTATCTCTCTCTCTCATGCTTTTTTCTCCTTTAGCTTGCACACTAGTTGTGGTTCATTTTTTAATTGCACAGATGTAGGGCTTGTGGATCAAAGTTTTGTTACTGGTTTTTTTTTATCCTCTTCTTTTTTTCTATGGATCTCTAACATTGTATGAGAGAAGTTGTGAACTTCCTTCATTTTACTTAGTACATATGATTTGAATATTTTTGTCTAGAGGCATTAAACTAAGGGTTATGGATCTGGGGTTTTCATATTTGTTTCTTTGTTTAGGGTTTCCTACAATTTTCCCTATGGTACAAACCCTCCGCCAAGGTTCACTTCAATGACTAATATATATATATATATATATATATATATATATATATATATATATATATATATATATATATATATATATATATATATATATATATATATATATATATATATATATATATTGACTAGTAGCAATTGGTTATGAACCGTTGAATTTTTTTTTTGGATCATCCCTTATTTCTAGGTTTTATCTAGCATTGTTTTATTACGGGTAATTTTGTGGAGTTAATCCGGTAGCTAGAGGGCAGCAATATGAGCCCATCTTCACCATTTACCAGTGCTTCCTTCTGAGAACCTTTTGGTGGTAATTTTTTAAAAATTGGAATGGTAATAATACATGATAAAAAATTCTTGTGGTTGCACCATAAAACACAATTATGAAAACAAAAAAGGGCTTTCCATAAATCCAATCTTTCAAAAAGTTTCCAAAATTTTAATTGTCTATTATATATTGGGTCATTGTAACTTCCATAAAGATATGTCATATAGTTTTTCTAGTTTAGATCCTAAGAAACTGGCTTATTATCAAATATACCTTACCAAACATAGATAAACCTAAAATTAGAAGAAGAAAAAAATGCCCAATATTGGCTTCTTTCTTGATATCTGTCAATAACTCAAGTTCACATGTTTTATGTGTAAATCTCCTAGAGTTTGATGAAGAATTTTTTCATATTTTCCAATCTCTAGAGTAGATTAGTTGATATCCTCGAGTGAACACAAAGACTTATGAGGCCTAAGACCAATTGGTAAATCATACCATACCTAGGTTCAAGATTCTCATTTTTCCTTTTCCAAATTTTCACAATCTCTTGTAATTTTGCATCTTTGGAATGTTGAGATTCAACGCAATTAGAAATGACATTATTCATATTTGATACAGGTACCTAATTTTTAATGAGGAGACACTCATTATGCATCAAATAATGATGTGAATAAGATAACTCACATGAAAAGTAATGATTTGAATGACTGTGCCAAACCTTGGAGAGGAATTGCATGAAATTAACTTCAAAAGTTATAGTTCCAGACCTGAGTTGATTACAAAATGGTGGATCCCAGATTTGGCAGAAAGCTCGCCAAAACACAAGCATAGAAAAAATATTAGTCACCCAACAAAATAGAAACTGAAGGGAGGGGTCTGGTCCTTGAAATCCACTATCGTCCTTGAACCCAACAAATTCAAGAACAAAAAAAACCTGAATAATTGCACTTGTCATATTTAGAAAATTTTTATTCCATTTAAGGTCCTACAATTCCATTGTAAGTGATAAATAAGAGAGTAATTAGGGATTGCGGTTTGTTAATGCCCATAATTTCTTATTGAATGCACTATGCCACCTTGTGTCTACCTGTGTTCTTCATTGAAATTTGACATTTTCTATTGAACTGTAGCTAATATCAATTATTCTATGGGATATGCCATGAAGATATTATCACCCCTTTTGTATTTCAATTTTCCTCATTTATATGATTTGAATGATTATCCAATCGATCCACTTGGTTATTTTGTGCCCTTAACACATGAAAATAATCTATCAACTGGAACCTCCTTGCTTCCTTTTGTTTTCTAATCATGAGCCTTGCTAAGTTTTTGTCCTTGGGGGTTTTAAAGTATTGCATATCTCTAATAATGATTCTTGAGTATTGCATAACCAAAATATTCCTGATCCTTCTTGAGTCTCGAGTTCGAAGGCCTTGACAAAGTGCCAATGTCTTAGCTTGATTATTAGTAGCTTCCCTAATCCCCACTCAAATTTAGTTTCATGATTTCTTTTCAAAATGAAGATGATCCACTCCGACCATTTCCAACCATGTTTTGTTTGACATTATTAGCCAAATAGGGCATTGTTGTTAAGAACATTATCTGCTAACTGGGTGGGACTAGTTTTGACAGATATAAACTATGATATAGGGCTAATTTTATGCAGTTTATATATTTTTCCAGAAGAAGATGATTTTTCATGGTGATTTTATTAGTTGGAATATGCATCTTATTTGAGGTTATTTAAGCCTATTTTTTGTATCTACTTGGGAAATATTGGACTCTCGAGTGCCCTGCATCAGGGTTTAATGCTATTTTATTTCAGGAAATTTTCTAGCATAAAACCTGTGACTTTTCACTAATGGAATCATTGTTTTGTGATTGTGGAACCATGGTTTTAGAAAATTTTCGTTCCTTATTTTGTGGCAACTATATTAAGCTTTTTGTTGGTGACATCATATATTGTTTTGCGACCAAGGAATTGGGGCTTTTGATTATCTTATTTTCTGGTTGATCTAAATATTGTTTTCTAGTAGAATTTCTCTTTGGCTCGAGAACTAGGGTTTTTGGATCATATATCTTCTAGGGTTTAAAACTTTTCTTTAGATGATATTTTCCTTAGGTCTTTCAACAAATGTTTTGAATAATTTATGAAGCCTTTCTCTATGATGTTCCTCTACATTGTTCTTAGACCTGATATAATCTTTTTATAGGAAAATATGATGGTGTATTTTGAATATTGGGCCTTGCTTGTTCCATGTTATGATAATATCATTATTAACCCCACCATATTTGCATTTTTTATGTTTTAGGAGTAGGTGGTTTTACAATGGATGCATTACTTTTATTGTGATGGGAGGGATGATTCTTGACACATGTGGACATATGTGAGCCTATGACCACTTATTCTGAGGGGTAACTACATTATTCCTACCCCTATAGATCCAGAGGATCAAGCCCCACTAGTTTTGATAGATATTTCTTCCATGAATAAGTCTCAACCTATTACAATGGATTATGTTTTTTCCAAATTATGATGCTCTTTTTGGTTTCCAAATCTATTTTCGGGGAAAATTGAGCCACCCTTTTTACTTTTGGTCAATCAACATGTTTTAGTGGATATTTCTTCCTTACTTCTACTCAAGGCCACCTTTTTTGGGCTGTGAAATGTTGGTGCAAGAAATAAGGTATTTGGGGGGGGGGGGGGATTTATATGACATATTCATTAATTCGCCCATGGCCCATGCTTATCATTAGGGGATAAATTTGTTATGCAATACTCTCTCTTTGAGGCCTCCTATTCATATTAGGGAAATGTTGTGCATAAAACCAACTTTATTTTGAGATAATTCACTTTTTTGCAGTGGCCATGAAAAACCTATATCAAGCTACATATTCACGTAAATTCACTCTTAGTATTTGGGTTTTCTAGCTACTCACATTGAATTCTGACTATGATCAAACCATCCAATGACTTGGTTATTTTTTTTTTGAAATTTCAATGAACGAATGTGTCTCACAAGTCTGCCATCGACAACAACGAAACAATACAATTTTAATGGTGTCACAAGGAGGGATGTAGCTGCCAAAGCTACAATAATGGGTGACCAGAAAATCGCATATTTAGAAAGATTGTGTGGAGGCTTATAGAATCTATCCACGATACTTGAAAACAATAGATAAAAACCAAGCAATTATCACTCAATTACAATTTCCGCAATACATCTCAATATGATCACTAGAGCCTCTTGCTTGTTGAAAGGAAGTAAGTGTAAAAGAGGAACACATTTTATGAGATTTTTTTGACCATATTCCACATCCCTGAGACTCTTTTTAGCATGGAAGGTAGATGGAAACAAAATGGAGCAGTGACTACCACCAGTTCCAGATGACTCATTGATTATAGACCTAAGATTTGACCTCTAAATCTCATCCCTGCTAATATATTTTGAATTATCCAAATGTATTTTGAGTTGAACAAGATCATTTGATTGTTGGTATTTTGATTGATCATTGATGCACCTTCTGCAGATGTATAAACAATGAGTATTAACCAAAAGGGTTCATGATGAGTTGAGAGTGTGGACCTAAATATCACATTTCTTAGATTCATTAATAGATTGTCACGGAGAACCAAGAATAATCCTGTAAGTAAACTTGTCACCAAGCCCAAGTTAAAACTTAAAACTAGTGACATGAGAAGTTTATAATAGCTATTTTACAAATTTCATAGCCACACATGTTCAAATCACTCGCACAATATGGGAAGAAATAATTTAGTTACTAGATTGATGATCTATTCTTTATTTAGAAAGGTGAAAAAAGTAATGCAATATAAAATTTTACCCTTTCCATAATGGTACCATGCTTAACCATAGCAATCATATCAACATTTCTTATTGTGGTCAGACGATAAGAAACAATAACTATTGTTCCATCTATCATAATTCTATTAGGAGCTTCTTGAATCATTTTTTTGCACTCTATATCCATGGCACTAGTATCTTCATCAGGGAGAAGAATTTAGGGATATTTTAAAATATCCCTTACAATTGAAATCCTTTGTTTTTGGGCTCTAGATAATTGGGTGCCATGCTCCCCTACCATTGTATCAAAACCCTAGAAACAAAAACTATAATTGTCAACATATGCAATATTTATCTGCAAAGAAATACATATTACACAACGAGGAAAGTTAAAAATAATCAAGATCAATATAAAGAAAACAAAACTTGTGGCTTCTTTCTTATTATTTTTTCTACATTAGAAAGATCGACAACAACATGTATTTCCTCTAGCATAGCTCCATATTTACTATACTCAATATTCTCTTTAATAGTGCATGCAAAGAGGAAAAGTTCCTTCCTTACAAGTCTAATTATTTGTCTTATCCATTGAAGTTGAAACCGCTTGATATTGAAATTGTTTATAAGAAATTCACCATCTTGTGGATCATAAAATCTCTCTATCACACTTATCACTGTGGACTTTCCACATTCACTCTCTCCAACTAAAGCTGCAGTAGTGTCTCTCGGTATTCTCAGTGAGAACCCAGAAAATATCTCAACATCATGCCATGCTGAATACCCAAAATATACATCTTAAATTAAATATCGCCATGAATATCGTTGAATACCAAGCCATTTGTATGATATATATCAATCTATGTCTTCCTATTAATTGTCTCAAACATTTGGTAAGCAGTAGTTTGTCTTGCTTCAAATGCATTTAAACATTTTGTAAGCCCCATGGTAGATTTTATTAAGACATCATTTGGAAACGACCCATGTGGATGGATTTAATGGTTTTTAGGATTGGTAATGTGATTTAAAGTGATCTTCCCTCTAGATTTCATGTTTCAACTCCATGAACTTTTTGAGTCAGATGTTATTACCAATCCCTTCCATATATCGTACATTATAAAGTAAGCCTAAGGTGGTATCACATACGATTCTTAATGGACGGGATTTTAGAATTTCCAACCCCTTATTTTTAGGGACTTATGGAGCTTTGGTAGTACCTATGGTCTTGTGGTTTTCTCATAGCAGGTGTAGTTTCATTTTTAAGGAGAAGAAATGGTCAACAAAACTTTAGAAATTGAAAATAAGTCGAGTGATATTTTTTGGTTAATTAGCTTTCACATGTCACCTAAAAGTTCAAAGCAGTAGGTATGATCCATAGTGCTTTTATATAACTAGGGGCTAGAATTAGCCTCCAAAAAATTATGTTTCTTCTTTTTTCCTCATATGAGATTCTCCTTCTCTTGTGTAGGTCATCAGGTCATGTAGGTCATAAAGATGCATACACATGATCCCAAATTAATTGATTTGGATGTACCCCAGCCTTTGTTTGAGAATCAATAGCATTATTTGAGATATCTAATGTCAACGAATGATTTCTCGAGTTTGTAACACCATAAGTACATTGAGACAATCCATATTCTATATCTTGTCCAATAATTCATTGAGTTGGTGTGTATAATTGGAATGTAGGCTCATTCATTTTCAAGTGTTTTACCTCTCCCAGTGGCATCTAACTCCCATGTCATTCAGCCACCACAGAGCTTGTTAGGTTGTATTATGGCTAATAATTTGATAGATTTTTATCATATATTTCTTAATGGAATAATACCAAGCCTTTCAATAAAATGAAAGGTTTGGTATTCTTAAAATGTTTGTTGTTATTCTTCATACTTCTCATTCCATAAATAATGGATATGTGCAGTTCCCTTGCATCCATCAGGAATTTAACCCATGAGTCTCCCCTTTCCCTGGAAGAATGTGCTACTTCATTGTAGCATTTCAGATTTATCTTGAGAATTAATAAGCCAACAACTGTATGCTCAAAAGTCCATGGACTTGCACAAGTCAAATTCATTATGAGTGGTCGATTTTAAATTTTACTGTCTAACCAGAAATTTCCACAATCTGAATGGCTCTCACTGACCATTTTGCAACTGTTTTTTCCTCAGGTGTGGTTATCTCACAATCACATTCCCAAGTGTATAGGCTCTATATTGTTGTTGGAAGTTGTATGTAATTATTGGGATTGTCCTTGTTTACATTTCTTGGATGGTGGACCAGAAGAATTTTTTACTGATATTTAATTAATTGTAATTTGTTGCTACTAAATGAAAGATCTGGAAACTTTCAAGAGGCCTTCCATCTTCCAAAATGGTGGGAAGATGGGCTTTCCAATTTTAAGTATTTTTTGAATCTTTATGTTTCTATGGCATAGGAAAAATTAATAACTTGCCAATAATATCTCTAAATATTTTGTATGTCAGTACTTATTGATTATTCATTAATTTAAGGAAAAAAAATTATTCGTCGGAAAGACATCCAAGGACCAATGCTATGTTAGATGGGTATTTGCACCCGGGTCAAGGGGTGCCTAAACTTGTCCCAGGTTCCTGTCTCCCATAATAGATTTGGGATGGGGACTTCATCTCATGAATCGAGACAAATCAGGATCTTCACAGCAGGGGAGTGGGGATGGCAGACCAAAACATGGACACAAATCCTAGTTTCCAGCGCGTTTGAGTACCTTCGAGTTGCATCCTTCACCCCCCAAAAAAATGTTTTCATTTAAAAAATGACCAAAAATGTAAGGATAAAACCCACCCAAAAAAATTTATTCCTTCACTTACCTGACACCCTCATGCACTCAAAATAGAAAATAGCCTTTGATTTAATGTTAAGGAGAGAAAAAGCCAGCCGTGAAGGGATTTCTGTGCTCTCTTCTTGCTGAAACTTTTGTGTACAACAATAGATATTTAAGTGAAATGGACTACTGCAGTTAGTGATCGAAAGGAATTAGTCAATTTTGAAAGTAGTTACATGTGTACTTGCCACTTGCTTAACTTTTTAATACATGAGATTCAAGGAATATTAATTTCAATTTCAATTTTCAACACTAATGATCAAGTTGACTGTTAAAATTTTTTCTAATCATTTCTGATTTGAGATTTTTGGGTTTGTTAACTTTGTTGATTTGAGGCTTATGCGATTTATGTTTTTGTTTGTAGAATCTTCTGGATTAATCGTATCCATTTTTTTATGTAATCGACGTTTCGAACCAATCCTCTGTGGTTCATCATCAGGATACCCCTTGATGAGATCTGACAGAATCCATTGATCTATCATGATGATGAACCACAGAGGATTGGTTCAAAACGTCGATTACATAAAAAATGTTTGTTAAATTGCTGTGATAGATTTTCTGGATCCATCCCATTTATTTTAATTTTGAAATCTAATCATTGTATTATTGTGCAAAACTTCAATGAAACAATGTGCATCTTTTTGTTGTTACTTAATGATATTATTCAATGTGTGGTAAATTATCTTCAAAACCTTTACTAAGAAAATTTTGGTAAAGGCTAAATGAATTATGGAATTGATTGTGTGGCCTTGTATGTTTGAGGAAGCTCTGGGAACAAGTGAATTGATTCATTTCTCCAAATATGACTGAATTAGGATTTGTTCAAGTAGTTGTAAGCACTAAATACTTTTCTAAGATCATTATGAATGGAGAAGGTGCAGGTCAGAAAACAGAAAATTAAATGGGTCAGTATGGGAATGACTATCATGAAAATAACTCCTTATCTGATGATTCAACCTCTCAGCTCTCTTCTAACCTAGGGAAGCTTGGAAAGGAAAACTTGGTTTATGATGAAAATATAGGAACAAACATTACAAAAGTGGATAGGATGGAATATTTTGAATATGACGGGACTAAAAAGAGAAAAAATGTTAAGGAAACACCAATGGGTCAAGCCAACAACAAAAAAAATTAGGAATCACAAGGTGAGCAACATAAGTCTGAAGCGATAGTTGAAGAGAAGTATGAATCCAACCCAGAAAATGAAGAGAATTGAACTGCAAAAAAGGTATTTTTTGTGTTCAATATTTGCTAATACGTTGGTTGACTTTTCTGGGGTATCCATATATAAAAAGAAAATTCTAGAAAAGAAGGAATGCCTCTAGGTAAATTTTCATGCACTTCACAATAGACTTCTGGGCTTACAACTGTTGTCTTTTTCTTAGTTATTTCCCAGACTTACATTGCCCTCTTTTAATTGATGATTTTGGGTCTAAAATTTTCTCGTCTTTTTTTCATATCTACACATGTTTAATCACATCCCTCCATTTTTTTTGTTATCCAACTTGAAATTTCCCTGATATTTTTTTCTAATTGGGATAATTTCTCTTTGATGGGAGTCTCCATGTTTCTAATGGACATCATAAGTATTTTCTCCTACTATCTAGATAGGATTGTGTTTAGTTATTTTGTTGAATGCCATTATATTTTCCCCCCCATATATGCAGAAATGATAAGATAATATAAATGTATTAAGGTCCAACAAATGACCATAAATGTAGGTCAATGGGAATGTGTTAGGTACACTGATGTCGGTACAAAGCGGGAGCACCAAAATGGGAGCAGAGGCATTAGATGCACTCATTCAAGATCCCTTTGGGACAACTCTTGGTCAGCTATCATGGATTCCGGATGATCATATACCATGATTTGATATGATTGGCCAAGAGTTCCACCTTCAGGAGCAAGAGACGAATATTCTCCCCATTTTACCTTTTGACATATGTGTATAGTAACATGGTTATCTACCATAGAATATGAAGTGAAAACACTACGACCCATTTTAAGAAATTTTCAACGATATGTTCTAGAATTTATTAGGTTAAATTTCTTATATTCAACCCAAGGTACTTTTCATTTCACAATTTGATTATAATGTCAAAACTATGGAGTTTGATTTAGCCTAGGGTGATGTCTATGTTTAGTAGGCATAAGAAGAAGATGCATCCTAGAGGCCAATGAGAGAAGATGTTGCTATTTGTACTTGGTATATTTTCTTTAGGCTAATGCCCCATATATATTGTGTGCGACATTTGGTCTGGTTCTACCTCGAAACATGACTTTTCTTAGTACTCAAAAGGTAGTGATTTCAAATAAGAATGCATCTCTTTGTTTTGGTGGTAATGTTGGAGTATTCTGTATAAATAATGAATTGTGGCCATCCATTAAATATACATTTTTCTTTAATTTTCTATAATGATGAATGTATAGCGGGGACATACATGGAATATTTATAATGAATATGTGACAGGGACATACATAAACTCTAGGGAAGGTCATGGTGGAAGCTAAGTGGACATTTAAATGCAAGATTGAAAATGTGTTATTATTCAATATTTATTGATTTAATGTCAACTTCATAATTTTTAAACAATAGCATCCTTCTACTATCTATACATGGAAATAGAAAGGAAAAGGACAAAATTTTACTCATCAGTTATTGCCTCCTTTTGTATTGAAATTTTCAAACTTAAAAGTAAATTGAGAGGCTAGCTTCTCTTAAGGTTATTTAGGAATGGGTTGTACATATAATAGTGGGGCCTAATAAGGTCTGCACTCTCCTTGAATTCATAGTGAACTAATAGAACATTCTCAAAGAGGGTAGACCTGTGATTAAGAGAGCATGCTCATGTTGTTAGTCCACAGAATGGATGCCTAGCTCAATGTTGCAAGAATGTTGATCTTGCCAAAGTTGGTAGACTTTTCAATATATTTTTTCTCAAAAACATGTTAGAGAGCTTGCTCGTTTGATTTTATTGAATGAATTCAAATAGAAAAGAGTTGCACATTATATTTTTTTTCTAGTTTACATAACCTGGAAACTATAAGATGTTTATATAGGGCCAAGTGAACATTTAGTCTCATACTTTTCCTAAGGATGACATTTTATTATTATTTATGGTTGCATATATGTAGCACAAGGGAAGAGCATCTTGCAGCCTCATCAACTATTAGATGGACTAGCAAAGGTAATAAGAGTGAGTGATGAACTTCAAAAGCTCCACTTTGGGCTATTTGGAGATGTGTTGAGGTCAACACAGGTATAGACATACCTTTGACTGTTTAAAGGAAATGTAGCATTATTGCAATTCCTTGAGTAGTTGACTTTAAAATCAATGTATTTTTCATAAAATGTGTGTATTTCTTTTCTTTTCATGACAATATGATGTATGTTTCATGAGTCCATCATTCTTCCACGATGGGTCATTCAATGGTAGAATTTTCAATATAATTTTTCTCAAACATGTTAGAGAGCTCGCTGGTTTGATTTTATTGAATGAATTCAATACATAGAAAAGAGTTGTTCATTATATATTTTTGTTCTAGTTTATATAACCTGGAAACTGTAAGAGGTTTATATACACCAAGTTAACCTTTAGTATCATACTTTTCGAAGGATGACATTTTATTTATTTATGGTTGCAGATATGTAGCACAAGGGAAGAGAAACTTGCATCCTGATCAACTATTATATGGACTAGAAGAGGCAATAGGAGAGAGTGATGAACATGAAAAGCTCCATTTTCGGTTATTTGGATATGTGTTGAGGTCAATGCAGGTATAGACATACCTTTGATTGTTTAATGGACATGCAACATTATTGCAATTTCTTTAGCAGTTGAATTTAAAATTAGTGTATTTTTCATAAAATGTGTGTATTTATTTTCTTTTCATGACAATATGATGTATGTTTTAGGAGGCCATCATTATTTTAAGATGGGTCATTTGATGGTAGACTTTTCAATATAATTTTTCTCAAACATGTCAAAGAGCTTGTTGGTTCGATTTTATTGAATGAATTCAATACAAAGAAAAGAGTTGTGCATTATATTTTTTTCTAGTTTATATAACCTGGAAACTGTAAGATGTTTATATGCACCAAGTGAACCTTTAGTTTGATACTTTTCCGAAGGATGACCTTTTTTTAATTTATGATTTCACATATGTATCATAAGGGAAGAGCATCTTGCAATATCATTAACTATTAAATGAACTAGCAGAGGTAATATGAGAGAGTGATGAACATCAAAAGCTCCACTTTGGGCTATTTGGAGATGTGTTGAGGTCAACGCAGGTATAGAAAGACCTTCTATTATTTAAAGGACATGCAACATTATTCTTATTTCTTGAGAATTTGACTTTAAAATCAGTGTATTTTTCATAAAATTTGTGTATTTATTTGATTTTCATGATAATATGATGTATGTTTCAGGAGACCATCATTCTTCCGCCATGGGTCATTCGATGGTAAAATTTTCAATATAATTTTTCTCAAACATGTCAGAGATATTTTTGGTTTGATTTTATTGAATGAATTCAATACATAGAAAAGAGTTGTGCATTATATTTTTTTCTATTTTATATAACTTGGAAATTGTAAGATGTCTAAACTTTATATACACCAAGTGAACCTTTAGTCTCATAATTTTCCAAAGGATGACCATTTTTTTCATTTATGGTTGCAGATTTGTAGCACAAGGGAAGATCATCTTGCATCCTCGTTAAATATTAGATGGACAAGAAGAGGTAATAGGAGAGATTAATGAATGTCAAAAGGTCCATTTTGGAAATTTTTTTAGGTCAACGCAGGTATAGACAGACCTTCGATTGTTTAAAGGACATGTGCAACATTATTAAAAGTTCTTGATAATTTGACTTTAAAATCAATATGTTTTTCATAAAATGTGTGTATTTATTTTCTTTTCATGACAATATGACGTATTTTTCAGGAGGCCATCATTCTTCCATCATGGGTCATTTGATGGTAGACTTTTAAATATATTTTTTCTCAAACATGTCAGAGAGCTTGCTGGTTTGATTTTATTGAATGAATTCAATACATAGAAAAGAGTTGCGCATTATATTTTTTTGTAGTTTATATAACCTAGCAACTGTAAGATGTTTATATACATGAAGTGAAACTTTAGTTGCGTACCTTTTAGAAGGATGACCCTTTTTCAATTGATGGTTGCACATATGTAGCACAAGGGAAGAGAATCTTGCAGCCTTATCAACTATTCAATGGACTAGCAGAGGTAATAGGACAGAGTGATGAACGTCAAAAGCTCCACTTTGGGCTAATTGGAGATGTGTTGAGGTCAACACAGTTATAAACAGACCTTCGATTATTTAAAGGACATGCATCATTATTGCAATTTATTGAGGAGTTGAATTTAAAATCATTGTATTTTCCATAAAATGTGTGTATTTTTTTTTCATGACAATATGATGTATGTTTTAGGAGGCATCATTCTTCCACCATGGGTCGTTCTTGCAGTATGACCAAGGCCTGGTGTGTGGGAATATGTTTGCATCGATATTGATGAAATTGTTGTTGAACAACTCTCTATAGCTGAATATATGGAAGTCAAGGAACAACTTGGTAATGGAAGGTACTTATTTACATTGTGGACCCATAATGCGTTAAAATAAACATGGAAAATGCTATAAGCATAGATTTTTTTAGTGATATATGAAAAGTCTCATATCTAGATATGGATTATATACTATAAAATATTTCAACTATATTTTGCTCTCTTTTATATTCTCCGTATACTTTCATGACTCACAGGTGCATAAATACAAAATCGCTATTCTTTTTACTTCAATAAAAAAATATGAAAACTTTGTATTTTGCAGTGTCAAGGATAAATATTCATTGGAGATAGATCTTGATCCCTCTAATGGATCCTTTCCTTGCCCAACACAACCATCTACCATTGGTAGTGGAGTTCAATTTTTGAATCGATATTTGTCCTCAAGACTATTCCATGATAAAGAAAGCATGCAGCCATTGCTGGATTTCCTTCGAGCACACAATTACCGAGGCCAAGTCATTTGATTTCCTTGGTTAATATATTGCATCATTATGTTTCATAGATTAATTTAGTATACAGTGTGCAAAATAAATCTCAATCAAATAGAAAATAAGTCTGGCATGGTTTTTTTAGAGATATTGAATATGAATTAATTAAAAATTCACACATCTATTTCGATTCCCATATTTTCTTCCAATCCTTAGAGAAAAATATACAATAAACTACTTCAAAATCAATTCAAATCAAAATAAAGCAGAGGAAACCGAATTATGAATATGTTTCTCTTTATCCACTACCTTTCAATCTATTTTTTCTTCCTTATAAATTTCACTGATAATAATATGGCTTTACATATTGCTTCTATAACCAAATTGATATCGTAGTAAAAATATGGTTATCAAATTAAGTGTGACCTAGAGATTCAAATATTCTTACCTATAGCCTAAACATGTGGTAGAGTGACTTCTGAGGTATGAAATTTTGTCAGAGGAATTGTTTGTTTCTTTTGGTTATAAAAGGATTTGTTTTTTGTTTTATGTGATTTTCGATTCATCTATGTAGTACTTTGGGAAATGGGCTATAATGTGTGCCATTTAACTTGTAGATACTAATGTTGAATGAAAGGATAGAGAGTTTAACCAAGCTACTTTTGGCATTGGTAAAGGCAGAGGAATATCTTAAGAAGTTTCCTAAGAATATTCCATATAAAAATTTTAAACACAAGTAAAATATGATTTTTTATTTTTCTGATAAAATTCATCTTTCTACTCAAAATATTACAGCAAGAAAATATCAATATTATAGGAATTTTTTGAAGACCACATTGATGTTAATGTGTGCTTTAGTTGTGAACATCTTATCAGGGCCTTAGAACAATTGGGTTGGAACGTGGGTGAGAGACCCATGACTTTGTGTCCAGTTTCCATCATCTTGGTGGCCTCATAACCTCGCTTGGGGGTGGCATTTGCAGTGATTGCTACCACTAGGCGGAAAATTTCTCACATGAAACTATTTTCTTGGACCACTTAGTTAAAGTGTTCAATCTCTGTTCTCAACTTTTTTCTTATAACTCTGCAATTTAAGCTTATATTCTATTTATGAATGAAATTTGAAACTAAACCCTAGTTCAAACGAATTTACACATGTTTATTTCTAGTGCATTGCTCAGTTGCATGCATTTGTAATTCAAATGGATTTAGATTTTATTGGGTTCATATATCTATATTGAGGCTTTTGAAACTGAAGTGTGTCCCTAGTGCCTACCCAATGGATTGGGTAATCCTAATGCAACACCCCGTCTATTTTTCTTTTAGCCTGAGAAGATTTCTAATGGATAATCTTTCGTTGAATTGTCCTTAAGGCTTGTAAGGTACTAGATGGATATTCTAGAGTTTGTAGTGGACAACACTATAAACCAACCGAGAGACCCTTACATCCTTGCAAGGGGGTATTTTGTTGACCTGTTCTTATTTTATGTTTTAGGGGTAGGTTAGGGTTTACAACAACTTCACATAAGTTTTCAGCCTTTAGTAAGCTAAATTTGTTGGTAACTGTGCCTCTATTTGACTTAATATTACTCTTTTCATTGTCATCTCTGTAATATAACATCCAAACAAGGCACACGTTTTGGCATCTACTATGAGTGGCTAGTCATTCAAATATGGAGATTCTACAAGAAAGTGGTATTACTTTTTCAATACTGGAATAAACAGGAAAACACATTATTTAATAAGATTTGTTTTCCATATTTAATTAACTATGTCCTAGATGTACCCAGGATGGATATTCTGGTCAACATCCCAAACTTGTCTACAAACACAAATGGAAAACCATCCACACAAATCTCTTTTCTCTGACGTAGAGATAATGTTTGAGCACAGGAGTACATTCCTCTCGAATTCCCCTTTTAAAAACCTCAAGCCAAGAGAATTAGATTCATAATTAACAATTCTAATTAATGAAATCAATAGAGTTTTTGTTTGAAACTCTTAACAAATTCTCAATAAATATTTTTTCGGATGGTGTATAAAATATTGAGATAGAAACCCTCTATATCTCCTCGTGCATTCCTAGAATATGATCGCATCGGAGAGCCTTCTAGAGTATTTGCAAAGAATTCTAAATAGCAAGGGTTGTCAAAAATAATATTTCCCATTAGATGCACAATAACAAGTGCTGTTTCCCCATATGATTCTTTTGAATAATGACCACAGAGATAAATTATAGGAAGACTCTTCTCACCAAATGGAAATAGGAATGGCATTTGAACCCGTGAAATTTCGGGAGGGTTCTTTGTATGTAAAGAGACCGTGGATAAGATGCCAATGCATGTACATATTTGGACCTTTCTCTTATTGAGTTAGATTGAATGAATATTGTAGGCTTCTCATTGGTTTTTTTAAAGGTTCATGTTGCCATCCAATTACATGTATCTCAGTCTAATATTCTAAGAATATTTCCCATTAGATGCACAATAACATGTGATGTTGCCCCATATGATTCTTTTGAATTATGACCATATAGATAAATTATAGGAAGACTCTTCTCATGAACTGGAAATGGGGATGGCATTTGAACCTGTGAAATGTTAGGAGGGTTCTCTGTATGTATAGATACCGTGGAGAAGATGCCAAAGAATGTAAATATTTAGGCCTTTATCTTATTGAATTAGATTAAATGAATATTGTAGGCTTCTCATTTTTTGTTTTAAAGGTTCTTGGGCCATCCAATTACATGTATCCCAGTCTAAGGATCTATGATGTAGTTATTAGTTGTCTTCAACTAATAATCCAACCTTGACAAGGAGAATCAACTTTTAAGCAGTGTTGCAAGACCCTCTAACTATTTTTTCAATTTTTTGGAAGCTCTTTATATATGAGGTTTTTCTTGATGAGCTTCACCTATCTTCTGTAGATTTTTTCCTGAGTTTTAAGATTCCCATAGTTGACCCCTGCCGAGTTATTTCTGATTCTGAATTTTTTAATACTCGTTTTAAGTGGATAAATTCGCTTGTTAACTGCTTTTATGGGATGGTTATGCATAATTACTTTTCATTATAAAAAATATGTGTAAATTCAATAAATAGATTGATTTCTATAGCCAACTACTATGCTTAAATATGTAAAAAAAATTAATATATATCTTGGTCATATAATGTTGTTAGTTATATAGTACTCGAATATGAGAACAATTGTACAATGTCTAACAATCTCATATTTTCTATCCTACTTACATTCCCTATAATTGAGCTTTATGAGGTGTTGTCTTCCCGGCTGCTTCAAAAAAAATATTTCATGTTTCACTCTCTACCTTTTCCTTCATTTCATGGTAGTGATGAAAATATATGTCCTTTGCAGGTTTCCCTTGCAATGATATCTCCAAGTTGGGCTTCTACATTTTCTTCTCTAGCTACAATGGCATTAGCAATGGCAGCTGCTGGGGCAGGTGGTGATGATGTTTCGTCTTCCAAAAATACATCCTTGAGATATGAGATGTCAGTTCTTGAGAAAAGATCATGAAGTTTGCATAGTTGTACAAGATATCAAAAGGCACCTATTTTATAAGGAAGTCCTCAACCTGTACCAAAGGACAAGGTAGCTGCAAAGGAGACAACTTTAGTATTTGCATGGGATCTTGAGCAGGGTGCCACAATTGGTTCTAGCAAAGGTCTAAGTGTTGTTGCGATGGAAACATCAACACAGAGGAAGAGTCTTGGTGATCGAGAAAGAGTGAAGAGATGGAATAATTTTGAGGCAATGGGAACTGCATGGTTGGAATGCTCTTAATTAGCTAATCCTGTTATGCTATGATCGTGTTGAAATATATTCAAGCATTGGCTACTATGGTTGATAAAGAAAGAAACATGAGGCAAGCATAGGTATATATTTTTCTTTATGACCGAGGCATTAAGGTTTCTCGTATAATCTGCATTATAATTTATAATTTTGAATGCTCATATCTTATTATTATATGCAGATTGACAGCCGTGCATTAGATGTTTTTGCTGATGGATTTAAGGAAAAAGTGGGAGCATATGCATGGTGTAGACTTATCCACTGCGTCATTGAACATGAAGTTCTCTTTGGGCCACTAAGATACTAGCTAGGTCATCCAGAACAATTTAGTTTTGAATCATCTTACTATATTTTGCCATGTCTTTGAAATTAGATAATACTAATTCAACGACTTTATATGACCTTTATTTAAATAAGGATTGTCTTAGCCTATACAATGTTTCACAGGCTACTCATTTCAAATGAATGTATAATTTTTAATTGAATGTGTACAATATATGCACAGGTATACTAGAAGCTAGATTTTGTGGACAACTCACTTCGTATGTGAATACTTATGACTGATTTATTACGTTTTTGGTATAATCTGAATTATAATTTATAATTTTGATTTCTTATCTGTTATTATTATATGCAGATTGACAGGCGTCCATTAGTTGTTGTTCTTGATGGATTTCAGGAAAAAGTGGGAGCATGTGCATGGTGTAGACTTATCCGTTGCTTGATTAAACATGAAGTTCTCTTTGGGCCACTAGGATACCAGGTGGGTCATCGAGAATGGCCTATTTTTGAATCATCTTACTATAATTTTCCATGTCTTTTAAAGTAGATAATACTAATTCAAAGCCTTTATATGACCTTTATTTAAATAAGGATTTTCTTAGCCTGTACAATGTTTCACAAGCTACTCATTTCAAACACATGTATAATTTTTAATTGAATCTATACAATATATACATAGGCATACTGGAAGCTCGATTTTGTGGAAAAATCACTTCGTATACAAATACTTCTTAAGAGGAACTACAATGGAACATCACATAAAGGAGAAACTGCAAATTATGATGATTTTCAACCTATGGGTCAACATAGCATCTAAGGGAGCAAGGATTCTGGCAATGAGGCTAAAATTTCAATGGGAAATTCTCTTCCTACAAATCCTTCTTTGTTATTGCCAAAGGAAAGTTTTCTTGAAGAAGGAAATGAAGATGAATGAAGTAGAAGTGATTTTGAAATCACTGAAGATAAAATGGACGATTTAGAGCATGGTTTTGTATCTTCAGAGGATATATGTGAACCATCAGATGAGTCAACATTGGACTCAGTGATGTCTAGTAATATCAAGGAGATTGCCAACAATGTCTTGGTACTATCTGAATCTACATTGATTGGGGCGGATGAGAGGATGCTTTTGGAAATTCCAGCAATGATGATCCAACCATTGAGACTAATGAAGGGAAGATTTCAGGTGATTTTGTTTCTATTAAAGTTCTCTATATGGAACCTCTTGATAAATTTCTTCCATGTACACCTTGTTGATTCTCTTTTCTGTCTGCAATGCCTTCAGATTTGGCATAGTATTTCCATTATTATTTATTTATTTTTTTGTTTAGAAAAAGTTTTGTATGTAGTATTTAGGATTTCTTTTTCTATATGTGTGCTTGCTAACTTAACTACATTTATGTTTCTGTGCTTAGAATTTTGGTTAAAACTTTGCAATTTTCTGCTAGTCTTCCTAGATTGCAATTCTTGTAATCTATGAAGCGTGGAAACATGTTAAACATAAACCATTCAATAGTTGTGACAATATATTAAAGGCTTGTGATAATTCTAGTTATTTTTTTGTATGACTAGATTAAATAGTTTATAAATTATTGTATATTAGCTTTTTGTGCGAGTCATGTTACATGGGTGTGACATTGACCTAGCTCCAAGTTAAAAATAGGGACTGCATGATTTTAGATTTTACAAAGGTTATGCCATTATGTGCCAAGCATTTTTTAAATCAATTCCTATATATGCAATTTCAAGGACTACCATAACTCTCATATCTTCTTTAAAGGGTGCTAGCTCAATGGAAGAGCGCCTTCTTTATAAGCAAGAGGTCAGTGGTTCGATTCCACTGTGTCATAATATGAATTAATCAATGATACAATTGTTTATTTTTAATTAAATACTTTTAATATTGTTTTATTTGAATGGTGCGATATCTTTCTAGATTCATTATTTTATATTCTCTAAAGAGACAAAAGTGATGTTGCATTTTCTTTGAATGCAATTTTTTATTGTCTCTAAAGAGACAATATATAGGATCAAAGACATTGTCTCTTTAAAGACAATATGTCTTTAATCCCAACTATTGTCTCTAGAGAGACAAAAATGAAACTCTCTCTCAAATTGTCTCTCCAAAAAAAAATAGAGATTCTCTCTCAAGAGATAAAAATAGTCCTGTTATATATTTTCTTTATAGAGACAATATTTTAAGACAATTTAATTCGATACATCCACTTAAAGACAATATGTAAGACAATACACAAGTTTTCTTTTGTCTAAATTAAGACAATTCACCCAAAAATTGTCTTAAAAGGTCATTTGTATTATAGTGTATGATGGTGGGAGTTTGAGTTTTGGAACCTTGATCGGGGCGGCACCTAAAATCACAAGCCATTGCCCAACAAAACCCCAAATTCTAATATTTAGATTAGGAAAAAAGAAATTTGTACCCTGACCAAATTAATATAAACACCAGATTGTTATATATATATATATATATATATATATATATATATATATAATTAATTAATTTAAATAATAAATTATATTTATAACTATAATATTTAAATATGAATTTAAATTTTATTATTAATTAATATTTCTAGTAATTTTAAAGAATAAATAATATGATGAACCATATGCATATTGAGTTAAAAAATATCAAACTTGACCGCAATGAATGTTGTGTATTCCAACACACTTACGTGTCTAATTTATAATTCCACGAATGGGTGTAAAGTTTAAAAGCATTCAATTTTAGACATTTGTTGTGGAAGGACGAGATAATTAGATAGCCCGCTGTTGAATGCGACGTGGACTCTGTGATTTGGAGTAGGTAACATGACAATCACACGACAACTAGAGCGGGCGTCTCTATCCAACGGAAATAGCTGGCTTACAGCTGTATGCAAATTTTTGGGTGTTTATTTTTGGTTTCAAAACAGACTGGTTAGAAACGTGGAGTTCGTAAAATAGACGGAAGATTGGATGACGAAATGATAAATAGTTTCTTTAAAGGACTTTTATATATGAAGATCCATGAAGAGAATCACATTGAAGCTTCTGAAAGTGGAATAGTTATTTTGCATCTGGCTTCATGGAAAAAAAAAAAAAAAGGAAGGGAAGGTATTTGGCAGGTTGTTTACTAGTGTAAATATTTTGTTTTTTGTTTTTTATTTTAGTAATTAGTTTTGAAAATTATTGAAATTTTGGTAAAATTTTAAGAAAATTTGGCAGGAATTTTTGTAAATCCAGATTATAATTATCAAACTTTAATATGGATGTCTTAGAAATTTTTAATAGTGTTGAATTCAAACATTATTACTGTAAAATTTCTTCAATTTTTTTGCCCAAATTCCAGCCAATTTTGACTGTCCAAACAATTCCTCCTTCTGATTAGACAACTTCACTATTTTATATCGAAAAAAAAAGAGAAAGTACTGAATTTCAATTATAAAAACAGTAACCATGGCGGCTACCTGCCCTTGAAACTTTCGGCTGTCTCACTTGCTACCTGTGAATCGTTCCGAACGATCTACCCCTAAATATTCATTGATGCAATATGGGACGACCAGTATTCATCTGCAATCAGTCACTTAGTGGGATAAGCGTATTCTTTTCTACTTTATTAATAGCTAACGGACAGGAAACCTGTGGCCTTGCTGACTTACCAATTCTTTAGTAACAAATAAAGATTTCAATCAATCATCATGCCGCGTAGATTGTGGTCTAGGGAGGTAGCTGAGCGGTCTTCTTCCATTGATTTTTTCAACTCTCGAATTGAGCGTTAACGCGGTGGACTGCCCATCCATTCATATAAATAAATGTCCACATAACCTCTTCCTCCTACATTAACCTCTTCCTCCTTTCGTGTTCCTTTACGTTGATTGATAGCAGTCAGTTCATTCATGAGAATCATGGCAAAAACTTTTGCGCCCCGCCTCTCTCTGGTTATCCCTCTTTTGCTCCTTTCCTCGCTGCAGGTGTTCGTATTATCATTCCCAGTATCGCATCCTCAGCCTTCCAATAATTTGATTCCACATTTTTATGACCATTCATGTCCCATGGCCGAAGAAATAGTTAAATCGGTGGTAGAGAAGGCCGTGATGAAGGAAGCTCGAATGGCGGCATCTTTACTCAGGCTTCACTTCCATGATTGTTTTGTCCAGGTCTGCAATATTCTTTTTCTCATGCACATTCATGATCTAATTCATGCTAGTAGCTGCATTGGTTACTCACGAATGAGTACTAGAAATAAAATGTATGTGACGTTTATGTGTGAAATTTTAATGTGGTGACAGGGGTGCGACGCATCTTTGCTGCTGGATAACAGTTCAACCATTGTGAGTGAGAAGGGATCAAATCCCAACAATAACTCTGCTAGAGGATTTGATGTCGTTGATCAGATTAAGAGTCAACTGGAAAAGGCGTGCCCAAAAACTGTATCGTGTGCAGATATTCTTGCTATTACAGCTCGTGATTCAGTGGTCCTGGTAATACATATTCATATATTAATCGCTTTACTGGCGGCCAGTATCTCATTCTTTCGAAACAACCTATTTTGTGAGCACTTGATTATAATCTAGTAACTAATAATACCTAGTGATATGTTACAAATGAATAATATCAGAGTGGTGGTGTGGGGTGGGAAGTTTTACTGGGGAGAAGAGACTCGAGGAGTGCAAGTTTGAGTGGGTCCAACAACAATATTCCAGCCCCCAACTCAACTCTCCAGACTCTCATTACTAAGTTTAAGCGCCAAGGTCTGGATGAGGTAGACTTGGTCGCCCTGTCAGGTATACATATTATATTTATAACTTGCAGCGTCATAATTTGCAGTTGAATCATTTAATTTTCATTTTGTAGCATCCAATATTAAGTGGAGATGATTAAGTAATGAAATACAAATGGAAATGCTAATTACGCAGGAAGTCACACGATCGGCCAATCTCGATGCACAAGTTTCCGGCAGAGGCTTTACAACCAGAGTGGAAATGGGCAGCCAGACTCCAGCCTGGACAAATCTTACTATAGTCGTCTCATATCTGGGTGTCCGAAATCAGGAGGAGATAATAACTTGTCCCTATTGGATTTTGTGAGTCCAACCAAATTCGACAACTACTACTTCAAGAACTTGCTGAGCGGGTATGGACTGTTGAACTCAGACGAAGAATTGTTCGCCAAGGGCCAAGGGAAGAAGACTATGGAGCTAGTGAAACTTTATGCAGAAAATGAAGAGCTCTTTCTCAAACAGTTCGCAGAATCGATGGTGAAGATGGGGAACATCAGCCCTCTTACAGGCACCGTGGGAGAAATCAGGGCTAATTGCCGTACTGTCCTCAGTTGATCAGTACATGAGTTTCATCATTTTTCAACCATTGCATTGTTTCATCTTATGTTCCCCTCTGTAGCTCTCATCAAATTGTATTAGTGAATAATCCTTCCCAGCGTGTTGAATAACTATGCCGCCAGTCAATTATTGAGTATGTAATAGGATCGCACAATAAAGGGAAATAATTAGTTCAACGTCCACCTTAAATTGCCATGTAAGAAGTATCTCTACATAATCGAAGCAATGTGGCTTAATGAGTTGTTTCATATCAAGAATTATGAGATTAAACCATATCTGATTTCTCTGTTCCCTCTTTCAACTGATCATATTTTCCCAAGAAAAAATGGAAGTTTAGGTTTTTGTGAGGGTGGTATAAGTCATTTGAATATCAAAGTTATGGTAATCTTTGAATTCTTGACAGCGTGATTTTTTTGAATGCTCAATCTTACATAAAGAGATTATTATGAATGCTGAATCTTGCATAACGAGAGTAGTGTAACATAAAATTTCAAACAGCCAGACCTCTCAACACACGAGTGGGAACATATTGATAATCTAATCTCTTACTTTTAAGAATAAGAGCAACACCCATTTGTATGTTTGACAAAGTTTAATCCATATCGAATTAAATCTCATAATACGTGTATTTATATTTTTGCAATCATTTAAAAAAAAATTAATTTAATTATTAATAATTATGAAATAAATGATAAAGATTTAATATTATATATAGTTAGTTTGATTAATTTAAAAATGTTATATAAATATAATTTATGGTACTCTCTTTATAGACATATAGATATATAGATATATATAAAAAATATTAGTAAATGATTCATAGTATTATTAGTTTAAAAACTTATCTAGTTAAAAATTTTATTATATGTTTTTAAAATATATTTGTTTAATATATATATATATATATATATATATATATATATATATAATTGCAATTTAGTTGATTTTTATAATTTTTTATTTTTTAAATATTGCAGTATAAAATATATCATAATAAAATATAAGTGTTTTTATGCTTATTATCATTTATCAACCATTTGATTTATACAAGTATATTAATGTTTTTTTATTTTTTTTAGATTTTTATATTAGTGAGACTACATCACATTATGGTCTTGTCTAAAAATAACACTCGAATAAAATAGGAAATTGGATCAATAACTTAATATCTAATAACACTTTAAGAACTCACCCAATCATCCTCTATACAAAACCCATGAACATAAATATATTAATAATTAATTTAAAAAAATATGAATAAATAAAATAAATAATAAAATACAATGAAATATTTCTGATTTGTAACCTTTTACATTTACATGATTTTTTTTATAAAGGTGAAAAGAGAAAGAAATGTTGATGACAAAGGGTAAGGTGCTGAAATCTTTCAATGGCATTGGTATAACTTTTCAAAATATAAGTTAATTTTGAGAGGTTATTTGTGCGTGTAAGGTGCTTTTTTTTTTCAAGTTAAAGTTTGTTTCTCTTATATTTAGGGGCAATATAGAGTATCTATTTCATTTTAAGAAAAATAATAATAATATATATTTATATAGGATAATTATTTATTATTTGATAAGATTAAAGAGTTATATGATTTTGACTCATAACTTATTATGATGCAACAATGGCTTTTTGCATACAATTTATTTTTATAATTTGGGAGTATATGCTTAAGTAATGCATATAAAAGTTTTGAGGTGATTAATGGAAGGGTTCCTACTATACCAACATTCTACTAGAGTCATAGAGCTAATAGTTTTAGTGAGAAAAATATTTAAAATATAGTTTCTTTGGAAAATTACTTCAACCCAAAACTTTATTGGTAACTCCTTTTTTTGCAAAAGACAATGCGGCATTTCAAATAGGTTGTCGTTCTTTTGTTCTACCAAGCCATTTTGTTGGGGATTATGAGGGATCGACTCGTGCAAAGAAATACTTGATTGAGTAGGTAATATTTAAAGGGTCGACTCATGATTATCCACCATTTTATGATATTAGCTATTTAATAGAGTGACCAAACATATTTTCCACCAAGGCCCTAAATTCCTTGAATCTTTTGAAGAGATAGATCTTACTTCTCAAGAAATATGTCTAAGTAAATATTGAAAATTAATTAATAAATATCATAATATACCTGGCACAAGCCAATTAAGGCTTATTTATGTAGAAAAAATCACTGTGAGCAAGCTCCAGTGGTTTTTGTGCGTGCTACGCTTTAATAGAGTTGAAGGGTGACTCATAATGCTTTTCTTGTACACATATTTCACAAAATCCATCAAGTGGAAGTTCCTTTGGTTGGACAACAACCATATTCTAAGTCATTATAGTCCATATGTTGATAAAGTTCAAATATCGAAGTCATTCATGCCATAGTCGACTTTGTGTAGTTGCCTATGCCAGCAGAGTAGTTGGTTTGGTGATGAGTTGAGACATATCGTGAAACTTCTACAGTCCATCATTCGATTTGAGAATAACTTCAATGAAAACCTACTAATATTTGTTTAAATATTTAACAACAAACCAATCTAGCCAAAATTCAACAATTTTTCCAATCGGCGTCAATTGAAAAATCGAAAATGGATTTGCACTCAAGCTAGGGACATGATAACATCTAGGATTCTACCATGTTGACAAGGTATGTCCCCATGACCATCAATGTTAAGAGAAAATTCATCTGCTAAGTAAATATTTTTCTTAATAGGCTTATTTAGGGAGGAAAACAAGGAGGTGTCCTTTTCCATATACTATGTACAACCAAAATCAATGAACCATTTCCAACTGAGAAATTAAAGTTTTTAGTGGATCAATTAGTCATTCGTTTAGTTTCAAGTGATTTGACTTTATGCTGTCATTCATCTCTTTTCTTGAAGTAGATTTTCTCCATATGTATATAAGCCTTCCCATAGTAGGTACATTTCTTGTTCTTATGATTCTTCTGAGTTGATTTAGACCAATCACATTTATGGGGTTTTCGATTGAGATACTCTTGTTGAGGTTAAAATTCATTTTGTGCCAACTTTCTCTTACCTTTGAGTAGATACGCTGAGTGTTTGTTACCAAGCTCCCCTTCATCAAACAACCTCTATTAGTACTTGATCAAAAAATAAAATAAGGTACATAAAAGTGTTGAACCCTTAGTTAAACTGAGAAGGGGGGGGGGGGGGGGGGGAGTGAATACGATTTTCTTACATTTCATGGACTTTTAAAACTTTTCATTAAACCTTGTTTACACCTTCATTTCATGTCCAACCTAATATGTGAGTAATCTTAGAATGTGAGCAGCAAGTATTAATATAATATAACAGTAGACTTAATATGAGAGTAGCAGGTATTAAGCAAATGATATATATCAGATCAACACATAAAAATCATGCACAGAGACACCAAATATAAGTGGAAACCCATAAAGGGAGAAAACCACATCTTATTATTGTTGTGATGCAAAGGCAAGCTCCAACTCCCTCTCACCACTGTTTATGAAACAACCTACAGGAGGCTCCAACCTCAATTCTACAAGCTACAACTTGCAAGGAAGCACCAACTCCCTTCAATTTTCTGCAGGCACCAACCTACAGGAGGCTCCAACCTCAGTCAGCTACAACTGATGGCTATCAAGCTGCAACTTGATAGGGAAGCTCCAACTTCCTCAATTTATCAAACTGAATGTTTTCTGATTTACCTCAGATATTAGCTCTGTTCTGTAGCATCTCTTTCTGCTCTTCTTCTCTTAATATTCTTTGCCTTACTCTTCTATACTCTGCATTCTCTGTATTTTCTCTCTCTAACCTCACTTATGCATATCCAGTTGATATTATATATAGAGTTCCTCACATGACTATTTGTATTCCACTAGGAATTCAGAATGGATAGTCATACCTCTTGGTCTTCAGCCTTCTCATTTCTTTTCAGCTCACTTAGAAAAATGTAACTATAGGTGCTTATTTTAACATTACAGTGGGATATTTTCTCTCTTCCAGAGACTTTCCAATGCATCACAACAATATAAATTAAATAAAACATTTCACAAATGAGAACTCCAGCTCACTCGTTTTGTCTCTTGGCTTGCTGCGCATTTGTCTTTTCTCTGACTGTGTCTTTGTCCCTTTCGGCTCTGTTTGTTTCCTTATTCGCTTTCACAGGGTAATGGTCGTATGCCATACCTTTGTAACTGTGCTTTTTATATCAGCCCCTTTTATATATATAACTGCTGACTCTAAATCTGGGTGAATTCCAACGCTTTATACAGCAAGTGTCTTGTTGATGTGGTGAGTTCCGCAAGCGGAACATACATACACCACGGTCTTTGTTTTATGGCTCAATGCGATTGCATACATCGCAATCGTTTTATATTGAAAATCGCCCTCCACCTTAAGCCGAGGCCTGTGGGTCCACAAACCACGCGGCACATTTCAATACAATCACACCAACGTTTTATATATATAATAACGCCTTTTATATATCTAACCCAATTTCATTTCTCAACATAATTATACAAAGTTTAATCATACAAACTGCCTTTTAATACGCCTTAAATCAACTCTCCGCGTAAATAATAAAACCTGTTTAAACATATAAAAACCCCTTTCAGGCCCACCTGCCACGTTTTCTGATGCGATATACTACTCCTCCAGTGATTTCCGATTGCGATTGATCGCAATCGTAAACTTCATTAACTTGCTCCACTGTGCTCCCTTGCTCCGATGCGATTGCTTTGATGCGATGCGATTAATCTGATTGCAATCAATCGCAATCGCAACTTTTAGTTGCAAGTCCCACTACCCTGCTTTCACTCCGATGCGACTAACCACTGTTGAGTTCTTCCCATTGCGATTAATCGCAATCGCAACTTGCGTTTGCATGTTCCGATGCCCATACTCTGATACTCTGATGCGATTAGGCTGGAATTCAAATACATTTGAATCATAGTTCATATATCCATCAGGTCCGAAACTCAGTCGGAACTCTTGTCGATATGTTCCGCTGCACAATTTTTCTCTGATGCGATTGGGAAAGGGTCCCACCATATAAAACTTTGTTTGTTTTAAAACCAAGCGTTAAGACCTTTGGTTCTTTGTCCACAAAGCGCTCCATATAAATATATATATAAGCTTTGAGCCGATGCGATTAAGCCAGAACTCAAACCTATCAAGACACAGTTTATATGCCCATCGGGTCCGGGCTTCAATCGCAATCGCAACTTTCTGTTGATAACTTGTTCCGCTACCCTTATATTCTCTGATGCAATTGGGTGAGGGTCCCACCTTATGATACTTTGATTCTTTGTTAAAAAGGTGCTCCATATAGATTAATATATATGCTTTGGACCTTTGTGCATAAGGCGCAATATATGTAATGCGCTGCATATATACTCCAGCGTGGGTAACGATTCCCGGAATGAGATTTATATATATATATATATATATATATAGATATATATATATATATATATATATATATATATATATATATATATATATATATATATATATATATATATATATATATATATATATCTCTCAAACCTGGTACACTTGAGTTTGTCTATTCTGAATTGTGTTTTATGTACCATCAAAATTGCAGACATATTCCTGGAGGAATAAAAGCATACCACTTCTCTCTTACATTAACCGGCTCTTGCCATCTCTCTTGCCTGCGATTGCTTTGTGATAATGGCTCTGCCTCTATATTCGCTGCCTCCACCTCTGCTTGTCTCCTTTGCTTCCTTTGTTCGCTTCTTTGGTTCCTCCTTTGGCATTCTCTTTCTTTGCTGCCTCCTTTGCCATCAATGACAACATTTCCAACAGTCTCCCCCTTTGGCATTGATGGCAATACACTTCCTCTGTTTTCCTGTTAGGATCCTTTCTCCTGTTGCTTGCTCTTCCTCCCCCTTTGACATCAATGGCAAGGGGTTTGAATTCTTAGTGTAGCTTATATTCTTTGATCCTGTGATTTTATCCTTTTTCAATATTTCGTGAATTTCCTCTCCCTGAAATTTTCTGACTTTGTACGCTGCTGCTTTAACCTTTGGATTAGATTTACGTCGGGTTCACTACTCTTCCGTGTTCGGTTCACGTCTGGTTCACCACTCTTCCGCTACACCACTGAAATTTTTCCCTTTTTATTGATTCTTTTATGCTGAATGTATTCTTGCCATAATCCTTTTGATTCTGAGGACCTGTTTTCATGCTTCCCTTGCTGGTTGATCTCCCCTTGAGAATGATATTTTCATTTATGTTCTCCCCCTGAAACTATGCTTTCTCTTCATATTAGAGAGTAGCATCTACAAATACTACCCCTAGTCTGTCTCTCAAATATTCAAATGGCTCTGTGGCAAGTGGTTTGGTAAAAATATCTGTTGTTTGTTCTTTTGTTGGTACATATTCCAGTTTTACTATCTTCTGAGCCACTTGTTCTCGGAGAAAATGATACTTGATTGGGATATGTTTAGTTTTTGAGTGAAGCACAAGATTTTTAGATATAATTATAGCACTTGTATTATCACATTTGATTGAGATAGGTTCATCAATGCTTACCTTCATGTCTTGGAGGGTTTTCTTCATCCACATGACTTGTGTACAACATGCTGTTGCTGCTATATATTCTGCTTCTGTTGTATACAGAGAGATAGATGTTTGTTTCTTGCTTAACCATGCCACCAGACTTTCTCCTAGATAGAAAGAACCTCCACTTTTGCTTTTCCTGTCATCTACACAGTTGGCCCAATCTGCATCTGTGTATGCTGTCAAAGTGAAGCTTTTGCCTTTAAGATAACAAAGTCCATACTGTGTTGTTCCTTGTAGGTATCTAATTATTCTTTTGACTACAAGAAGGTGGTGTTGTTTAGGTGTTACTTGATATCTAGCAACTAGTCCTACTGCTAGCATGATGTCTGGTCTTGATGCTGTCAGATACAACAGACTTCCTATCATGGATTTGTAGTGTTTTTGATGTATATCTGCAGACCCATCATCAGCACATAGCTTGCATCCCGTGATCATGGGAGTTGACACAGGTTTGCAGTCCTCCATTTTGAATTTTTTCAACATTTCTTTTAAGTATTTTTCTTGTGAGATGAATGTACCTGTGTTCTTTTACTGAATTTGAAGTCCTAAGTAGAAACCGAGCTCTCCAATCATAGACATCTCAAACTCTGTTTTCCTCTCATCAGCAAACCCTTTTGCTAGTTCTTCTCTGTTGCTTCCAAACATAATGTCATCAACATATACTACAACAATCAGGAGTTCATTTTCATGGGCTTTTATGTATAGATTTATGTCTACTCCATCTCTCTTAAAGCCTTGTTTTTGCAAATATTTATCCAGTCTTGAGTACCAAGCACGAGGAGCTTGTTTCAGTCCATAAAGGGCCTTCTTCAGTCTGCACACATAGTCTTCTTTATCTGTTAATGAGAAGCCTTCTGGTTGTTCCATGTAGACTTCTTCTTCTAATTGTCCATTCAGAAATGCAGATTTTACATCCATTTGATATACCTTGAAGTTTTGGTAGCATGAAAATGCCAGGAACATTCTGATAGCTTCCATTCTGGCTACAGGGGAAAATGTTTCATCGTAATCAAGTCCTTCAATTTGTGAGTATCCTTTGCAGACAAGTCTAGCTTTATTTCTGATTACCTATCCTTCCTCATTCATTTTATTTTTGAATACCCATTTTGAGCCTATGACATTTTTCTCAGTGGGTCTAGGAACTAGTTCCCAGGTATTGTTTTTCTCAATTTGGTCTAATTCTTCATTCATAGCATTCACCCAATACTTTTCCTTGCTGGCTTCTTCAAATCTCTTTGGCTATATTTGTGATAACATGGCTATGTATACCTCTTCTGTCTATTCAGTGAGCTACCTTTTTTTTTGGACCCTTGCTCTCTTGTCTCCAATGATCTGGTCTTCAGGATGATTCTTCTAAGTGTATCTTGAGGGGGCTTTAGAACTCAGCTCTATATCTTCTGTTTTCTTGCTTGTTTCCTCATCATCTTGGTTTTCTTTTTCATGGTTTTCTGATGGGATGCAGCAGTCTATTTCTCTTGTATTGTCTGGAAGTTCTTCATCAAATCTCACATCAATGCTTTCTACTATTTTTCGAAGAGTCTTGTTGTAGCACCTGTACCCTTTTCTTTTGGATGCATATCCTAGAAATATCCCTTTATCTGCTCTTGCATAAAATTTTCCAAGATTTTCATCATTATTCTTTATGTAACACTTTCTTCCAAAGATTCTAAAATGTTTGATTAAAGCTGGTTTCCCATGCCAAAGTTCATAGGGAGTCTTGTCACTTCTTGGCCTTAAGTGAGCTTTATTAAGGATATGCATCGTTATGTGTACTTCTTCTGCCCAGAAGGTTTGAGGAATATTATTCTCCTGCATCATGGCTCTGGCAGTTTGTTGAACAGATCTGTTTTGCCTCTCTGCTACTCCATTTTGCTGAGGTGTCCCTGCAATAGTAAATTGTTGTTTTATGCCATATTCATTGCATAGATATACAAAGTCATAATCTTTGAATTCTCCTCCTCTATCCGATCTGATGCATTTTAGCTTGCATCCTGTCTAATTTTCTGGTAATGCTTTGAATATTTTGAATTTGTCCAGAGCTTCCGATTTATTCTTGAGAAATTCAACCCATGTCATTATGGAGAAATCATCGATTATTAGCATGAAGTAGGATTCTCCACTTGGTGTTTTAGTTCTTGCAGGTCCACACAGATCCATGTGCACAAGCTGGAGTGGTCTACTTGTTGATAATTCATCTTTGGCCTTAAGTTATGTACGGGTCTTTTTACCCAATTGACAAGATTTGCATATGGTATTAGAAGGCCTTTGTATTTCTAGCATTTCTCTGACTGCTTTCTTTTTTCTCAGTCTGATGATATAATCGAAGCTGAGATGTCCGAATATCCAATGCCATAACCATGACTCCTCAAGTTTGCTAAGATGGAATGCTTCATCTTTCTCTTTCACGACGTAAACATTGCTCTCTGTTCGAACACCTTTGAGTAGAGTCTTACCTGTGGTGCTTGATCTGACTTCACAGTCTTGTGCTCTGAAAAGAACTTCGCAGCCTTTATCACACATTTGACTGACATTCAGCAAATTTTCTTTCAGCCCATCTACAAATAGTACATCTTGGGCCTTACCTCTGCCATTATCTAAGCTGATTGAGCCCTTTCCCTTGATTTTTCCTGATTTATCATTGCCAAAAGTAACATTACCGGTTTTATTTTCATCAAAAGTTATAAACTTGCTTCTATCTCCAGTCATGTGTTTAGAGCAGCCACTGTCCAAATACCATTGGCTTTTTAGATCTTGATCAGTTAGAGCTAGGTCACACTTATTCTCCTCATTTTTCCACTTGAGGCATCCTTTTGTTTGGTTTCTTTTGTGAGATGATGAATCACATCCTTTCAGAGGACATTTGGGAGGCATATGTCCAACTTGATTGCATATACAACATTTGATCATAGTTTTTACAAAATTGTGAGTATGAACAAAATTCATTTGATTCATAAACCTCTTTGAGGTGTTGAACATCAATCTTTGTCCATAATTTCTACATTCAATAATTTTATGGCGAAATTCCTTACAATAAAAACAATATCCATAGAAATTATTTGCATACCTGATGTAAGGTTGTTTTCTCCATTTGTTTGCTTGAGACAATCTCTTCACTGTTTGCATCTTTTGTTGGTTTGAATTACTCCTCCTTGTATGGCAATATGCAACAATTTGTCCCGGCTTGTGGCAGACATAACAGGTGGTATTCTTCATAGGAGGAAAGAATCTCCTTTGATGGTTTCCAAATTTGACATACTCAGGGGTCTTAGTATTTATTACATTCTTTTCTACTGGTGGTTTCTTCTGATCTTTGTCTTCCTTATTACAGGTTTCTTCTTTTGTAGGAACTGTTTGAGCTGCTTCATGATTATTCTTTGCTTTTACAAAAATAATCTCTATGTTTTCCTTTTCTTTGCTTTTACTTGATTCTCCTTCATAGCATATTCTAGTTTTTATCATAGGAGATCTTTGAGCACCAAGAATTTCGTTCAACTTACTAGAGCTTGTTGTTTGAGAAGAGTTTATAACCATTTTCCTTTGAAAATTTTCTAATTTCTTCCTGAGACATACTACTTCTTCTTCCAAATTTTCTTGTTCCTGAGTTTTTTCTTTGATTTTCTTAAGTAACATGTCCTCTATCTTCTTGGCTTCTTAAAGCTCTATCTTTAGCTGTGTCAGGACTTCTGAATTCTATTCTTCTCATACATACTTGAGGAGAATGTCCTTTTGTTTTCTGCATTTCATCTTGAGTCTATCAATCTCTTCTAGATCACTTCTTAGTTCCCCCTTAAGATCGACTTCACCTTCTTCTTCTTAATCTTCTAGCAGAAGACCTTCAAGTTCTTCTATAGCCATCAATAAAAATTCAGAGGTTCCATATTCATTTGAGAGTTCATCTGGATCTTCAGATGTATTGCTGTCTTGTTGAGCATAGAAAGATTTTCTGCTGAAATTCTTTCCTTTTTTCCAGTTCTTTGATGTATTTTTCTCCGACTCTTGAGTCTAATTCCTTACTTTCTTGTGAGGACACTTAGCAGCATAGTGTCCAACTCTTCCACAGTTAAAGCATTTGAAGGGAAGTTTACCTTTGTATTTACCTAAGCCTCTATCCATGTTCTTGACAAATTTTGCCTCTTCTTCATCCGAGCAAGAGCATATGTCTTCCTCTTCTTCTTTCTTCTTTTCTATTTAAAGGCTGCCTCCCTCAGACTTCGCTTCTTCTATGGGAGCCTCATCTCATATGCTGTTAGATTTCCAAGTAGCTGGTTCATGGTCAAGGTCTCCCAATCAACTATTTCTTCTATTGCAGACACCTTGGGATTAAACCTGGATGGAAGAGATCTTAGAATTTTTTGCACAATTATTCTTTCTAGCATGGTTTCTCCAAGAGCTTTCATATTGTTAACAATTTTTGCAACTTTTAGGAAGAAACTGTCAATGTCTTCATCATCATTCATTTTTAAGTTCTCAAACTGGGCTCTATAGATTTGAAGTTTGGTAGTCTTTACTTTCTTGTCTCCCTCATGGATGTTCTCCAGAGTATCCCACATCTCTTTGGTAGTGTCTTTGTGCATTACTTTGATAAAATTTGCTTCACACAATCCATTCAAGATGGCATTCATGGCTTTTGTGTTAGCTACAAAATCTTGTTTAGATTCTTTCTTTGAGTTAGTTTCCTTTGGGGCATATCCTAATTCCATAGCACCCCAAACTTCTATTCCTAGAGACATTATGCATGTCCTCATCCTGATTTTCCAGAAGGAATAATTTGCACCTGTAAAGAAAGGGGCTTTATTGGTTGAGCATCCTTCTTTACTAGCCATCCTGAGAACCTAGAATCTCCTTTCAATTGTTAAATTGGTACAAAGGAACCTGCTCTGATACCAATTGTTGAACCCTTAGTTAAACTGAGAGGGGGGGGGTGAATCAGTTTAACACATTCATGGACTTTTAAAATTTTTTATTAAACCTTATTTACACCTTCATTTCATGTCCAACTTAATATGTGAGTAATCTTAGAATGTGAGCAGCAAGTATTAATATAATATAACAATAGACTTAATATGAGAGCAGTAGGTATTAAGCAGATGATATAAATGAGATCAACACATAAACATTATGCACAGAGACACCAGATATAAGTGGAAACCCATAAAGGGAGAAAACCACATCTTATTATTGTTGTGATGCAAAGGCAAGCTCCAACTCCCTCTCACCACTGTTTTTCTGCAGGCAACAACCTACAAAAGGATCTAACCTCAATTCTGCAAGCTACAACTTGCAAGGAAGCACCAACTCCCTTCAATTTTCTGCAGGCACCAACCTACAGGAGGCTCCAACCTTAGTCAGCTACAACTTATGGCTATCAAGTTGCAACTTGATAGGGAAGATCCAACTTCCTCAATTTATCAAACTGAATTTTTTCTGATTTACCTCAGATATCAGGTCTGTTCTGTAGCATCTCTTTCTACTCTTCTTCTCTTAATATTCTCTGCCTTACTCTTCTATACTTTGCATTCTATATATTTGCTCTCTCTAACCTCACTTATGCATATCCAATTGATATTATATATAGAGTTCCTCACATGACTGTTTTTATTCCTCTAGGAATTCGGAATGGATAGTCATACCTCTTGGTCTTCAGCATTCTCATTTCTTTTCATCTCACTCAGAAAAATGTAACTGTAGGTGCTTATTTTAACATTACAGTGGGATATTTTCTCTCTTCCAGAGACTTGCCAATGCATCACAACAATATAAATTAAATAAAAAATTTACATTCAAATTAAAAATGAGAACTCTAGCTCGCTCGTTTTGTCTCTTGGCTTGCTGCGCATTTGTCTTTTCTCTTACTGTGTCTGTGTCCCTTTCGGCTCTGTTTTTTTCCTTATTCACTGTCACAGGGTAACAGCCATATGCCAGACCTTTGTAACTGTGCTTTTTATATCAGCCCATTTTATATATATAACTGCTGACTCTAAATCTGGGCGAATTCCAACGCTTTACACAACAAGTGTCTTGTTGATGTGGTGAGTTCCGCAAGCGGAACATACATACACCACGACATGTTTTTAATGGCTCGATGCGATTGCATACATTGCAATCATTTTATATTGACAATCGCCCTCCACCTTAAGCCGAGGCCCGTGGGTCCACAGACCACGCGGAACATTTCAATACAATCGCAACAATTTTATATATATATATATATATATATATATATATATATATATATATAACAACGCCTTTTTATATATATAACCTAATTTCATTTCTCAGCATAATTATACAGAGTTTAATCATACAAAATTCCTTTTAATACGCCTTAAATCAACTCTTGGCGTAAATAATAAAACCTGTTTAAACATATAAAAACCCCTTTCAGGCCCACCTGCCACGTTTTCCGATGCGATATACTACTCCTCCAGCGATTTCCGATTATGACTGATCGCAATCGCAAACTTCATTAACTTGCTCCGCTGTGTTGCCTTGCTCCGATGTGATTGCTTTGATGCGATGCAATTACTCTGATTAAGATCAATTGAAATCGCAACTTTTAGTTGCAAGTCCTGCTGCCCTACTTTCACTTCGATGCGATTGACCACTGTTAAGTTCTTCCGATTGCGATTAATCGCAATCGCAACTTGCGTTTGCATGTTCCGATGCCTATACTCCGATACTCCGATGCGATTAGGCCGGAATTCAAATACATTTGAATCATAGTTCATATATCCATCGGCTCCAGAACTCAATCGAAACTCTTGTCGATATGTTCTGCTGCACAGTTTTTCTCCGATACGATTGGGAAAGGGTCCCACCATATAAAACTTTGTTTGTTTTAAAACCAAGCATTAAGACCTTTGGTTCTTTGTCCAGAAAGCGCTCCATATAAATATATATATATCTATATAATCTTTGAGCCGATGCGAATGGAACTGGAACTCAAGAATTTGTTAATCATAGTTTATAAGCCCATCGGGTCCGGGCTTCAATCGCAATCACAACCTGTTGTTAACCTGTTCCACTGCCCTTATAATCTTCGATGTGATTGGGTGAGGGTCCCACCTTATGATACTTTGATTCTTTGTTAAAAAGGCGCTCCATATAGATTAATATATATGCTTTGGACCTTTGTGCATAAGGCGCAATATATGTAATGCACTGCATATATACTCCAATGTGGGTAATGATTCTCGGAATGAGATTTATATATATAATTTTCTACTTGGGTTATATGATTCCCGGAATTGTGTTTATGTATCGTCCAACTGGGGTAGCTATTCTCGAAATTAAAAAATGGCTCTGCCTCTGCTGTGATAACGGCTCTGCCTCTGCCTCTGCCTTTGATAACGGCTCTGCCTCTGCCTGTCTCCTTTTATTCCTTTGTTCGCTTCTTTGCTTCCTCCTTTGGCATTCTCTGTCTTTGCTGCCTCCTTTGCCATCAATGACAACATTTCCAACACAAAGGTACAATCATTACCATCTTCCTTGCATGATATGTAGTTGGTGTAAAACGATGAACATAACACATCACAAGGTGTCTGCAGATTCATTAGGACCAATTCTATTAATTTTCCATCTTTATTTGGATATTTCTTCCTAAAATTTACAAATTTCAATTTTAGCTCTTTGAATCTATGAGTTAGGTAATTCTCGATTCTTTCAAATGAATGAGGATCAAGAGAGATCAACCCCTTTTCTTACTACATGAGCTATCTTCCATCAAGTTTTCCAAAACAAAATCTAATCTTCTTCCATGCTTCATGAGGGAAGTCAACCTCACTTTAATGAAAATTAATTTCCAGAGAAATATGGGTTGTGATGACCGCAACAGTCTCATGTATTTTTCCATCAATGAAAAACAAAATATAACATCCTTTCAATCTGGAATGGTGGTTTTTGTATATTTATATCCCTTTTCTCTTTAGAAGGGTTTCCCTATCTGGTCTCTAAATGGGATACCTTTTTCCATTCAAAACAACAAGATCAATCTTGGATGCCATTTAAAAAAAAAAGTCATAGATCTAATCTTTCTTAAAAGAGGTTCAATGCATCAAATCAATTGGGCTAGAGTCAATCACGAAAAGATGTGACTTAGCATGATTTGTGAGGAATAGGACTAGGTTTTAAACTGTTAGTTCTAATACCATGTTGGGGCATGCTCTTATGCCCAACAACCAAGAATAAATAACAAATAAGAGAATCTAATCAGAGATTAAATATAAGAGAAAATAATGCTTTAAGATGATGGATGGTGTATAGGGACATGAATATATCATTAAAACATAATGCATTATGATCAAAACATCACAATACATAATGAAAACTATTACATCATCATATACTCATGATTCTCATTGTTACATATTCATCCCATAGTGTCATTTACTTATAGGTACAAAATCTAACCAATCTCCTTGAGTTGTGGAGGATTTTGTCTAATGGCGAGTCTCAATCATTACAATTATTTCAATTAAATATACACTAACTCATCAACGATCTTTATGTCAATTAGTTGATTGTTACAGTCAATTCCTTCAACCAATTAATTAGTGATATCACTAGTTGAGTATGCAACTAACTTGTCAACGACTTGGTTGATTGTCCTGCAAGGTGTTCATTCAACTAATTGTCCAGTGTTAGTCGACCTTTTGACCAATAGCCTCAAAAATTTATCAAGGTATGAAGAACCAACATAACGTTATGTTCCAACATTTATAGAGATATTACACTCACTATCATATGAAGGGTTAAATGTTCCATTTCTCTTTTTACATAACAAAATCTATAGAGAATTTTTTACGGAAGTAGAGAGGGGTTGTTATAAAATTATTTCATAACACTTTACTATTGTTCTTATATGATATGGGATTTAATTCTCTATATGGAATTTAATTTTGTTAAAAATAAAGTTCCTTTGGTTATTTAAGTTCTCTTCAATGAAGCCTTTGCAAAAGAGAAATTTTAGTGTTTGGCTTAACGGTCTATGAGTATAGTGAGGCTCATGGTCACTTAAAAGGTCCAATATTACTATTTGGTTGTATACATATATATTTAATGTGGTATAATATTGACACTATCTCCCAACCCATGGATACAATTATCTTATTTAGATTTCATTTTCTTCATTAAAGACCACTTCAAATGATAAGATGTTCAAAATTATTAGGTTTAATTAGCTCCATAGCAAATAAATTCTTAGCTATATTTTTAGAGTTTCTTTGGTATCTATGGCTAAAAGAAGGTCCTCATCTAGCCTAGAGGTGAACAATTACAATTATAGCATTAAAGTATTCCAATGAGAGAATACTACCTTCATTTCTCAGTGTAAATATCTTATTATAAGGTTTTGTAGGAATAATTCTTATCTAGATTATTTTTCTTATAAAAGGTAGATATAATAGGCATGAAGGAAAATATTTCTATATAGATATTCTTAGCATTAATATTTAAAATCACGATCCATATGTAGTGATTGAAAGGGTATTACTTATGAAGTATAATGTGAGGAGAAATATTCATTTTTATTTAACAAGCTATGTCACCAATCCCTCCATAAGACGATTTGTTATTCCATTATGACCAAAATAAAAATCCTTCTATATGAAGGACCTTACATTTTTCATGCTCCCAAATTTTAAATAGTAATATAATATCATTTTCACTTAGGATCCAACTTACACTAGAAATTTTACTTGATAAAAAACCACAACTCTTTCATGAGAGGATTTGGAGAGTTCCAACTTTATGTTTAATATTATGTTCTTGTTCTATATCCTTAATAGAAACTTTTCAATTCATAATTATTCTCCATTTTATTTCTTTCGAGTATTTTTTTATCTATTAGTAATTGAGCTTGGCGTGCTGGAATGATGTCTCTATTTATAAATATTTCTAGTCCTTTTAAGCTCATAGTTTTGTTGATGATGCCATATTTTTATCATGCCATATTTTGGTCGAGACAATATAAAAGAGAATCAATGTATCTTTATGTTCAATTATTTTTTCTCTATAAGAAAAGTTGTTTCAATTTATGATTTACTTTCTAGTTTTTCCTTGAATATTGCTAAGGTGTCTTCATTTTTCTACTTTTTCTTATAATAAATGATGAGGGTCAACTCTAGTTTATTATATTTAGAGTTTAACTCTACAACTTCATCTATTTTTTGATGACTTTGATACCCATTTTATGTTCTTTATGTTCCAAATTATTTAGGGCCAAATTGTTAGTTAGATTTTATTTTAGCTATTTAACATTGTTTCAAAGACTACAATGGTCTTCAAACTCTTCTTTTGGGGTTCGCTGTTCTTTTTGTTGGATTTTCCATATTTATCATCAATCATTTCTTCTAACTTTGCTTGAATTTTTTTTTGTTCACATGGATTATCTAAATTGAATTTGCTAAAAAAAAAAAAAATTAATATAATTAAGGAAAAAATTATATATTAAGAATAGTTATTTAATTTGCTACTCAAAATGAAAATTTGTTGTGAATATCTCAAACATGTTAAAACTTTATACATTTTTATCATATTCAACTTATGTAAAGAAAACATTGTCGTTTTGTATTTATATAACATAATGTTTAAATATCTTATATTGAATATGTATCATTGCAATGTAGTTGAGGATGGTGGAATTTTTGTAGTGGCTTGCAAGTATAAGACATTATATTAAAAAATAATATAAATAATAAATTAATTAAATTAAATTTGTTATATGTTATATTGTGATAATTTTAATTAATAAAATTATAAATAATTTTTGGAAAACAAAATATAATTGGAATATCAAAATGAAATGAAATTTAAATAATAATCATTAATATTTATAACTATGGTATTTTAAAATATATAATTAATAAACATATAAAAATTAATTAATTTTCTTGACAAATAATGATGTATATCTGAAATAATTATATTTCACAATTTTATATTTAAATTTAGTTAATAAAATTCAATATTCAAAAGAATCTTATATATGATTAAAAATTTTAAATTAAAAAATATCAAAATGAGTGAAAGAAAACACTATATATATGTGTGTATCATTAGAGTTTTAATAAAATTACAAGTAAAAATATTTTTTATTTAAAATAAATTTAATTTTTTTAATAATAATTAAAATAAATTTATAATATTTTTGTACTAAAGTATCTTTATTTGAAAACAACTTTCCTAGTTTTTTTTTGTCATTTGTGCCATTTAATTTTTTTAGAGAGTTGAATTATCATTAACCAGTGATTTGAATTGGGACAGTTACCATACTTTTCTCTAACCGTCCTTCTTTTTTGTCATTTGTGCCATTTAATTTTTTTAGAGAGTTGAATTATCATTAACCAGTGATTTGAATTGGGACAGTTACCATACTTTTCTCTAACCGTCCTTCATTGTTAAGTATCCACGTTCTTGAATACGTTGTTTTGTTGCAGTGTTTTGCTCTTAGCAGCTGCATATCACGATTACCAAATGGCGGCGTCGCGAGGCTCCTCAGGTTCAATAATAGCTTTGCCCGTTTTCCTTTTTCCATTCATTGGAGGGTTTGGGTATATGTCGCTGTAAATTATGATTATTCTTACCGTCCTGGCTAAACTGATCTTGGTTCGGATTTGCAATTGGATCTGAGTTGCAGAATCTGCATGTATTCTATAGAGTTTTACAGAATCGATCATGTAAAGCTAGTTATTATTTGGTTTTCCTATTTTGAATAAGTTCCTGAGATTTTCAAGGGTTTGGTTATAGACAGTTAATTGTATGAAATATTTACACTAATCATGGTGGCAGGTCCCTAGTTTCAACTCGGTTGTGGTTTTCAAAATTTTTTTAGTTGAACAACTAGGTTTTATTGGCAAATTATCAATCCGTTTAATAAGCGATTACGGGGTCTATTTTTATCTATTTCTTTTGGACTAGTCTGGGGTTAAATATAACTCTGGAACAAGAGACTGCATCCCGATGCTATTCAGTGTGTTAAATATGACTCTTGAACAAGAGACTGCATACCGGTTCCATTTAGTGTGGAGGCGTTCGATGCCCAGGTCCCACAAAACCCACGAAATAGATGACAGGGGTTAGACTTCTTCGAACAGGTCAGTTTCCATTGCCTTTTGTATTTTTTAAATTAAACTGTTTTTGAACACAACGAAACATGGGTGCACACAACCCAAAAGCTTTCTGACGAAAGAGCATCTACAATTCCTATTACGTAAACTATATATAAGGTGGAAATCATTCTTTCGATAAATGGGGTTCTACAGGCAGGTAGAATAAACATAATCAAACACTTCAAATCGGGACCAGACCAAAATTATTTTTTAATTTAAGGTTTGAATTCACATTCACCACATTGTTAATTTTAGGATATTTTTGAATTTACTTTCACCACTTTTATGTTGATTTCATAAAATGTTTTACCGAGTGCATTTTTTAAACGTCAATCATTTCTTTGCGAATCCATTAACACAAGCATTACTAACTGAACGGGAGAATCTACACTGGTATGCATCAACATTTTGCGAATATTCTGAAAACTTCATATCGATTCGATTAACATAGGGTTCGTTGTATTCAGTTGAATTCTGCTTATTAATATTTTTTTTTCTGGCAGAATTTCTAGATTTATAACACTGTAAATCTCCATGTTTTGTTGCTCAGGCTTGTTATTGATATCGCAGGAACAACATCAATTTTTTTTTTTGTAAGTATTGAATTTCAAACATATGAGCGAGATAGTTTGTTCTCACTTCCTTACAAACAAGCCATCTCAGGTTGTGAGAACCCTGGCAGGGTTCACAGCTTCTAGCCTTCTAGTTAATTTGTATTTTTAGTCACTGGGAAGTATAATTTTGTGCGTGATGTTGTTTTATAATCTAAATCACCAAAAAAAATTATGTTAATAATTTATGTTTTTCTTTCTCCAACTTGATTTTTAATCCAGTCAAGGTCAAATTTCAAATATATCTCAAAATAATTTTATGCTGTAAATGTAATTGATAGAATTAGCAAAGTTTTCCGAATTTTATGTAAAATAGTGTGGTCTAGAACTCCATTATTTTTATTTGTTGTTGCATATTAGAGTTGCACGATTAGCCTCTTTTAATAAGTTGAATTTTAAATATATGAAAGCTTGTTTTTCTTTGTTAAAAAAAAATTAAGATTTTTATTAATGAAATTCAAATATGATTATAAGATTATTATTTTAATTTATATGATGAAATAGATCTTAATTTATAGCTACTATATATTTATATCTTATATATTTTCATGTGATAAAGTGTAGATATATCTTAAAAGCAATTATAATATTTTTCTTTTAAATTTAATAGGAAAATGTTTTAAAATTAAATTTAAATATTTAATAATGTCGATATGTCTTAAAAGTAATAATATGTATGGAAAAGTGCACAATTAACCACTTTTAGTAAGTTGAATTTTAAATATATGAAAGCTTGTTTTTCTTTGTCCAAAAAAACATTGAGATTTTTATTAATGAAATTCAAATATGATTACAAGGTTATTATTTTAATTTATATGATGAAATAAATTTTAAATTATAGCTACTATTTATATCTTATATATTTTTATTTGATAGAGGTGTAGATATATCTTAAATGTAATTATAGTAATTTTTATTTTAAATTTAATAAGAAAATGTTTTAAAATTAAATTCAAATACTTAATAATGTAGATATATCTTAAAAGTAATAATATGTATGGCAAAGTGCACAATTAGCCTCTTTTAGTAAGTTGACTTCTAAATATATGAAAGTTTGTTTTTCTTTGTCCTAAAAAAACATTAAGATTTTTATTAATGAAATTCAAATATGGTTACTAGATTATTAGTTTAATTTATATGATGAAATAGATCTTAACTTATAGCTACTATTTATATCTTATATGTTTTCATGTGATAGAGGTGTAGACATATCTTAAAAGTAATTATAATATTTTTTCTTTTAAATTTAATAAGAAAATGTTTTAAAATTAACTTCAAATATTTAATAATGTAGATATATCTTAAAAGTAATAATATATATGGAAAAGTGAAAGGAATCCATAATTAAACATATTGTTATATTGTAAGTTTATGTGTGTATTAATTAAATTACAATATTGTTACATAATCATTATTCTATTTTTAAAGGTAAACTTATATTTTAATGTAATATCTATATATTCTTTTTTCTTTTAATTCAAAAATTTATTCCTAATTTTATTAATGAAAACAAAATTACAATGTAATAAATTTGAATTTTATTATTATTATTACTTTTAACTTTTTACTGACACTACAACATCTCCATTGGGCTCTAGATTAATTTTAACAAACATATAAATGTTTACAAACAATCTTACATTACATCTACAAATTATTAAACATATTTTTATATTGTAAGTTTGTGTACTTATTAATAAAATTTAAATATTGTTACATAATCATTATTCTATTTTTAAAGGTAAGATGGATCGTAACTTATTGTTGCTATTTATATATTTTAATGTAATATGTATATTATGTTTTCTTTTTTTAAATTCAAAAAATTATTCCTAATTTTATTAATGAAAACAAAATTACAATGTAAAAAAATTGAATTCTATTATTTTTGTTACTTTAAACTTTTTTACTGACACTACAACATCTCCATTTGGATCTAGATTAATTTTAATCTACATGTAAATGTTTACATACAATCTTACATGACATCTACACATTACCCACATACTCCATTTACCTTATTATAAATTTTACATATTAATATAAATTCAACATAGTACATGTAAATAGTTACAAACAATCTTACATTACATATACAAATTATTAAACATATTTCTATATTGGAAGCTTGTGTGCTTATTAATTAAATTTAAATATTGTTACATAATCATTATTCTATTTTTCAAGGTAAGATGGATCTTAACTTATTGTTGCTATTTATATATTTTAATGTAATATGTATATTATATATATATTTTTTAAATTCAAAAAATTATTCATAATTTTATTAATGAAAACAAAACTACAATGTAAAAAAATTGAATTTTATTATTTTTACTACTTTAAACTTTTTTACTGACACTACAACATGTCCATTGGGATTTAGATTAATTTTAACCTACATGTAAATGTTTACAAACAGTATTACATTACATCTACACATTACCCATATATATATATATATATATATATATATATATATATATATATATATATATATATAATTTAAAAATTATAATTAAAAAAATGTATTCAGTAGTTAATGTCTACCTCATCCTTATTACATCTATATTTCTTTTGTAAATTCTTTAATAGTGAACCTCAAATTAACAATTGTCAATTTTAAAATAAAACTAAAATGTTTTTAATAATAGTGGTTATAAGAATAATTTACTATTACTAGATATAATATTTTTAAAGATATTGGTTAATTCTAATTTCATTGTTCCATTTAAAATTAAATTAAAATTTCATATGAAAGATTAAAAAGATAATTTTTATAAATTAACAGCAATAAATATTATTAACCCATAAGGTATTCCCTCTAGGAAGAACTCCCCGTGAGCATCCAATGTTTTTCCACCATTAGATGCCACTTTGTACTCTTATGCACAATCACATCAATGTTAAACTGAGTCGGCCCATTAATTTTATTTCCATATCTTAAAGACTGTGTATTTTTTTGTTAATGTGTAGTTGAATGCACACTAGATAGATTCATATATGTCGAGAGAAATTCCAAATCTCATTATAAGGTCTGATTTCAAGATGGATGAATTTGAATAAATGTTAGTACATGAAAATTAATAGCTACATTGGGCCATATGACATTGTCTGTCTCCCTCAAAATCTATCTTTTTTAAATTTAGTATCCATGTCAAATTTTCAGTTGATGTCTACCACAATTTTTGGTTTAGGACGTCGTATTGGATAGAGATAATTTGTTAGAACTTCGAAAACTGGTATTCAACATCTTTCACTCTCTACAAAAAATGATCCTAAACATTTTTCATTCCAACTCAAATTTTCGAAAATATCTCACATCATCGTGGTCCTTCATGATATCTAGGACACCTTCACAAAAATTAAGGAGCTCAAAATCTTCAAAACAACATTTAAGAGGTGGTAATTTTACTTTACCTGAAGAGACATTTTTTTACAGTGTAGCAGAAAGGTTTTTTGGTTCCTTTGCCTGCAAAACCAACATGACAAAAAATGTGTGTATAATGATCAGATGAGGCTTGTCTTTAATAGAGTGACTTCCAAAAAATGAAAGGAGTATACATGGAATTTTATGATAAAATAAAAAAAATGACATGAGAGGTACAAAAGATTTAAGGACGAAACACAATCATCTATTTCCGACAATTTCTATGAGAAATTATAATAAATCATACAAATACAAATAATATTTCTTTATGAGAACCTTAACTTGGTGTAATATTTCACGAGTGATGATTAATTAATTTTTTTTTTACTTTTCTCATGCCTATCTAGTGGCAGGAGTATATTGATATATATATTGTCGAATCAAGGTGGATTTATAGTGGTTAGCTTCTCACGTTGGAGGAGTACCTAGAGAATGGGATACTCTAAAGTCTCCACCCTTTGAAATTAGAACTTTGAAGAAAGCTATTTTTTTGGCTATGATGATATCAATTACCTTCTTTATCCTATGTAGTTGTCTTGGATACACAGCCTTGGGATACAATACACTTGGAAATGTATTGGAAGGATTTGGATTCTATGAGCCTGATTGTCTTACTAAATTTTCCAATCCATGCATTGTGGTTCACTTGGTTGGAGCATGTTTTCTAATACTATATCCAAATTTATCAATGCTAAATATAAATGCCAAGGTCATGAAAAGAAATCATTTCCAAAACTTGGAAAAATAACCTCTCTATCTGAACAGTTTCACCCTTTCTCTTTATTCTAAGGACTTAAAGAAATCCAGGCAGATCAAACATTTATCGTTTCTTTGTTTTTCGATGATTTGAAGGAAATATCTAGGTAGATCCACCTGAAGGGATCATGTCCCATCGAATTATTAGCATATCCTAACCCAAAGGGTGTCAAGGAGAGTTGACCCAATGACCTCCCATTAGAGAGGTGCTTTTAGTGAGGGAAACATGACCAATTGAACTAATTCTCACGGATTTTTTCCAAGGAAAATATTAGTAGATGCACACGAATAAATCACATCTTGTCAACCAAACTAATCAGAGCCTAACCCCATGGACATAGAGGAGAATTGATCTCATTACCTCCCAATGAAAAGTTTGTTTAGAAACAAGACCTCAACCGATTGACGTAATCCTTAAGTCTTCCCAATTATCCTCTCTTTGTGCTGCTTGATTGAAAAAAAAATAATGTCCAGATTTACCTATATCCACAAAATATCTTATTCTCTTACATGCTTTTTGTTAACTATTTTTCGCATAAAATTTTGTTTACTATTTTTTTATCCCTTACAACATTTCCTTTGCAACATCTGGTGCAATTGCTAGTTATATTTATTATATGAAAAAAATCTCAACCACAATAGAAAATACTAATGTGGGAAATATTTGTTTATCTCCCCTCTATAAATATATTTGTAGTGCTATATATTTACACCGAAGGTGTTTAGTTTTGAGTCATTCCAAAGCTTACCAAGTCGACCTTTTTATTTTCTGCTCTTGATTCAAGTAAACAACTGTCACATTGTCCACCGTTGGATCTATATAATATCGATTACTTAAGTGTTGATGAATTTAGAAAATTGTTGATTTTGTTTACATCTCATTTTAATTATAATAATTTTCTAAAATTGACCATTTTATAAAAATAAGTTTTTTTATTAATAAAATTTGATTTTAAAGAAGTTGGATCTGTATATATCGGTTACTTAAGTGATGAATGCCAACATAACTCTATTTAATTATGTGACAGGTGAATGAAATTTCAAGGCAAAGCACAGTTGGTCTCATAACCGAACTCCTACTCCAGTGTATTCCATAGAAGTACTGAAGGTAAATAATCATTCCCCTTAACGTATTGGTTATTGTCGATAATTTATAACAGAAGCATTAACTAGCACTGACTCCCTTTTCATTGTTAATCTGCAACAAATTGCTAATTTGCTGAAGCCACACCTTATGTCTTCATTTGGGAATGTTAGGGGTAGACATTTTTTGCTGAGCAGATATTTTTCTTGATTGGTTTTTTTTCAATTTAGCATACGAAATAGGAGGTTTTTGTTATGATGAAATATTAAAAAAATGCTAAGCCCAACACATTTCTAAAATCTAGTAGTGGTCTTCTATCCTTTAGATTCAAGCTGCTGAAGGTGTATCATGTGATATTTCCTTTTTTCACAGATCTCTAATAATGTCTTCGTTTAATTTAATGTTTATCTAAGTAGTTAAATTTACTTTCTGGTATTTCCTATCTATTCTGCACTCTATTTAGTTTACATATCAGAGTGTATGATTCTAACTTTGTTGTTTTTGCAACGCAGAAAGAAGTTTGATAATGTGCACCTTTGATTTCGTTCCTCTACAAATCCCGCACTTGGGAACTAGAAAAGGTATAGTAGGCATTCTGGTAGTTCCTTCAAAGGTTTAATGTTAATTGTCTCTACTCTCTGCGTTGGTTTTAAATGGCTCTTTTAACCTCCAATGTGCTCATGATTAGTTTATTTGATATCGTTGTCAAGTTTCCCTCTCTATAATTAATGCAGAACCATAGATATCTCTGGTTTACCCAAAATAAAACTCTAATGGTCCACATTATATTAACTTAGTTTACGCAACAGAAAACTCTAATGGTCCACATTATATTAACTTCATTTAGTAATGATACGGAAAGACACCGTAATTTCAGTTGTGTCTAGGCCATGCTTAAATTTAGTTCATTTTTAGTCTTGTTTATGTATTCTAATTGGATTTTCTTGTGCTTACAGGTAAGTCTCTTATACCTCTATGTGAAACCGGTTACAGTACTCCAGTTCACACTTCAACCCATAACTGGGTTTCATGCTTTTCGTTTTGTTTCAGGTTGGTTTCCATTCAAGTTGAGTATTCGGCATTAATGCCAATATAGGACAGAATATTGTTATCATTAATTTGTACCATTAAAAAATTTGCACTATCTGCACTATTATATAGAGCTGTATAATAATTGGACTTTAAGGACTGTCATATTATGCATGTGTTGAGGCTTCCTCATAGGAATTTAAAATATTTTTTATGTATTTAACCACATTATTATAAGATTAATATGATCTTGCCACGCAGATTTATTCCTTCTTGGTGTTTATTGTATAATAGGAAAATAGATACACACACACACACACACACACACACATAAACCTTTTAGGTATGGCAGATTGAATACATGCTTTATCTTTTTCTATTCATGCGGTAGTACAAAGTTCATTTCCTAATATGATGTAGAAGACTATTGAATATGTGATAGGTTGAATATGTGATAGAGATGGAATTTTATCGGATTTGTAATATTTGAAATGACACATAAATGAGTATTTCACAATGTGTTTGGAAATGAGTATTTCAAATTTCCTACCAATCAGATTAAGAAATAAAGAACCATGGATCACTAAATTCATTTCATAAGCAATTATTCATTTCAAAATTAATGTTTTTGTATTTTATTAATTTCGGGCTACATGATGAAATAATATTAAATTAAAACATCATTGTACATTTCTACATCAAGCACAACAATGAAAGACAAATCTTCTCAGAAATTGACGAGATGAACTACCTTAGTGTATCTTTTCACCCTTAGAGACAACGACTAGTTATATATATATATATATATATATACATATATATATATATATATATATATATATATATATATATATATATATAAAATAAAAAAGAACTAAGGAGACACTCACGGCAAATAACACCCGAAAGGAATTTGAATTGCATAAAACTGAATAAAAACAATAACAATGGCGACAACCTTGAACTTCGGTCTGTCTCCCTTGGTACCTCGAACTTTTGTCGGTCTCGCTTCCTCTTATGTAACACCAAACTTGAGTAACCGATAGGAAAATCTCTTCATTTTGCAATATATCTAACATCGAAGTTGACTTTAAAAATTATTTAGTAAAACATAAAGATAGGAATCAATCATCATAACGCGTAGCAACTAAACAATCTTCTTCCATTGAATTCCATGATCTTTCTAACCTTCAATTCAACATTAAATTCATGGCCATTAGTGATCAAATTTGAACACGTCGGAGCCCTTCAAAGGGTCGCTGGCACGTCAAAGAAGTAACAAGCCAAATTTACTAGTAAAAAAAAAATTAATTTTGAATTTTTACAAGTTTTAAAAGAAAATTGAATAATACTATAAAATGTTTTCAGAAGTGCCTTCCTGTCAGCGCCCATCACATTTTTTTGCCAGTGGTGGATGGGTCATAGCCCATGGGTGCACTATGGTACTGGTGACTCGATCGATGGTGAGTGGGTGACTCAGTCGTGAGTCATGACTCGAGACTCCAGTCTTCGTGAGTGAACTGTGACAGTTCTTCATGGGTGACTCGTCACTCCAGTCTTGTAAAGGTTGCTGGCCAGTGGAATGTGGTAGCAGAAGCATTGAAAGAACAACATTGAAGAAAATTAATGACACTGCCAACTCCAAACCAACTAGCAAGTTGCAACAACCGTGATAATTTTCCTTACCAACTGCCAAGTTATGACTCGGGCTTCAGACTCAGAGCTAAGGATTTTCTTTTCATCGCGTTGGAGAAGAGAAGAACTGCAACTTGCAATTTTGCAACCTGTAGCAAAAGAGCTATTCCTCAGTCTCACTACTCAGGAGTGTCAGGACTCAGGACTCAGGGCTCAATGATAAAATATTTTCAACCAGCTGAACAAACAACCAGTTACTCAAAACCCTTGAATCCGTCCCTCTTTCAGTCCTGTCTGTGTATACACAATTCCATATTTTTTATGTTCAGGACTTCAAAATCAAAGATACAGTATGGGGAAAACTTGGAGACATGTGCTCCTCAATTGAGTGCACTAGAACCTCAGAATCTCAACTGTTATTAGTGTCCTCCAAGTTCGCAACACAATATTTTCTTCCTCCATATCTGATTATCATGTTGAACAATGATACATCATCTTAAAGATGTTTACATGCTGGAATCTCTTTCACTGTAGGTGAACTGACAACAAGCCTTGGAAGGTGTCCATCCACGATATTTTGAAGTATATGTAGAAGTGATTTGAATATGCGGCATTCCTCTATGTATTCCTGAAGGGGGCCCTTGTAGATCTCATTACGAATGTCAATAGCAGATTCACTTGAAATATCTAGTAAAGGGAGTTTCCTAGCTCTGTCATCTTCATCTTCTATTTGGACAGTGTAAAAGGAGAACGCTTTTCTTCTTCAATTTGTAAACACCATGAGATATTGATCATCATACTTACAAAATGGTGAGATACTACAACCCATGCAGATTAATCATTATAATGCAAAGGAAATTACTCCCTCTGGTTGTAATTATCATACAAAGCTTTTCCATTTTCATATTCACAAGTACGAAGGTTACTGTTGAATTCATTTTTTTGTAACAGCTGAATAATTGAAAGGACCCTTTTCGACCTTTAGCAAGATGGTCAGATCTAGACTAATACCAAGCTTCACTGAGATAGCTATCTCTGTTATGAATATTCAGGTCAGGAAAAAGGCATGCCTCTGTTGGGACAAGTGTCCCCCACAAAAACAGAATTTATCTTGTAGGGAATCCCTCAAACTTGAAGTTGGGACATGATATTTTTCAAAGTTGGATTTAAATGCTAAAATATGATTTTCCCAGAAGTCTGGGCTCTCAGTATCATAAGCAGGGAGTTGGTCAAACATCAAAATAAGACATATCATATTCTGACTAGTTATTAATTGTCCCAATATATATATTCGATCCTCGGGCATACAATCATGAATTTCCCCTTTTGTCCACGATACTGGTCTTCCTGGAGGTTCACATTGCTAGAGGAAATCTTGCTCCTCTTACATCTATTGAAGTCTTCACACCCGTCATCACAAGGGTTCTTATAAAATCTCAGCTAGGAAGTTCTCTCCTTGATTGGTTGTACTCTGACCTCATCATTCCCACTATATTTAAGTATAAACAATAAAAATTTGATAGGGTCATCCCCTTACCACTCTCACATTCTTCTGCTCGTCCATTAAAACTTGCTAATGCTGCCAAATAGTTTGAAAATGACGTCAGGTCCACTGAAGCTTCAGATTGAGGGAAGAAGTAAACCCCAGTCTCCTTAACACCCACTTTAGGAAAACTCTGTCCACCATGCAAGATTTCTATCAGCCCTTTCAGATCTAGAATTTTGTTCCAATTCCACTTTATTGATGTTGACTTAACATGTTGGTTTCTGCGGTTAGGGTCTCATCAAACTTCCATTTAGTAATTTTTTCCATGCACATTGCAATATAAATCACTAATATTCTCATTGACAGATAAGGGGCTAGCAACATCCACACGCTGTTCATGACCCACTTTATTGGAACTAGGGACCAATAATTGATCTATTCCCTTCTCTGGGAGGTACTCTTCAGCAGAAATTCTATAATCATATATGGGATTTCCCTCAAAAGACACCACTTACCTTTTGTTTAACGATGGCCTCCTTTGTTTGGCTAGCAATGCTTCCTTCTTCAATTTTTGGGCATGAGACTTCCCATATAGCAGCATCATCATGGTTTTAACTTCATCCTCTAAATCCTCCTTGATCTATAGGATCATTATCAGGAGAATCTTCTTATCCCAACACTTCCTCTTCATCTTCATCAAGGCTGTCATATAACTATTCTTTTGGGACAACAGGGATATTATTGGTTTCATATTTATATGAAACCAATATTTATCTTTCCAGAGGTTATGAAGGCCTCCTTCAAGTGCCACAGCCTCATCAGCCTTATCTTTACATATGTGTCACCTCTCTCTCTCTCTCTCTCTATATATATATATATATAGATATATCCCATCTAAAGCCAAGTGGTCCTTCTTATTTAGACTCTACACCATTCAAACTCATATTGGAACCATGGATGCTCAACAATGGGTTTGAATTTTCAGCATGCCATGTAAATCTGATTTGTAAGACTCCAAAGTGGCCATGTAGTGAAGTTGGCAAGTGAACTCATAATATAAGGTTTGAAGCCACCCATAGTCAAAAGGGCCCTTCTCTTAGCTTCTTCACATGTAATGATATTCACCATATCATATGCCAGATAGTGCTACTTCAATTTTGTCCAAATAAATATTTGATGATTTGGACGAATGTCATATAGATATGATATTGGTTTTTCAGTTCAACGCGCAGTGAAAAAATTCAGCCTTGAAAACTCAGATGGTACCAAGGGCCTTTCTTTCCCTTATTTGGATAAGCAACAGGAAAATCCTTACTGCTATCCAAACTGCCACTTGACGTCTGAAAGCATGGAATATGAATCAGTTTTATCTCTGTAATCTAGATTCTACTATCATCCAAACATTTCAACCTGCCTGAGACAGACTTTCTCGCTCGGTTTCTTTTCTTGCAAACCCTATACACCTAAACATTCTATAGCAGCACTAAAAAATATAACAACTATCAATCCTAGGTAGTTGCCAATAATGATCTTGGTGGCAAAAGTCTTTATTAGTTTCCAAAGTGGGCATAGAAGCCCCTAAGGAGTATGGTCTTTCAAATTTCTCTGTATATTTTGTATTTGTTGTCCTCTCTCATATGTTTCAACATATCCTGGGGATGAACCAATCAATTTTGACACAATATTCATTCATATCCAACCATGTCATTGCCTCCTTTGAACCAAGATAATAAGCTTCTTGTGCCGTAGCAAACTCTAACCTATATTCCCTTAATTTTACTAAGAAAATAACCTTCGTTGGATGCTAGCATCTAACAGTAGTTTCTCTAAATCAGAGCCATCGATTCATCTCCGCACACTTGTGATTTTCATCAAGAGATGGTCCATGCATATTATCTTCATTTTCTATATTGCACTAGCATTAATGCTTTGAAAGAGTATGGCTCCAATCCATAGCTCGAACAGTTCATTCTCTTGCACTTCTGAAGTATTATTCACTTTACATGCACATGGGAGTAGCTTACTATAGCTAGCAACCTCTCCTACAATTGTATTGTGTGATGTGAAATGCAAAGACTGTCCTTTTTCTGCATTTTTTATTTTCCCAACAAACCCAATGTTTATTCTTCAGAAAATGTACTCTAAATTTGCTCACAAAGTTGTACTTAGGATACTATAAAATGGTGAGCAACATCTAGAACAATTTAAGCAATGCAAGATGGAACCTCCTTCACTATTGTATATGTAAAAGTATTTTATTAACATAAATATTGATGATTTTTTCTTTCTGAAAATGAAATGTAAAAATAATGTATTGTGGTCAATTGAAATGTTTTTTTTTTTAAGCTTTTCATCATGGAAGGGTGACATAAATATATGCCCTTCTAATTGAAATTAAGACCCGCCCTTCAAATTTGATCACTGATGGCCATCACTATTACGCCCTCTCTACTTTTTTCATTCGCGTTATCCTGTCCTCAGCCCGCTCACAATTCTTTCAATAACATGATTCCAAATTTCTATTTCAACTCATGTCCCAAGGTCCAACAATAGAAGGATTCGAGTGAAGTCAAATAATTTCATATTACAAAAATATTTTCCAAAATCTGATAGATAAGTCAAATAAGAAAGCTCGACATGGTTCTTTACTCCATTTCATGATTAGTCATACATATTGATATGCTTGTCACTTTATGGATTACTTAAATGAGCACATGTCCATATTTTAAAGGGTTTGAAACAAACACATGTTAGGAGAGATAAATCAATATAAATCAAGAATAAAAGGAGAAATAATTTCCTTAATTCTATATTCATTAGATTATATCATTTCTTATGTCACATTCCCATTTAGATTACAAATTGTTTTAGGCCACCATAACAGTTATTCCAAATTCAATTAGTCTAATTTAATTTGGTTTATCCAATATAGTCATATCAATAAAGCCAAGTTATTGGCATAAATAAAGCCAGCTTCTTGCAAGTTCTATTTCAACTTTTGTGACCAAGCACTTTCTCTAGGTTTTTATTTTTTATTTTTTTCCTCTTTCTGCTTATTGAGTTTAGAGGCTAATTCTACAACCCAATATGATGTGTAACGGTGTCCGTCTATCATCAAAGTTGAATTTTTTCTCATATCAGCCCAAATAATTATTTTTTTAAATCTAGAAATAAAAAAATTAAATAACCATACAAAACATTTAAATAATATAGGCTCATAAAAAAAATAAAAATAAAATTGCACTTAAAGAAATTGGATCCCTCTAAATCATGTTAGATCAATATTTAAGATAGATCTATGCTCGTATCCACACACAAAACTTATACTTATAAAATTAATGTAAAGAAAATCAAAATGTTAGTATTGTCCATTTTCTTTTGAGTTTTACAAATCCTTATAAATGCACATAAACTCCATAAATCCTCTCTCATTAATTATCACTTGATTTTCATTCTAAATTTTTAAAATTTCAAAACTAAATATATTTGAACCAAAACATAATTTTCCTTATAATTAATTTTTTCATGAAATAATTTTTTATTTTATATTTTATTAGACTTAAGAAAATATTCAAAACATCCTTGTATTAGATTCTCAATGTTGTACCCTCTAACTTTACACACATTTCAAACCGAGTGGATTTCTCAATATATATTATTTATGTATATAAATTCATGATGTAAATTAATCTATTAAGTGACATCTTCCAAGGCTCAAATTTCTTTTTGAGTTAAAAATTTGGAAAAAGGAATGCATCTTGAGAGCTCCTATATATCTTTACACTTATATATCTGAACTTAAGATGGATCTATGGTGGCTCTAGTACTTCATATATATATTTTCCATCTCGTTGATTTTGAGTAATAGAACAAGAAAGTGATTTTGAGTGATATAATAAAAAAGTGTTAAATCATAATAACTTTTCTTAGCTGTTTAATATAATATATTCTTAATTGTTTAATATACTATGTACATAGTTAACATTGAAATATTTTATTTATTCCCCATGTTATCCATAGTTTAGGTGTTTTTTTTTATTATTAGTATATTTTTGAATATGTCTCTCATATTTAGAGAAACTATATCCATGGAATATGAACTCTCTCATATATATATATATATATATGTGTGTGTGTGTGTGTGTGTGTGTGTGTGTGTGTGTGTGTCTCATCTCCTTAATTAGAAAATACTTTCAATAAAATTAAAAATATCTCTCTACAAAATATTTCTCTCTATATAAATTCTATATGTCATCTCCTTAATTAGAAAACACTTTTCAATAGAATAAAAAAATCTCTCTACATAAATATATACACAAACATAATTGATCTCTCTCTCTCTCTCTCTCTCTCTCTCTCACTATATATATATATATATATATATATATATATATATATATATATATATATATATATATATATATATATATATATATAATTTAATTTACATATTCAACTACACACAATATTCAAAAGCACATCTCCAACATAATAAAAAGTAAGAAATAATTAAAATTTTAATGAAAGAATTATACATCTTGCTCATACTAAAAGGTAGAAATAACTTATAGAAAAAATAGAATGTTCTTACTCTCAATTAATTTTCATTAACTTCATCACACTATATAAAGTTGATGTAAACTCATGTAGAAATTAAACTAATTACACATAACATGGAAAAAAATATAGAAATTTGTTATTATCAATTTTCTTCTTTCTGTTGAACCCTTAGTTAAACTGAGACGGGGGGTGGGGGGGGGGGGTGGGGGTGTGAATCAGTTTAACATATTCATGGACTTTTAAAACTTTTTCATTAACACTTGTTTACACCTTCATTTCATGTTCAACTTAACATGTGAGTAATCTTAGGATGTGAGCAGCAAGCATTAATATATTGTAATAGTAGACTTAATATGAGAGCAGCAAGTATTAAGCAGATGATATAAACCAGATCAACACATAAACATCATGCACAGAGACACCAGATATAAGTGGAAACCCACAAAGGGAGAAAACCACGTCTTATTATGTTGTGATGCAAAGGCAAGCTCCAACTTCCTTCACCATTGATTTTCCAGAGGGCACCAAACTCTGCTGAGGCTTCAACTCCTCACCTCAAGTGTTACAACATGCAAGGAAGTCTAACTCCCATCAATTTTCTCGCAGCACCAACCTACAAGAGGTTTCCAACTCCACTACTACTAACTCATCATATCAAGCCACAACTTGATGTGAAGAACTAACTCCCATATGTCTTCTTAGGCACCAACCCACAGAGGTTCCTACTCACACTAACATAACTGACATCTATCAAGCTACAACTTGATAGGGATGCTCCAACTTCCTTACTCTTTCAAAAGAAAAACACTTGCTGATTTACCTTGGATATCAACTCTATTATGTACCTTCTCTTCTGCTATTCATCAGTCCTCATATCTATCCTTATATCATTTATGCATCTTCTTAGATTCATTATCAGCTCCTCTCCTCTTCTTTGCTCAACTCCTCCTTCTACTCTGACTTTTCACAGCATCTCCTTCTGTCCCTCCTTCTTCTTATCTTCTCTGCCTCAATTCCATACTCTACATTCTCTATATTCACTCTCTCTAACTTTCTTGTGCATATCAGGATGATATTATTTATAAATATTTCTTGATGACTGTTTGTTTTCCTCTAGGAATTTAAAATGGATAGTCATACCTCTTGGTCTTCTGCCTTCTCATTTCTTTTCAGCTCACTCAGAAAATTATAATTGTTTGTACTAATTTAACATTACAGTGGGATATTTGTTCTCTTCCGGAGACTTGCCAATGCATCACAACAATATAAATCAATTAAAAACATTTACATTCAATTACAATGAAAACTCCAGCTCACTCATTCAGCCTCTTGACTCGCTGCACATTTGTCTTTTCTTTGACTGTGTCTTTGTCCTTTTTGGCTTTGTATGTTTCCTTATTCACTGTCGCAGGGTAATAACCATATGCCATACATATGTAACTGTGCTTTTTATATCATGCTACTTGATTCTCGGCACAATAATAATAAGGTGTTTTGATATGTGCACTATTGTGGTGTAACTACTATGTATCTGTAACAACACCTTTTATATATAACACAACTTCAGCTCTCGGCATAATTATAATAAGTTTTATTATACAAACTAACGCATTCAATATAACAATATAGAGTCATTTTGATACACAAAAATGCCCTTTCAGGCCCACTTTCCGAACTTGTATTATCCTCAGATGCGATGCGATCACTCCAATTCAATGTGATGCGATGGATCACTTTACGAATACTTCCGATTGTGATTAATCGCAATTGCAACTGCATTTGCATGTTCCGATGCCCAGCTCCTTTTCCAATGCGATGGAACACTATTTACCAGAACTCAAACATATATCAGTCATGGTTTATAAACCCATCGGGTCCAGTCTTTCATCGCAATCGCAACTTCTATTATCATGCTCCGCTGCCACACATTTGTCCGATGCGATGTAACACTATTCATTTGGATGTGCTGATGCAGTAAATCGCTCTGATGCGATTAGGCCGGAATTAAAACACATATTAATCATAGTTTATACGTCCATCGAGTCTGGAACTCAATTGCAATTGCAATTTTTGTTAACATGTTCTGCTTGCGAACTTTCTCCGATGCGATTGGGTGAGGGTCCCACCATATAAAGCTTTGTTTATTTTTAAACCAAGCGTTAAAACCTTTGGTTCTTTTGATCTCGCGCCAAAATATATAATACATATGCTTTGTATTATACCTTTGGTCCCTTGTCCATAAAGCGCTCCATATAAATATATGTATATATATATAAGCTTTGAGCCTTTGAATATAAAGCACAACATCTATATCGTGCTGTATATATATAAGCTTATGCTTCCGCTTTAATGTAACCTTTAGCTGGGGTAATGACTCTCGGAATTTTCTGTAGAGGGGTCCCACCTTATGGTACTTCGTATATAGTGCGCTGTGAATATACATATACTTTGCTCTTCGTCATAATTTATATTTAATTTAAACAAACCTTGGTTAAGAACCCAGTTCTTAACATAACTATACTCGACTATAGCCTGCATATGCAAATACTTTAATAACCTCACCATATCAGTGTATTTCGTATTCGGGCCCACACATTACATCAACCATTCATATGCACCTTATCGTATAATATATATACCAATCATATCACAACGCTCCGTATTATAAAGTGAAACATGCAACATATATCAATCCCGACGCATATTATAATACATACACGTTCCGTGGAGCCCACTTGTTAATGCATTTCTTCAATCGACGGTTAATAACATATCGCGCAGCCAACACTGATCCAACGGATATCGCTTGGCTTAGATGCACGAACGATAATGCGCGATGAGAGTGGTTTTCCAAAATCGCTTGAGGCCACGTGTTAGGTAGTCAATGGAATCGCTCCAAATTCTTAAATACCGCTTGCCTGATGTAGGTGGTGCGATCAAAACCGGAAACCTGCCTTTACTGTTCACTCCAGTCACGGTTCCGCTACTTTCTCCCTTAGGGTTCCGTCTGCCTTTATTATTTATGAATTCCTCTCTTCTTTCTCAAGGTTCCATCCCTTTGTTCCGTCATCGCTACTTTTCATTTACATTTTAACACGGTGTTTCCATATGTTTAATGCCCAGCTTCATCAGGTTTTCACTGCGCATTCACGATTCCTCTCTAGGTTCCATTCCTTACCGTCGTTTACAATTCTGCCTCTTTCACTACTATTCTTCATGTGTGTGTTATATTTATGCTTCCATTTTATTCAATGTTGCCTTTGCTACCCATTCATAGAACCGATATGCTCAATAAGATCCTCTCCACTTTCTCCATTTCTTTGATGTCTAATACCTCTACGATTTGTAACCATTCTCGTCATTCCAATGTTTATGCTCTCTTCCACGATTACAATGGGGACCAAGGCCCAGATGTATCCTCGTCTAAATATTTAACCAAGGTCATGTATTTGGAATCGATCAACTAATATCACCTTTCCATTGCATCAATAAATAAACTTCACTATGTTCTTCTTCATACCCAAACCATATTCTCTATTCTCTTTGTAAATGTTACACCATACACCAAAACCAGGTTCCTCTTCTATATCAATTTTCTACCTCGCTCTTCGCTTCCTTTGATCGATGCCATACTTACTTTCTTTTTGTCATTTCCGCTTAATTCTCTTCCAATGCATAATTGCCATCTTTCTTTTTCTCTTTGCCTTGCTTCTGCTTTTATGAAGGTGCTCTTATTTTCCTCATCTCCTCTTTTCAAGCTAATAATGACAAATTTCAACAGCCCCTGCATTAATGACAGTAACCACCTCCACCAATAATCCAATAATCCAACATTTCCAACAATCTCCTCTGCCTAGCTTCTTTTAGAAGACTCTATCTTCTGTTACTTGCTTTTCCTCCCCCTTTGACATCAATGGCAAAGGGTTGCACATTTCCTAGAGTGCTTTCTATCTCTTCATTTCCTCTCTCTCGAGATGCTGGGTATTGTGCCTTCTTCTTCCTCATCTTGTTCATAAGGTTCAAAACTGATGCACATTCATTTGGATATAACACTTATCATTAGATTTAATATACACCGGAATTGGTAAACAATCCAGTACGCCTCCTTTTCACCAAGATATATCATGACATTTAAACATTAATTTCATAAGACATATCAGACTAACTTTATCTAATCATAAATGCATTATTAGATCAAACCTTAAATATTGTGAATGCTTCATGTGACATGTCAAGCTTGTTTCAGCTATACTTCAATCTATATTATAATCTTCATCTGTGATACATATTTATTGAGGAAGGTTATAGATGGAGTAAGTCTATTTCTGCAATGCACATCTACAGTATACCTCTATTCAATTGTGATGAAGCCAATATATCTTTTATTTATGTGGTTCACTTTTCTTGCCTATTGGTGATGATATGTGCTAGAATTTTGATGATGATATTACACTTAATGCAAAAGATCCTTGTTGCTGAAGTGAATCAATGAATCAAACCAGAATCTACAGTTTATTGTCAGATTAGGCAATTTTTTTCAGTATGAAAGACCAAATAACTTTCTTGCTTGTTCAATGTATTTTTTTAAAACAAACCCTTGAGGCTAGATACATTCAATGTATTGGTCAGTCTTACTTATCAATTGTTGAACCCTGCAATTTGTTTATGAAATAAGGGGGGTATGTATGACAAGGATCACTATCTCTTTGAATGATGAAATACTAGCAATTCCTTTCTACTAAAGTATGCTTGTGATAAATCAATAACAGATTTTGAGCTTCAACTGTCACAAATCATCCTTCATACTTTCGATACTTTAATTGTTCTATCATGATGATCTTTCACAAGAATATATTCAAGTTGTTTACTTGAGATTTCAGCCAACAGACTTCGCCCAGTTTGTGAACAATCTTCAGAAAGAGGTCTTGAAGATATATGTACTGACTTCAGGAGGGCATGCAATTATATATATAGAAACAGATACTGCTTCAATGCATAATATAATCCTTCAAGTGTAAATCAGATACTGATTCTTTAGCACTGCTACTAACCTTTTCATGCTGAATGCAGATAACCCTAGGAATTTTACCTTGATGCATTCTTGCCATAGTCCTTTGATCCTGAGGACCTGTACCATACTGTTGCTGCTCCATGATAACACTTGATATTCTGTTGATAGGCATGCTTCTTGTACCAAGTACCAAATGATATTACCTTGATAAAATATGCAGAGATTTCACTTCAGTTTGCATATTAACCGATAATTAAGATAACCTTCATAGTTTCAATTATCGAGCTCTCCACTGTTTTCAACAACAATCATCAATATACTCAATCTGATCTTGGCATCATTAACTTTTTGCTTATTCTGTCATTCTGCTTTAAAAGAATGTCAGTGCATTTTCCTTTCTTGGACTACTCCAGAATTATTGTTGCTTTATATACACTTTCAACTGTTATGACATAATGATCTTTAGAAGGACATCTTCAACTTCTATACTATGAATCTTCATGGATAGATCACTCAGAGATTAATTACTCACTTAAACTGCATTCCTCCAAGGGGCCTATTCATATATGAATGATGCAATGACATAATGATGAGAGGAATGTTTCTTATTCATCCTTCTTAATGTGAATCATTGTTAATTCTAGATGTTCCCTCCATCATCATAGCTGCTATTTCTTCTTTCATCAACCTGTCGGCTATTGTGTGCTTCTAATATTCTTCTTCCTCTCTACTTCTCTGTTAGAGAAATTGTCTTGTGCATTCCTGATCTTATAGTCATCCTCATTCCAAGGAGCTCTTTCTTAAACTACTTTCATGGGGACTATTTATGAACTGCTCTCCCCCCTGAGATGTTGCTTCATATTTATTACTGGATGGATTTTTGCTTTGCTTCCTAGAGCAGTTCCCCCTGATACTATGATAGATTCATTATTTTATTGAGGTAATAGGCTCCCCCTTTATCTTTTCCTTCCATACTTTATTGGGTTTCATCATAATGTCTGCACTCCTATTTGATTCATAGCTTTGTTTGATTTGATTAGATTCCATCCTCTGTCTGGAGTTCTTTAATATATATGGTAGTTTACAATCCTTTTCTTTGTGACCAAGTTTGAGGCATAAATAACATCTTATTTTATCAAAGTACATTTGAGCTGGAGTATAATATTTTGTTCCCCTCTTTGAACATAATTTACAATCAACAAATTTATGTCCAAAATTATTGCATGCATAACAGTAGCCATGGAAATAGTTTTTGTACCAGGTGGAAGATTGTCTTTTCTCTTTGCTTGCTTGAGGTATTCTTTTCATTTGGTGCATCTTTTGCTGGTTAACATTGATTCTCTTTGTCTTACATTGTGCTGCATTATGTCCTGGTTTATGGCAGGAGAAACATGTGATACTTTTGATAGGAGGAAAGAACCTTCTTTGACATCTTCCAAATTTATTCGATTCATCTTCAAGAGCATATGAGCCTTTAGTAACTGATTGTTTCATCTTCTCATTCTTTGTTTTTTCATGTTGCTGCTTGATCTTGTTTTTGCTGGTTTCTGGTTCTGTAGGAATATGCTGAACTGCTTCACTGTCCTTTACATCTTTTACAAAGATGATTTTCCTGTTATCTTCTACCTTGGACTGATTGGTTTCTCCTTCATATCCTATCCCAGTCTTTATGAAAGGTGACCTTTGAGCATTTAGTATTTGGTCCAGCTGTCCAGAGCTTTTCATTTGAGGAGTATTCATTAATAAATCTCTTTGGGCCTTTTCTAATTTCTTTCTCAGGCTCACTACTTCTTCTTCCAATTTCTTACATTCCAAATTTTTCTCTCTCATTTGTTGCAGCAGAGTGTCTTCTATTTTCTTTGCTTCTTTAAGCTGTGTCTTCAGGCCAATAATTTCTTTCTTATCTTCGTATTCTCTCTCATCACATATTTGCACCAATGTCTTCAGGTCTTTGTTTTCATTCTTCAGTCTTTCTATTTCAGTCATGGCTGTGTCAAGTTTGGCTTTTTCTTCAGTTGTAATTTCTTCATGGTTCTTATCTCCATTCAAACTAGTAGGTACTTCATTTGATTGAACATTTTACTTTTGACATGAATTTTTCTTCTTCTTACTTTTCTTTTCCTTCTTGAAAATGCAATCCTCAGTGTCTACTCCATGCATGAAATGTAATATGTCCCAAATTTCTTTTGCAGAGTCTAGATCCATTATCAACTCAAAGTCCTTGTTATGAAGACTGTTATATATCACAAATTTTTCCTTGGCATTCCTCTATTGTTCTTTAACCGTGGGGAAGTATGTGCATTAACAATCACAAACAAGCTTCCATACCTCAGGTTCATCAGCCATTAAACCTGTTTTAACCTTATCTCTCCATTCAGAAAATTTTGTTGTACTTAACACGGGTACATTTTGATAGTCCATGACTCAACCAGATCTCCTTCAAGCCTTTAAACTTGCACCAAAGGAACTAGCTCTGATACCAATTGTTGAACCCTTAGTTAAACTGAGAGGGGGGGGGGGGGTGGGTGAATCAGTTTAACACATTCATGGACTTTTAAAACTTTTTCATTAACACTTGTTTACACATTCATTTCATGTTCAACTTAACATGTGAGTAATCTTAGGATGTGAGAAACAAGCATTAATATCTTGTAATAGTAGAATTAATATGAGAGCAACAAGTATTAAGCAGATGATATAAACCAGATCAACACATAAACATCATGCACAGAGACACCAGATATAAGTGGAAACCCATAAAGGGAGAAAATCACATCTTATTATTGTTGTGATGCAAAGGAAAGCTCCAACTCCCTCTCACCACTGATTTTCTGTAGGCACCAACCTACAGGAGGCTCCAACCTCAATTATGCAAGCTACAACTTGCAAGGAAGCTCCAACTCCCATCAATTTTTTGTAGGCACCAACCTACAAGAGGCTCCAACCTCAGTCAACTACAACTGACATTTTATCAAGCTACAACTTGATGTGGAAGCACCAACTCCCATATATTTTCTGTAGGCACCAACCTACAGGAGGCTCCTACCTCAGTCAGCTACAACTGACATCTATCAAGCTACAACTTGATAGGGAAGCTCCAACTTCCTTACTATTTCAAAATAAAAACACTTGTTGATTTACCTTGGATATCAGCTCTGTTCCGTACCTTCTCTTCTGTTGTTCATCAGTCCTCATATCTATCCTTATATCATTTCTACATCTTCTCAGATTCATTATCAGCTCCTCCTTCTTCTTTTCAAACTCCTCCCTCTACTCTGCCTCACTGCTTCATTTCTGCATTCTCTGATTTTTCACAGCATCTTGTTCTGCTCCCTCTTCTTCTTATCTTCTCTGCCTCAATTCCATACTCTGCATTCTCTATATTCACTCTGTCTAACCTCCCTATGCATATCAAGATGATATTAATTATAGATAATTCCTGATGATTGTTTGTTTTCCTCTTGGGGATTCAAAACGGATAGCCATACCTCTTAGTCTTATGCCTTCTCATTTCTTTTCCAGCTCACTCAGAAAATTATAACTGTCTATACTAATTTTAAAAATCCAGTGGGATATTTTTTCTCTTCTAGAGACTTTCCAATGCATCACAACAATATATATCAATTAAAAACATTTACATTCAATTACAATGAAAGCTCCAGCTCACTCATTTAACCTCTTGACTCGGTGCGCATTTGTCTTTTCTTTGATTTTGTCTTTGTCCCTTTCGGCTTTGTTTGTTTCCTTATTCACTGTCACAAGGTAATGACCATATGCCATACATATGTAACTGTGCTTTTCATATCATGCTAATTTATTCTCGGCACAATAATAATAAGACGTTTTGATATGTGCACTGCCGTGGTGTAACTACTATGTATCTGTAACAATGCCTTTTATATATAACACAAATTCAGCTCTCGGCATAATTATAATAAGTTTTAACATACAAACTGCCGCATTCAATATAACAATATAGAGTCATTTTGGTACATAAAAATGCCCTTTCGGGCCCACTTGCCGAACTTTTATTATCCTCAGATGCGATGCGATCACTCTGATTCAATGCGATCGCTTTACGAATACTTCCGATTGTGATTAATCACAATCGCAACTTGCATTTGCATGTTCTGATGCCCTGCTCCTTCTCCGATGCGATGGAACACTGTTTACCAGAACTCTAACATATATCAGTCATGGTTTATAAACCCATCGGGTCCATTCTTTCATCGCAATCGCAACTTCTATTGTCATGCTCCACTGCCACACATTTCTCCGATGCGATGTAACACTATTCATTTGGATGTGCCAATGTGGTAAATCGCTCTGATGCGATTAGGATGGAATTCAAACACATATTAATCACAGTTTATAGGCCCATCTAATCTGGAACTCAATCGCAATCGCAATTTTTGTTAACATGTTCCGCTTGCGAACTTTCTCAAATGCAATTGGGTGAGGGTCCCACCATATAAAACTTTGTTTGTTTTAAAACCAAGCGTTAAAACCTTTGGTTCTTTTGATCTCGTGCAAAAATATATAATACATATGCTTTGTATTATACCTTTGCTGCCTTGTCCATAAAGTGCTCCATATATATATATATATATATATATATATATATATATATATAAGCTTTGAGCCTTTGAATATAAGGCACAACATCTGTATCGTGATGTATATATATAAGCTTATGCTTCCGCTTTAATGTAACCCTTAGCTGGGGTAATGATTCTCATAATTTTCTGTAGAGGGGTCCCACCTTATGGTACTTTGTATATAGTGCGCTGCGCATATACATATACTTTTCTCTTCATCATAATTTATATTTAATTTAAACAAAACTTGGTTAAGAACCCAGTTCTTAACATAACTATACTCGACTATAGCCTGCATATGCAAATACTTTAATAACCTCGCCATATAAGCGTATTTCGTATCCGGGCCCACACATTACATCAACCATTCATATGCGCCCTATCGTATAATATATATACCAATCATATTACAACGCTTCGTATTATAAGGTGAACCATGCAACATATATCAACCCCGATGCATATTATAATACATACACGTTCCGTGGAGCCCACTTGTTAATGCATTTCTTCAATCGATGGTTAGTAACATATCGCGCAGCCAACACTGATCTGATAGATATCGCTTGGCTTAGATGCACGAACAATAATTCGCGATGAGAGTGGTTTTCCAAAATCGCTTGAGGCCACGTGTCAGGTAGTCAATGGAATCGCTCCAAATTCTTAAATACCGCTTGCCCGACAAAGGCAGTGCGATCAAAACCGGAAACATGCCTTTACTATTCACTCCAGTCATGGTTCCAATGCTTTCTCCCTCAGGGTTCCATCTGCCTTTATTATTTATTAATTCCTCTCTTCTTTCTCAAGGTTCCATCCCTTTGTTCCGTCATCGCTATGTTTCATTTACATTTTAACATGGTGCTTCCATATGTTTAACGCCCAGCTTCATCAGGTTTTCATTGCACATTCACGGTTCCTGTCTACGTTCCATTCCTTACCTTCGTTTACAATTCTGCCTCTTTCACTACTGTTCTTCATGCGTGTGTTATATTTATGCTTCCATTTTATTCAATGCTGCCTCTGCTACCCATTCATAGAACCGATTTGCTCAATAAGATCCTCTCCACTTTCTCCATTGCTTTGATGTCTAATACCTCTACGACTTGTAATCATTCTGACTGTCCATGGGTTCATGCTCCTTTCCGCCTCACATTGCACAGACTCTGCGTCCAAATGTATCCTCGTTCCAATATTTAACTGAGGTTCTGTATTTGAATTGGATTGAACTAATACCAGTCCTTCTGCTACTATAGTGAAAATAAATTCTCACTCTGTTCTTCTCATGCTCCAAACTGAGAGCCCTCTATTGTCCTGTAAATGTTACTACACCATTCACCAAAAAACCTGTGCCCCTCTTCTCTACTTCAATTTGCTGCCTCTGCTTCCTCTGCTCCTTGACTGATGCTGCTCCTTACTTCTCTTTTTGCTACCTCTGCTAGCTCTCTGCTGCCTCTGCTACCTGCTACTTTGCTTCTCTCTTTGCCTTGTTGCTGTTTCAGGTGTTCCTTCTTTGCCATCTCCTTTGCCACCAATGACAACATTTCCAACACTTTATTCATTCATAAAATTGTGTAAAGTTATGTATTTAAGGTGGAAATTGAAATATTTTATTTATAGCTGAGACTCAAAGATATTTTTGTTATTACTATGTTCCACATTTCAATAGATTTTTTTATTATTAAAATTTAAAAGGAATTTTAAACGTAAGAATTAATTTATTTCTTTTGATATAAATAAAAACATATCTCAGGTTGTAATGTTTTCTCATAATGTTACATTTTAAAATATATGCGCTTCACTTTTAGTATGGGGGATATGAATTTGAGCATGTAAAAATAATGTTATTGATATTATATGATGTGTAATTCATTTAATTTTCATTTACATGTAATATTTAAAATAAAAATATATTAATAGAAAAAAAATATTCTAGTGTTATCCATAAATTAAATATTTCAATCTCTATAACTTTATATCAGTTTTGTATAGAAAGAATAAGATAATTTAAATTAAAAATTCTCTATATTTTCACTTTTAATTGTAAGATCTAATGTATTCTATTTTTAACATGGAGGTGATATATAATATTTAAAAAATATTAATAAAAATGAAAAATTTAATGTGGATTATAAATCAAATATTTCAGTATGCATGTTAAGTAAAATGTTGAACACCCAATTCTAAAAGATTGACTGAATTTATTTAAATATATAGGTAATAAACCTAAAATAATAAAAAACTTAGAAATATGAATCCCAAATGTCAATATTCTATTTTATATATTAATACTTATCCTAATAGAAAAATTAATTTCAGGAGTTACCATCCTACCCTTACATAGTATCAAAGAACGTGTCCTAATGTTGGCATTCCTTTGCCCCTTAACTCTGTTGATTTCTTGCCTTGGGAGAAACACTTCTGCATATATGTCCCTCTTATCATGTTAAATGTGAATTCATTATCCTATTTTCAAGTGAGTTCATGCATGTGCAAGTGTTCTTGTCCGTTCGTAACGTACACCCTTACTTCTTTGCCTCTTTGTTACACAACTCAACAATATTCTCTTCCAATACTGATATTAAAAGTTTGACCATACTTGTTCATTCCCAACGGTTCATTCTGCATGCTCTCAAGCTATATAAGAATCAAAAAATTGTCTTTGATGTAGTTAATCCCAAGGCTTGACATGGTCCTCCGACTTGCTTGGTCAAACACATTCTCTCAATGAAAACAACCGATAGGTATCGCAGTCAGTTTATACCTCCCTTCAATGGCATCAAAATCATATTACATGCAAAAGAATTTAATCAACGTGGAATCTCCAACAACTTAAGCCCTGAATTTTTTTTACTGATGTGGCATTAATGATTGAACTCTTTTCGTTGATTCATAAATAACTTACTAGTATGAACATTGTTTAATGATCGAGCCGACTATTTCATATTCTAAACATTTTTTAATGATTGAGCTCATTGTTTCATATTCTAAACATTGTTTAATGCTTGAGATCATCGCTTAATACTCTAAACGTTGTTCGCTAGACTTGAGCTCACTAGATTTGCATTTCCAGAATGTAAAATGGTTTTCAAATATAAGCTTTGAACATTATGTGCATCGTGCAATTATTTTTATTTATTTTTTAAATGTTTAAATTTTCATCAAGAAGACACTTTCGGAGACCAAGATCACCAAAATTTTCATCTTCTCATTGCATGGGATCACTTAAACTTTAGTTCCATAGATTCACCAAGGACATATGTTTCAACTCAAGTAACAATTTGTGCTGATATTACAATATGCATTGATATTACATTATGCGAGAATGACAAAATTAATCAAGTTGAATTTACAGCTTAAACTCTTCCAATAAACTTCTGGTTTGTTGACATAGAGTAGAGAAGTGATTTTATAAGTCCATTGTATATTTTTTCTTATGGGGAGAATGATTATCTTATTTGGAGAAAGTGTTTGATGCCTCAGGTTAGAGAATAGATCATACATTGATGAAGATGCATTCTCTCATCTCGGTTTTTTATGTGGTGTTGAATGAAAAGGAAAAATACCATGAATTGCCAATAAATAATAGGCACATTCTTATCTTTAATGACCCATGGAAGGGTGCAAGGGTGCTTGTGAAAGAGAAAGTGACAATCCGCCTCCCAAAACCACACATGATAAAGAGCTCACCAAGTGAGTTCATGCATGTGCAACTGTTCTTGTCTGATCGTAATGTACACCCTTACTTCTTTGCCCCTTTGTTACACAACTCAACAATATTATCTTCCAATATTTATATTACAAGTTTGACCATACTTGTTCATTCCCAACGGTTCATTCTCCATGCTCTCAAGCTATATACGAATCAGAACATTGTCTTTGATGTAGTTAATCCCAAGGCTTCACATGATCCTCTGACTTGCTTGATCAAACACATTATCTCATTGAAAACAACCCATAGGTATCGCAGTCAATTTATACAACCCTTCAATGGCATCAAAATCATATTACATGCAAAAGAATTTAATCAACGTGGAATCTCCAACAACTTAAGCCCTGAATTGTTTTTACTGATGTGGCATTAATGATCGAACTCTTTTCGTTGATTCATAAATAACTTACTAGTATGAACATTGTTTAATGATCGAGCCTACTGTTTCATATTCTAAATTTTTTTTAATGATTGAGCTCATTGTTTCATATTCTAAACGTTTTTTAATGGTTGAGCTCATTGTTTCATATTCTAAACATTGATTAATGCTTGAGATCATTGCTTAATACTCTAACCATTGACCCCTAGATTTGAGCTCACTAGATTTTCATTCCCAGAATGTAAAATGGTTTTCAAATATAAGCTTTGAGCATTATGTGCATCGTGCTGTTATTTTTTTTGGTTAAAATGTTTAAATTGTCATCAAGAAGACACTTTCGGAGACCACGATCACCAAGATTTTCATGTTCTCATTGCAGGGGATCAGTCAAACTTTAGTTCCATAGATTCACCAAGGACATATGTTTCAACTCAAGTGAAAATTTGTGTTGATATTACAATATGTATTGATATTACATTATGCGAGAATGACACAATTAATCAAGTTGAATTTACACCTCAAACTCTTCCAATAAACTTGTTATTTGTTGACGTAGAGTAGAGAAGTGATTCTCTGTGTCCATTGTATATTTTTTCTTATGGGGAGAATGGTTATTTTATTTGGAGAAAGTTTTTGATGCCTCAGCTCAGACAATAGATCATAGATTGATGAAGATGCATTCTCTCATCTCTGTTTTTGATGCGGTGCTAACTGAAAAAGAAAAATACCATGAATGGCCAATAAATAATAGGCACATTCTTATCTTTAATGACCCATGGAAGGGTGAAAGGGTGCTTGTGAAGGAGTAAGTGACAATTTGCCTCTCAAGCCCACACATGGTAAAGAGCTCACCATATGGGAGAACATGAACCTAAATAACAAATAAAATGACAACTTGAATTTTGAAAACAAAACATTATATCGTAATTTAACTCGAAAGATTATATCACAACATGTGATTACATGCCAAATGTAGTTCAACTAGATCCAAAATATACACATGGTTTAAAAAATAAAATGATAACTTGAGTTTTAAAAGCAAAACATTATATAAATCACAACATGTGATCACTTGCCAAATGTAACTATGCAAAATTTAAAATCATTCCTGACAAGATTAAATGTAGTTTATATATATATATATATATATATATATATATATATATATATATATAGTGTTACAAGTATCAAGTTATATGTGACTGCATCTAGATAAGACTATATATAAAAAAGTAAATTTAAGTCTAAATCTATCAAATATAATGTTTCACGTTCATGTGCATCATCCATCAAATACAAATGGATGTAGTGTCTCTCCCAACAAAGTCACAATCCTCGAACTATCCTGCGAAGCATGGGGAACCTGTACACAATGTGTACAAACATTAAAAATTTAATGTTTAAAAATTGAATTAGAATATAGAACTTCATGTAAAAAAATAAAATGTAAAAAAAAATCATGCAATACCAGTTGGAAATAATTAATATTATTGTATATTAGTGGAGAAATTGTTACATTGTTGTAACATAGCTCCTTAAGTTAGGATTAGTTCTAAGGATATAGGAGTTTGTTTACGAATTCCTACTCCTTTGTGATGTACTTATAGTTGTACCATTTGATTAATGATGGTAGGGTTTACTCTCCAATGGTGTGCAGTCTCTAGGTGCAGTACTCACCTGAGAGTTGCAGTTTTTATTCAATTCAATTTTTATCTTGGTATCAGAGCTCAGACCAGGTGAGCCTAATTTATTTATTTTTCTTTAGAGCCCTCATGGCTACAGAATCTTCACGGCTACATAGCCTTCATGGCTACAGTGCACACAGGAGCTTCAATGCTCACAGGAGTAGGTGGCCTGCAGTAAACACCTCATTCATAGGTCTCAGATTTTTCTTTGATTGAGCACAACAGGGTCGGTGCATTTTCCAGTCTGATAGTCGTGCTGATATGCACAATAAGCGCGACCGTTAGAACCATACTCGTGCCAATTTTGGGACTCGCACATATTTTATTTTGGCGCAGATATTTGGCTCAAAAAGGCGCCAATTTTGGCACAGATTTGGCTTAGAAAGGTGCCAATATCTCTTTTGGTAGTTCTGCACATGGGATTTGCCAGCTTGTGGTGGATCTGAGTCGCAGACATGGTGTTCAGTTCTACACATGGGATTTTCCCGTTTTTTGTGGATATGAGTCGTAGACACAGTAACCTTCAGATCGGTGGTGGATCTGAGTTGCAGTCACAAGATCGTGCCAGATCGGTGGTAGATCTATAATCTGGTATGTATTGAGTTCTTGTTAGTGTAGCTTGTAATTATTCAATTGGTTAGAATCATCGAAGGGTCTGGAATCTGATTAGTCCATTATGAATAATACCATAGAAATGTATCTCAACAAGTCCAGCAAACTCGACGTGTCCAATTTCGCCAATTGGAAATTCAAGCTACAGACACTACTTGAGGGAGAAAATGTGTGGTTGATTGTCACAAGTGATGAGCAAAAACCAAATATTGTAACAGGAACAACCACACTTATACAAGACTGAGGTAAAAGGTAGAATAAAGAAAAATTCATACTGAAGATGTCCTTCAAGGATAATATTATCCCACACATTAGAGATGGCAAATCGTTAAGTAAGATTTGGACAATGTTAAGGAACTTATACCAGAAAAAAAATGCAAATTGCATCTTGTCACTCAAAGGCAAGTTTTTTTCGATGAGGATGAAGGGGAATGAATCTGCTACTGGATTTTTTGCAAGGGTCAAAGACCTGAAGGAAAAATTGGTTGACATCGGAGAGAAGGTGTCTGATTCCGATCTAGTCATAATCATGTTGAATGGAATGAAGGATGAATATCAAATGTTCATCACAGGTTTGGTAGCAAGGGATAAATCCCCCGCATTTGAAGAATTGACATGAATTTTTCTACAAGAAGAAGAGCAACAGCAAAATTTAAGGCCTCAGAATACCGATCTTCCTCTGATGGTGAGGAGGAGATAGTTTAAAGGGAAAAAACCACAACATACACAACAGAAACAACAGCAACAACAACAACAGAGAGGAGGTATCATGTTTCAAAAGAGACCATTCAGAGCTTCAAAGGAAGATGAGGATGACATATGGTATGTTGATTCTGGTGCATCCTCACATATGACATGTAAGAGAAATTGGTTTGAATCTTATGAAGAAACTTCTTATGGATCTAAAATTTATTTAGTAGATGACAGAGTATATGAGATCAAAGGGTACAGTGATATTCTAGTAAGATTTCCTAGTTGTGACATCAGACATATTAAGAATGTGATGTACGTGCCCGGTATTAAGACAAACTTGATCTCTGTATCTATGATAACAGATCAGGATCTGCTAGTAGAATTCTTCAAGACATGTTGTTTCATAAAGGATAGAAGGATGGAACCAGTTGCATTAGGAGTGCACGTGGGGAGCCTGTACAGATTGAATGTTAAAATCACGCCACAGAAAGCCCTAGTTTCAACAGGATTGACATCCAAAAATATCTGGCATAAGAGATTTTGTCACCTTAATTTACAAGACCTCATGCTACTTCAAAGAAAAGGTATGGTCGATGGAATCCCTATTTTTCATAGTGTTCAGTTAGATTGTGATGGAGGTGCATTAGGGAAAATGCATAGAGAAGAGTTTCCTCTGCATATTAATAGAAAGGAAAGTGATATTCTAGAGCTGGTGCATACAGACATCTGCAGACCTATGCAAACCAAGTCACTAGGTGGTGCATATTATTTTCTCCTATTTACTAATGATTACACGAGATTCTCTTGGATATATTTTTTAAGTAAAAAGAGTCATAAATTTTAGTTCTTTAAAGAATTTAAAGCTTTGGTGGAGAAGAAGATAGGAAAATGCATAAAAAATCTCCGATCCCATCAAGGAGGAGAATACAGATTGGGTTAGTTCATGAATTTTTGTAGTTATCATGGAATTGTTCAACAATTTACAGTGCCTCATACTCCACAGCAAAATGGAGTGGTAGAATGAAAGAAGATAACTCTAGTGGAGTGCGAAAAAATTATGTTTCAAGGTAAGGGTCTATAAAATGGTTTTTGGGCTAAAGCCATCAACAATGTTGTTTATTTAAAGAATAGGAGTCCCACTAAATGTCTCAGCTTCAAAAATCCTTTTGAAGCATTATATGGATTCAAACCATCAGTGAATCATTTAAGAGTATTTGGGTCAAAATCCTTTGCCCATATACCCAACGAGGATAGAAAGAAGTTAGATCCTAAAGCCATGAAATGTATCTTTGTAGGATATCACACTGAGTTTAAAGCATACAAGTTATTTAATCCTGTGACTCCTAAAATATTCGCAAGTGGAGATGTTGTATTTCATGAACATGTTGAGGAAGGAAAGGAAGACATTAATAAATAATGGCACATTCCATTGTTGATGGAAGAAAACATAGGGGATAATCAGTAACAGGAGAATAAAGAAGTAGAAATAGGTGATGTAGTGAATAAGGCAAGCCCATACAAGTTTGAAGCTGACAGATTTGAGGTGAGTCCTCTACCGAGAAGATCAAGAAGGCAGACTCTATTACCAGCCAGATTAAAATACTATGTTTTAATGACAAGTATTTTAAATATTGTAGAACCCACAAACTATAAAGAAGTAAGTCAATATGACGAATTGAGGGCTACAATGAATGAAGAAATTGAATCAATTACTAAAAACCATGCTTGGGATCTAGTTGAACTACCTGAAGTAAAAACACCCATAGGTTGTAAGTGGTTGTAGAAACCTAAAGTTAATATAGATGGGAGTATAGAAAAGTTTAAAGCCATAATGGTAGCAAAGGGTTACTCACAGCAAGAGGGAATAGAATTTGATGATACATTTTCCCCTGTAGCCAAACTGAATACTATTAGAATGTTATTTTCTTTAGCTACAAAATATCAGTGGAAGGTACACTAGTTAGATGTTAAGTCTACATTTCTAAATTGTGATTTAAAAGAAGAGATTTCTTTAGTCCAGCCTGAAGGGTTTTCAAATAAGGGTAGGAACATCTAGCTTGTAGGTTTAAAAAGGCATTATATGGTTTAAAACAAGCAACAAAATTGTGGTATGAGAAGATTGATTCATTCTTCTTACAACATGATTTTAATAGGAGCATGAATGATCCAAATATGTATACCAAGTATGATGAACAGAGGCATATTATTTTTATTTCTTTATATGTGGATGATATGATTATAACAGGTAATGTAGATGATTTTATCAAATAAATCAAACTACATATGTCGCAAGTTTTAGAAATGAAAGATCTCAGAAGCCTACATTATTCTTTGGGTCTAGAAATATGGAGAGAATCTGGACAAAATTTTCTTACTCAAGGGAAGTATGCCAGAACTATACTTGAAAATTTCACGATGGAGCAGTTTAAGTTAGCATCAACAACATTGCATTAGAATCTAAAGTTGTGCAGTGACAATGGCACTAAGGAGGTTGATGCCACTATGTATAGACAACTAGTTGGTAGTTTGATATATCTTACTACAACTAGACCAGACTTGGCATACTCTGCTAGTGTGCTAAGCGAGTTCATGTCTAATCCTCTCAAAATTCATTGGGTGGCAGCAAAAAGTGTGTTGAGGTATCTTTGTGGTACTAGTGATTATGGTATTTTATACACTGACACATCTGCTGTTACTCTAGCAGGTTTTTCAAATTCTGATTGGTTAGGTAACTTGGATGAGCAAAAATCTATCACAGGTTATGCATTCAGCATTAGATCCAGGGTCATAGCATGGAGTAGAAAAAAGCAGATTACTGTAGCTTTAACTTCAACCGAAGCTGAGTACCAAGCATTGTGTGTAGCTACATGTGAAGATATTTGGTTTAGAAGACTTCTCAATGATGTAGGAGAAGAGCAAAAATAAGCAACTACCATCAAAAGTGACAACCAGAGTACCATCAAGGTAGCATACAATCCAGTATTTCACAAAAACACCAAACACATCGATAGTCAGCTCCATTTTGTTCGACAAAAAATTCAATCAAAAGAAATATTTGTTGAATACTGTAAATCTTGTGACAATATGGCTGAAATTTTTACTAAGCCTCTTGGAAGAATAAAGTTTGAATTGTTTAGATGGATGTTAGGAATTCAAGACAATCCTTTCTCTAAGGGGGAGATTTGGAAATAATTAATATTATTGTATATTAATGGAGAAATGGTTACATTGTTGTAATGTAGCTCCTTAATTTAGGATTAGTTCCTACGATATAGGATTTTGTTTACAACTTCCCACTCCTTTGTGATGTACTTATAGTTGTATCATTTGATTAATGATGGTAGAGTGTACTCTCCATTGGTGTGCAATCTCCAGGTGCAGTAGTTACCTGAGAGCTGCAGTTTCTATTCAATTCATTTTTTAACTATACCTCATGAGGTTCCCTCTCCATTTTTTGCTCGTCTACAAAAACTTCCCTCATATGAACATCTTCCACAGTAAACTGTACAATATACATGTACAAGTATATATATATATATATATATTAAAAATTTTCAAATGAAAATGCATATATAAAATAATTTTCAATAATATTAAAAAAAAAAAGTTATACAACTTGTTCAAATGGTTGAAATGGTGTGGATGTTCCTATCTCCATCATACACTCCATCGCTAGAGCCTGTGGAGAAAATAAATCCTCTTTAGGAACACAAAATTCAAAAAACTTAAAAGTATAAAATAATTCAAGATCTAGATCTCGATTTATAATAAAAGTTTTGAACTTAAATTTATAAATTATAACTTAAAACATATATTTAAGTGAAAATTTGAATACTTGTGCTAGTGGATTTGGCACATCTCCTAAGAGAGGCTCCAAAAGAAAATCTCCAAAAACCTAAAATTCAAAAAATTTAAAATAACTCAAGATCTAGATCTCAATTTATAATAAAAATTTTGAACTTCAATTTATAACATATAACTTAAAAACATATATTTAAGTGAAAAATTGAATACTTGTGCTGGTGGATTTGGCACATCTCCTAAGAGGCTCCAAAAGAAAATCTCCAAAAACCTAAAATTCAAAAAAATTAAAATAACTCAAGATCTACAGATCTCATTTTTTAATGGAACTTTTTGCGCTGGAATATATAACTTAAAAACATATTTAAAAGTGAAAAATTGTTGATAATTGTGATGGTGGATTTGGCACATCTCCCAAGGAAGAAGAAGGTACTTTCATCCCAAAAAAACTAGACGGAATCGGAATCTATTAACATTTTATTATATATATACATGTACATGTGTGCACAATTATTTATTTAAAAAATATATCATCATGTTTCAATATATATAATAATAAATGAAAAATAATTGTACATCATCATGTTCACTTAAAAAACACTAACATTTGCCAACATATCTTCATGGTGAGAACCATCTTGATTGTGTGATTGATGGTGAGACCCATCTTGATTGTTTGAACTAGAGGCTCCAGTTGTATACAAATAAATATGTATGTATGTATATGTATATATGTATTTATTATAAATTGTAGATGTGTTAAAATAATCACCCTAACCATTAACACATACTGTTCCCATGCCCTCTTGCTCATGAATAATTAGGTGTTGCCAACCATTGTGAGAATTATTTACATATGTTCTAAGATCTTTAACACTCATTTTATCTATCTTTTCATCTGTATAAGGCACAAAATTAGTACGTGTATTATCATGTGCTCTTTGCTATTTAGAAAAACATCAACTCCACCCACTCCACTCTAAACATTGTCAATGATGGCATCCCATGCTTCTCGACTAATTTGAGAAGTGGCATCCATATCTGACCACAAAGTTTGACACGAAGAGGTTGACTAACCAATGGTGGCTCAGGGTGAGGCAACTCAACATCACACTTAGCGCCCCTATGGTCACATTATAGACCTTTCCCAGGACCAAAAAATTCAGAGGGATGTTCATTGTAATTGGGTTTCATTCCCAAAAAGAATTTTACATAAAAGAATTTTTCAAAATAAAGAATAACCTCATCATTCCATGGGAGTCTTCCATAGGCCACAAGGTGTCTATCATACAAATATCGAGTTATATGAGGGTGTTTGAAATATTGCACCTTTAGTATCTTTCCTTTCTGTCCTTGTTTGAAATTAAACATAAACTTGGCCATTTCTATTGTAACTCTTTGTTTAACAAACTCCCATGTATCGGGACCCATCATTGCTTCATTTATTTTTCTCATCACTTCTACAAAAGTATCAGTGGTTGGCTCAAGCTTTAGGTACACATATGCTAGTTCACTTAAAGAGTGAGCAACTATTTCCAAGCTTTTTCGACTCTCAACAGAGTGAGTCAAAGCCACGAGATCTCTATTCAAGTTTGCATGAATATTTTGACACCTTTGTAAGGTGAATTGCTGCATGTTTGATTCCCAAGGTATATCAGAAATGTCAGATGAATAATTCATGGTCGGTGTACAGCATTCTTGAATGAAGCGTTCTGTCCCACATCTTTTTTTAGAAACATTTGGAGTAACATTTTCACCCTCTACATCAATATATAACATTTTTATATTAAAAAAAAAATAAAAAAATTTGTACAAATTGAATGAAAATAATATTCAAATTGATGGCCACCTCGATATGGTTGGCTAGCATCTTTCCCACCTTGAGACTGTTGAGAACTAAAAAACCACTGATTGGTTGAGAACCAACACGACCATACATTAATTGGCCTCTGGGGGAATACATATCACCACCTTCATGTAAATCGACAAAACCTATTGATGGCTCATGAAGGGAATGTGTAGCACCACCAACCTCACGAGACAAAACGGAAGCTTCAAAAAAAAATATGAATTTACAATCAATTCAAAAATACATTCATATATATAAATACATGTACATATTCATTGATTAAATTGCGTGAACCATACCATGGTTGTGTGAACCATGGCCACGAGAACCAAGGCCATGCTCCATTGATGGAGTAGACACCCTTGTCCTCCTACCTCCTAAAAAATAAAAAATTAAACTTATTAAAAACTAATTTCACAAAATTGATAAAAAAATAATTCCATATGTACACACATGTATGTATATGTATGGAGATAAGATTATATTTAAATACCATAAACATCCCTCGATCCCTGATCCCCCTCTCTCATAGAGATATGAGATTCTGTTGATCTTCTCCTTTCATCCTCCATTATATATATATATATATCTACTATGGACATTTACAATTATTTTTAAATTACTATTTAAAATAAATTCAAAATAAATTCAAAATAAATTTCAAAAAATTAATGTAATTTGGTGTACACAAATTATGTAAAACACAACTTTAAAAGCACTAATTGATGTGTGAAACTCAATTTAAACAATTTTTTTTATAAAAATGTTAAGTTCACCAAACTTTGCTTTACATGGTGGGAACACACTTGGTATGTAATTGAAAAAATGGTGGAAGCACACTTGGTATATAATTGAAAAAAACACATGGTCATTAAAAAAGACGCATTTATAAGTACAAAACACACACATATAAAATATATGTTAAAATGTCCATCAATAAATTTTGAAGGAGAGTGTCTCAACACGAAATCATCTTTCAGAGATGAATATTTAATTTTTGAAGAAGAGCATATCAAAACTAATTCATCTTTAAGAGATGAATCTTGAATTCACATTGCCCCATATAATACTAATTCATCTATTAATTCATCTTTTATAGATGAATCTTGAATTGGAATTTCCCTAGGCAATATATCAGCGACATCTTATTAACATTTGTACAATGTCTTATACTAAAAAATTGAAATTGGCTAACAATATTGTTTGATTTTCCATGTAGTTTTTTTAGCCTCTCCTTCTTAACTAGGTACATGCCTTTCATCTAGTTGCACAAAAATTCAGAATTGGTGAAAAATACAATTCCATCTGATCCATACTCCCTAGTTGTTCACAAGTCTTCTATCAATTCAATATAATATGCCTCATTGTTTGTTGTTCTTCCCGGTATATTCATTTTCTTTTGGAGGACCTTGCTAGTCGCAATATTGCATAATGTCTATGCATAATGTCCAGTTTTCAACTATATTTAGTGGGTTTTTTTTAATCCCTGAAAAATACAAATTCAATAAAATATATTAAATTAATATTTATTGCAAATGCATGGAAGAAATGACATGTGCATGAGAGAAATGACATGTGCTTGGTTTACCTTAAAGTTTTACTTAAATTTTATAGGAGAATTCACATTTAGAAATGAGATGCCTTAAATATTTCACTGCTTAGAGTTTAAGGGAGATTTATTACATGTACATGGTTCGTGCATGTTTTTCCTTAAAGTTGGCCTTAAAGTTTATGGCAGAAATCACATCTAGAAATGACATGCATTAAATATTTCCTTGCCTAGAGTTGAAGGGAGAAATGAGATGTACATGGTTCGTGCATGGTTTTCCTTAAAGTTTACCTTAAATTTTATGGGAGAAACCACATCTAGAAATGACATGCCTTAAAGATTGGCTTACCTAGAGTTTAAGGGAAAAATGACATGTACATGGTTCCACGAGTTTACTGGATATGTCACCCTTGAGAAAGGATGAGATATAGAGGCTACCTAACCCTTTACAGACTATTCCTTTAGAAATCATATAAGTTAACACTCAACAAAAAATCTAAAATCCTATGGAATCTTAGCCACTTTAGGTTTAGTTTTTAGGCCTTAAATTTTGCCTTGAATTAATGGGAGAAAGAATTGAGAAATGACACATGCTTTAAAGTTAATGGGAGAAAGCCTTGATAAATGACACATGCTTTAAAGTTTTCCTAAGAGTTTACGGGAGAAATGACACATATACATGGTTTGCCTTAAAGTGGTAGTGGTTTATGGATATTAAAATGAAGAACTTCTATTTAGATCTGTTCCAGAGATTAATTGTAGGGCCATTTACTGGATATGTCACCTTTGAGAAAAGATGAGATCCAAAGGCTACCTAGCCATTTACATACTTTGCCTTTAGAACTTGTAGAAGTTAACACTCAACAGATAGACTAAAATCCTATGGAAGTTCAGCCACTTTAGGTTCAGTTTTTAGGCCTTAATGTTTTCCTGGGATAAATGGCATGTGCATAGTTTGCCTTAAAGTTTGAGAAATTACACATGTATGGGAGAAATGACACACGTACATATTTTTAATTAAAGTGGTAGTGGTTTATGGATATTAAAATGAAGAACTTATATTTAGATCTGTTCCAGATATTGACTATAGGGGCATTTACTGGATATGCCACCTTTGAGAAAAGATGAGATCCAGAAGCTACCTGGCTCTTTACAGGCTTTGCCATTAGAACTTGTAGAAGTTAACACTCAATAGACAGACTAAAATCCTATGGAATTTCAGCCACTTTAGGTTCAGTTTTTAGGCTTTAACGTTTGCCTAGGATAAATGGCATGTGCATGGTTTGCCTTAAACTTTTCCTTAAGTTTATGGGATAAATCACATCTAGAAATGACATGCCTTAATGTATGCCTTGCGTAGAGTTTAAGAGAGAAATGACATGTACATGGTTTTCCTTAAATTTTTCCTTATAGTATATGGGAGAAATGACATTGCCTTATATTTTATGGGAGAAATGACATAAAAATGACAAAGAAACGACATAGAAATGACACATGCCTTAAATTTTGCCTAAAATTTTATGGGAGAAATGACACATGTACATTATTTTCCTTAAAGTGGTAGTGGTTTATGGATATTAAAATGAAGAACTTCTATTTAGATCTATTCCAGAGATTGACTGTAGGGGAATTTACTGGATATGTCAAATTTGAGAAAAGATGAGATCCAGAGGCTACCTGGCACTTTAGAGACTCTGCCTTTAGAAATTGTAGAAGTTAACACTCAACAGACAGACTAAAATCCTATGGAAGTTCAAAATCCTATGAGAGTTCAGCCACTTTAGGTTCATTTTTTAGGCCTTAAAGTTTTCCTTGAATTAATGGGAGAAAGCCTTTAGTTTGTGGGAGAAATGACATTTACATGGTTTGCAAAATTATTTTATGCACTTACTAAAAAAACTAGTGGTAGTGGTTGATGAAGCTATATCAAAAGTCACACCTTTATGAGTTTGCGGGAGAAATGACAAATTGCCTTACAGTTTAGGGGAGAAATGAAATAGAAATGACACATGCCTTAAAGTTTTCCTAAAATTTTATGGGAGAAGGGAGAAATGACACATGTACACAGTTTTGCTTAAATTGGTAGTGGTTTATGGATATTAAAATGAAGAACTTCTATTTAGATTTTTTCCAGAGATTGACTATAGGGGCATTTACTGGATATGTCACCTTTGAGAAAAGATGAGATCCATAGGCTACCTGGCCCTTTATAGACTCTGCCTTTAGAACTTGTAGAAGTTAACACTCAACAAATAGACTAAAATCCTATGGAAGTTCAAAATCCTATGAGAATTCAGCCACTTTAGGTTTAGGTTTTAGGCCTTAAATTTTTCCTTGAGAAATGACATGTACATGGTTTGCAAAATTATTTTATGCACTTACTAAAACAACTAATGGTAGTGGTTGATGAAGGTATGTCAAAAGTCACACCTTTATGAGTTTGTGGGAGAAATGAAATTGCCTTATATTTTATGGGAGAAATGATATAGAAATGACACATGCCTTAATGTTTTCCTAATATTTTATGGGAGAAATGACACATGTATATAGTTTTCCTTAAAGTTGTAGTGGTTTGTGGATATGAAAATGAAGAACTTCTATTTATATATGTTCTAGAGATTGACGGTAGGGGAATATTGGATATGTCACCTTTGAGAAAATATGAGATCCAAAGGCTACCTGGCCCTTTACAAACTCTGCCTTTAGAACTTGTAGAAGTTAACACTTAACAGACAGACTAAAATCCTATGGAAGTTCAAACAGTCAACAATCAACCACTTTAGGTTTAGCTTTTAGGCCTTAAATTTTTCCTTGAATTAATGTGAGAAATTCATTAGTTTGTGGGAGAAATGGCATGTGCATGGTTTGCCTTAAAGTTTATGGGAGAAATCACATCTAGAAATGGCATGCCTTAAATTTTTCCCAAGTGCCTAGAGTTTAAGATAGAAATGACATAGAAATGACACATGCCTTAAATTTTGCCTAAACGTTTATGGGATACATGACACATGTACATGGATTTCCTTAAATTGGTAGTGGTTTGCACTTAAATTTTTTCCTTAAAGTGGTGGTGGTTTGCACTTACTTAAACAACTAGTGGTACTAGTTGATTAAGTTATGTCAAAATTGACATGTTGATGGGTTTGTAGGAGAAATCACATGTACATGGTTTGCAAAATTATTTTATGCACTTACAAAAACAATTATTGGTAGTGGTTGATGAATTTATCTCAAAATTTACACCTTGATGAGTTTGTGGGAGAAATGACATGGACATGGTTTTCCTTAAAGTTTAGTTTTCCTTGAAGTTTCTGGGAGAAATCACATCTAGAAACCTTTACTTTGACATATATAAATATGCTAAGAACATTAAAAAATAATTATCAACTTGTATTAGTTATGTCCTTAATAAAAAGTATGATTTATCACCTAACAAATTGTTTAATAATTTATTATATTGTCATTTCTGGCTTGTACTATCATTCATCCTTGATATGTACAAGAATTTTACAGATTGAACATCAACGTACACTATCATCATATCACTCTACATAATCTAGATTATTAATATCCATTACATCATAAAACACTCCACTTTTAACATTTCACAAGATTAGAAGCATCATCGAAGGTGTAAATTTAGGTACATTAATAAAATACATTGGGTTGATTTAAATATTATTTTAAATATTACAACAGAAAGCGGAGACCAGTGATAAAACTACAATTAAGAAAGAAGGTACCCAAGGTACAACATGAGATATAAAGTCACAATTGATTTCCTTTACTCTTAACACGAAAGACAATGCTAAGAAACATTTCCCTGGCAACAATTGGAGGGTGGACTATTTTAGAATTTGTGGTATATTTTGAAGGTCTAATCTATGAAAACATTTGAGGATATTGCATACAGCTAAAAAAAATCAAATATCATTGTTTGGGTAGGTAATGTTTTTTCACTAATACATTTCTAAAAGGCCAATTGTATAGAAAAGGTACTAGAGCTAGATCTATAGCTTGGACCAATATTGTAAAGGACAATTTAGAAGAAATGTACAACATGCATGATGAATTATTGGAATATCTGATCTTCTTAATCCATCATGAGATGATTGACCTGCTCATATGTATAATAAGCTATACCAGTCCAGAAAATCAGTACTCAGCTTGAAATACAATAGAAAATTTGGAGAAGATTGAGAAATGTGTAATGCTTCTTTTGTTTCCTAGTAATGGCATTTGAGCATACTAGCTGTTGTTTATATATTAATGATGGTCTTTGTTTCTCACATAATTTTAGTTTTCTTCATATAACATTAGGATTCAATACATAAATGTTGATGTATCTCCACATTCATTTGTGGTATTTATCATAAATTTGTAAGCATAAGAAATTGTTATTAGTATTTGAACCAGGTCCTTGTAACATATAACTAATTAAATAAATAGAAACAAATTTGAGAACAAGAAGTTCGGTGATTTTTTTTTCCCTCCATAGCTCAAAGGAAACTTGGGACTGGATAAATTTATCGAGGATACCGACATAGTTTCTATCATCAACTCAACAACCAAACAAGTGCATCGGGTTTCCCACTATGGCATTCAACTTACTTTTTGACAAAGTTCCAATAGGGAAAATAGGTCTCTTGATGTGGAACTCGCTCTTGTTTATTTATGTGCAGTGGAGATGGCATAGCATTATACTCGGTCTGGGTTTTCTGATTTTCCTCTTTACTGCCCGTTACATCGTGAGTATTAGGTATTGTTTTTGCTTTCTATGATTTTTCCCCAGAAATACCACTACCTTTTTGTTACCAATTGGATTGAAACTCTTGGGTAGAGTAAAAGAATATTAGGCTTTCCTATGCACAGGGATTGTACCTCTAGTTTTGTCCCGTGACAGAGCAAGAGAAGGAAAGCGTTATTCTGGCTTTCGACTGCTGCTCTACTAACATATGTGATTCTAGGTATCTTGATAGTCTTCACAATGCATGCATATAAGCATGGAGTGAAAATTGTATGTCGTAAAGTTGGATACTTATGGTGATTATGATGAATATACCATGTTTTCTTCTCTGATTATATTTTTTATTTATTTTTATGTGAACAGGTGGCTACTTTTAAAAAGGGCATAAACCAATCCTTCATTCATACTCATGCAAAAGGCCATTGCTTCTTCCTTAACTGATTCATAATTGTGCAGGGGACCACTTGTTTTCCCATGCACAATTTATTAGCGATGAGTTCCAAAAATGAAAAATACAAATGTAGCCAAAAAAGGAAAGGAAAATGTAGGCATCTCCAGTCTGTGGAGAGTTGAGTTGTGTGTAGAGGAGATATATAAAGGTTGAAGCAATTTTTCAACCAACGTACCAAACTTTGTTTTAGGGGGAAGAAATAATGTTAATATAATTATTAATAGTGATTTGAAACCACTTAAAATTTCATATAACTGAGCAGCACAGGCTCTGCTTTGTGGTGGCGTATTTGGGAATCTACAATGCCTTTGTCATTATTATCATTCCATTTTCCTATTCCTACAAGACTGAGTGCACCTCATCTAAGCAAAAACCGAAGGAGAAGAAAATGAAATATCTGCAATTAGCCTATCAAAGAAGATTTATGTTGATAACACATAGAAATCTACAGTCATAAATCATAAGGACTATTTTTAATTCAATTTTAACGACTAATTTTATTTTTTTAACTTGTTAAAAACAAAGGTTACGACGATGCATACATGGAAATTTGGAGATGACAAGAGGATGAAGCTGAAATAAGAAGATGAGGTGGGAGATTGCCGAAGACGTCATGGAGGACGCATATCTAATTCCCTGCAAACAAAACAACATAGCCACAAAATTAAAGTCAACAAAAAAATTCCTAAAAAAAAACAGAGCACCAAGTCTCTCACCTCGTCGCCGGGGTGCAACACCAAGCCCCTGCAAATAGATGACACAAAGATCACATAGAAAACAGAAAAACATATGACACACAGACGTGAGAACAGTAATAAGCCCAAAACATGTCAAGGTTTGCAGGTCGGTATATTTATAGGAAAAATTTTGGCCGAATTATTTTAAAAGATCGGTCAGACTAATAGTTTGGCCGAACTTTGGCTGTTGGTTTTCCCATCTCCAGGAAAGAATTTGTTTGCCCATTTCTTCAATACGCCGTCAATGTAAACAGAAGAATTAGTTCGGCTGAACTATCAAACAATTTGGCTGAAATTTTATAAAATTTCAGCGAAACTGTTGGGAAAATGACTTTTATGCCTGTGATTATCACAACAGTGTAACCCACCTTCTCATTTTTACCCACCAGTTATTTGACATGAGATGTATATTTTATGTTTGTGTTGTGATGATGTTATATAATGCTTTTGTTTTTTTAGATGATCATGAACACAATGATTAGATGATCTTAAGGAATTTGAATGTGTATTTTAGAATATGATGTTTGTACGATGGTTATCATGATCGTGATGTTTATTTTTAATATTAATTCATGATATTTATTAAATATTTTGTATTGGTAATTGTATAATTGTAAAATTGTAATTGTAATTGTAAGTATCATGATTTTAATTGTAATTTTAATTGCAATTGTATGTAAAATTGTAATTGTATTGTGAAATTGTGTAATTGTAATTTTATGTATTGTCATGATTCAATTTTATTAAAATTGTAAAATTTGTAAATTTGTAAAATTGTAAATTAATTGTCAAATTTGAGCCATAACTACCGTAAAATTGTAAAATGCATATCGTACATATTGTTAAATTACCATAATTGTAAAATTGTAAGAATATAAATAATTGTAAAATAATAAATCTAGAATAATATGAATTTTTGTAACATAATAAAGTTTAGAAAATAATGCAAATAAATTCATGTTTAGAATTATCATTATTTTAGTATGATCTTACGTACCAAAAATAATAGTATTCATTAATACATTTTTAAAAATTTTGAAGATATCATTCATATATATATATATGGGGCATTTATTCAAGTAATGATATAGTGAAAGGCCATTTAAAGCAATCGATTAGTTGTATTATTTTAGGAATTGACATAGAAAAAAAGAACTTGATATAGTGCATTGCTTTTGAGATCAACATAATTGCAAATTATCAAGTGAAACGATTTCAACATTAACAAAATGAAAACCAATTAATTCAAAATACATATTATAATGTTTGGAAAAAAATATTTTTAGTTATAAGGTTAAGTCCTCTTCTTTATAAAAACCCATCTTAAATATTATAAATGATGAAATAACACATGTACCATATCACTCTCTGCTCCCATCACCCTTATTATCTTCCAGCTCGCTTGGCATGATAACACTATTGTTCTCAAATATATGTTTTGATCTAGGGTCATATCTCAATACGAACCACCAATCCCTTATATCCAATACATCTGGGTAAAAAAACACCTAGTTGCAGTGTTTGGGGAAAACATATGGCTCCTTAGCTTAATCCCACATATTTCTAGAGTTGATACATATCAACCTACTATCGTGATATTCCTTTACATAATTAGGATTAAAGGTGTCCCACTACTTGCACCTAAGACTAACTCATTGGAATGAAGAGAATTCCACTTCAATGATCTCTTATATCTTTCCGACGTAACATAACGTCCCTCGTTCTAGGTTTTGGTCACGGTGGCTAGCTCGACTAGATTAATCAAACTCAACTTCCACTTCACAATCTTGTGTCATGTGTCCATCATCGTCATTTTATGTGCGAAAATGGTGTCCATATACCCACATAGAGGGGAACAAATGCACCTATAAAAAAGTTAAAAAATCATGGTGTCATATGTTTAATAACCCAACTGTTAAAATATATAATATAGATGTTACATTTCAAAGGTGCATCATTACGTTTAAAATGTACATAAATAGATTATTACCAACTTACTCCACCCACTCCCTATGTTTAGTGCATCCTCTTCAACAGGCGGGTAATGACCTTTTGTACCGTATTTCTCTTTGACTTCGTCAACAATACAACTGTTGGGGCATATAATTGGAATATTTTATTTTAAATGATTAGGATAAGGCACACTTCTATTATTAAACCGTCTAAATTATTTCCTGTCACTATCCCATTTAATTCTCTTTTGTTTGTACAATGCGACCTGCGGTTGTGTCACATCGGAATTGTAAAGAACGAATTTATTGATTGCTTCAATTTCTGCATTTGTTGATGAAATCAAACTGACATTTAGTACATATGATATCAAAATATACATTATATCGAAGTTCAACATGAATATTTACTTTGTGTAAATTTTGAAAAATTATAAGTCACTTACTCTTTACCAAACATCTTTTTCCATTCGTTTGGAGAAGCTCCCCTTCTCTTTTGTCTTCATCCCATTCATCATCCCAAATCACCACACTTGGTGTGTTTTCGATTCGCTTGATGTACTGACTGGAATAATAGAACGAGTCATACGATATGTACCCCTCTTCCATAGACTCCTCGGGTTTTGCTCTTTGTCGATCAAAAACTTTCAATTTCTTTGTGTACCTCTCTAAGAATAACATCCAACAACAAGAAACAACCCCATCTTTTTCAACCTCATCTACTAGCTAGATTAGAAGATGAACCTGCAAGTCCATGAAACTCGTCGGTAATTCCTTCTCAAACATACAAACAATCTGAACTATCTCTTGACGCCACCGTGGAATGATAGCCACATGAATATCCTTTGGCATGATCAAATGTAAAAATGAAAATAATTTAGATATGGCACATCCTAGGTCTTGGGGGAAGTCATGTTTCACACACCCACACATGAACAAAGCATTAGGGGAATTTTGAGGTCTAAAATGGGCCTCCTAAGAAAAATGTACAACCAAAATAAAATTTATAAGAACCAATAAGATTCAAGATGATGATGTCAACCATGGGGGATGATTCACCATTTTTAAGTAAAAGGGTAAAAATATTAAAAAATAATAAAATAATAAAACTACCTTTTCAACTCATATTTTCAACTTATCTCCCAAAGTTTTCACTCAAATTTCTAGCGAGAGTACTCGTTGGATGAAAAATTTAATTCCTCATCCAAGGAGTACCCATGTTTCATACTTTCGATGGACCCTACTACGTGAAAAATGAGAAATAGATGAAAAACATGATTGCAATAATGTTTTTCATGTATTTCTGATTTTTCATGTAGCAGGGTCCATAGAATTTATGCAACATGGGTACTCTTTGGATGAAGAATTAATTTTTGCATCCAACGAGTACTCCTGCTCGAAATTTGAGTAAAAACTTTACGAGATAAGTTGAAAACAACAGTTGAAAAAGTAGTTTTTTCTTTTTTCCCTCAAAAATTTGATGATGTCATCAAATCTTATTTGATTTTTAACACTATTATTTTACAATTTCCTTAGGAGGCCCATTTTAGACCTCAAAATTCCCCTAATGCGATAATGATACCACAAAGTTATAAATACATGCATACAAAATTAGTTATGTTTTATGATCCCATGGGATAAAAAATACTAATATAACAAATAATAAAATCATGCTTTTGGCATTATATGCACTCTTAGAATATTCAAATGGTCATGCGATTTCAACCCCGACAAATTTTATTCCACGGTGAAGCAGCATCGTAGTGAAGACCCATATAAATATGGCACCCTCACACCCATTATAACTTCCTTTGCCAAAGAAAGATCATATTTTTCTAAAATCCATGGGACATCACCTTCTTTGAAAGACCAATTAGAGGGACCAGCCTTTCCTATACTTTCTAATTACCTTGGCCAATGTTTATTTTAAGTTTTTAAAGTAATAATATTTTCCTAACAACCAATGTGTAACTTTTGTTTGATGATATGTGCCTCCATAAAGTAGATGAACCATTTTTAAATATATGCATGGAATCTAGTAAGTGGGTGATCTTAAGATGCTCCCAATATTGGAGGCTATAAAAGATAGATTTCCTTTTCATCCCAATGGGAGATTTCTCAACATAAGTGTCGAAGAATTCTTGATCATTGAACATAGGCTCCCCATTTGAATCAAACATTTATGTGAACTCTTTCTCCTTCTCTCTCTTATATTCTCTGAGCCATTCAGCTGGTTTCATTATTGTAGGCCTTTGGGTTCTCTCTCGTTTACCATTGAAAGCAGATGTTGCTCTTATTTAAAAGTGCTCTTCTGGGAGGAATACCCTGGAGCATTCATACATTGGCTTTCATAGGTCATTGGACCATCTAGATTTCAGAGAAGGTACACAACATTTACATCCATAATACCCTTTTGTTACAAGACCTGTGAAATTATTGTATACAATATGCATGCAACATTAAATAATATCATGAATATTAGAAAAATTACAACAAATTAAATTAATATGCGAAATAATATTGTTACGTATACAAACAAATCAATAAACATGTACTTTACCAGAGAAAACTCCTAAGCCTGGATAGTCATTTGTGGAGTAAGAAAATATGCCATAAAACGTAAAAATCCTCTCTTCTACAATGGGTATTGATACATCATATAGATTTATCCCATCCCATAATTACTTCAATTCATCTACCAGTGGTTGTAAGTAGACATCCATATTCTTTATTTGTCTTCTACCAGGGACTATGAGAGCCAACATAACATTTTCATTCTTCATGGACAACCATGGGGGGATATAGTTATTATTCACTACTATAGGCTAAACATAATAGTTGGTGTTCTGGAGGTAATATGGGTTGACGCCATCCATGGCTATGCTGAGTCCTAAAATTTGTACTACATCATTGAATTTTCCAGGCCATGTATCCTCTATATGCTTCACAGCTATTGAATCTATTTGGATTTGCATAACTCCCAACTCACTTATGTGTGAGGCATGCCATCCGTGAAACATAAATAATTATTTGCAATGAAAGAGCCTTTCAATCCTTCAGATTATATGCATGTGCATCAATATCCTAAGACGAGGACCACGTGATTTACCCTTCTTTTTTTTATTTACTGCACCTGTCATGCCCACATTTCAGAAATATCTCTTTGTCTGCATATTCTCCTCTATATAGAATACAATTAATTGGACACGCATGATATGATATGTACTCAACACCCAACATTTCCAAAAATTTCTTTGCCTCTTCGCAACTACCGGGCAAGACATTATCACTCGGAATAACCTTATCTTTGAATAACCTGTAGTTGGTGGACAATATTAAATGTACAATGAAAATAATTATTAACGTTAATAAAATTGACCATTTTTAATGTTGATTGTGTGACAATATTTCTCAAAATATAAGGGGCTTGATGGTCAATTACCTGAAAATTTCCAAGAAACATGCATTTGACAAGACAAAATTTTCTTTCAAGTTGTACAGTAACATCATTGTCCCCAACTAGGTATACTTTGACTGACCATGAGGTCCAAAGAGAGGGGTGGTGGAAGCAAATTTAAGGCTTTAGAAAAAGGTATCAGTGATACGAGCATCATCCCCTAGTTGACCATTGTTCTATAATGCACCTAACAACATTGTCTCGATGACAGTCATATCCCTTAAGTAATAATCCATACCAACTCGATTTTATTGCCTCCATTGCCAAATTGTGAAGAACTACTATTGTTGTAGTCATTCCTAATTGGTGAATCTGGACGTAGTGGGAATTGAATAGGTAGTTGATTCAACTATTCTTGGTATCATTCCTCTCAAAGTTTTTCTCCTAATTCAGCCTTCTATGGATTTGACATTGTCGTGGGCTGCAACGGAAGATGGTAGGTAGGTCGCTCATCATCACTAGAACCCTAATAATTTCAAAAAATATATTTTAGCATGATTAGTACAATATCGATGATATCAATTAGTAAGCACGTCAATGCATGATTAATTGGTTTGACGTTCAAATAATTACATTATAACAAATAATTATTACCATAATTGCACTACAAGGAAGATACCATCTAGCAGATGTTATAAAGGGGGTTTTTAGTATTATAAAACTGGCCAAAATTGTCAAAAACAATTTTGCTACAACATATGTTTTTGGTAACGGAGGATTTGGCGGAGATTTTAATGAAATTTCAACACTAATAAAAAAACCTAGGCAGTCAGAGGTTATTACAGATGTTCTTTTCATCGGTGCACTGCTAAGGTTTCAATGCACCAGTGCCTGTAATATAGACTATCGCCTCGGCATCATCGAAGGTGCATGCACCAAGAAGTAAAGGTATACAACTGCACCGGGTGCACTATAGGTGATACAACACATGGGTCCATTCTAATTGGTATTGGGATTTGTGTGGTGCCCATATTTCATATCAACGCACCAGTACGTAGTCTTATAGAAGCGCACTGGTGCACAGTATTGAAAAACACACTGATTTTTGTAATTCGTATTAGTATTTGTGCAGTGCCCATAGGTCGTTGAAATGCACCGATGCGTAGTCTCACATAAAATCATTGATGCACAATATCGCACAAACGCACTGAGATTTATAATTGGTATTAGTATTTGTGTAGTGCCCATAGGTAGTAGAAATGCACCGGTGTGTTGTATCATACAAATGCACTGGTGTACAGTAACTGACACACACTATTGTTCATTTTGTATTTTTTAGATACATCGACCTGTGACAGTGTGATTATTGTGATTTTTTAAAATTCATTATTAATAAAAAAATTGACACATGTTATAACAATATTTATATTAATTAAAATTTTATTAATGCATTTGAATATGATATTTTGATTAATTTGTTATATCATATCATAACTATTGTGATTTTTTAAAATTCATTATTCATCAAAAGAAGACACATATATTATAACAGTATTCATAACAATTAAATTTTTACTACTGCATTTGAATGTGATGTTTGGATTAATTTGTTATATCATATCATTAGATTCCACATCTCTTCATTACAATATTTAATAATGCATAAATTTAACTAGTGGTGTCACATTTCACAACGACAATGGAGAACACAATAGAATAAATTAAAACATATTTTGTTATATATATAAGAATAGGAAAATCTTTTTCATACAAACTGGGACAGTTATTGGTATCCCTTTGTCTTTCAATTGGGACACTATGTCCATTACATTAAACAAAATGTTTGATTTCATAGACAAATGTTTCAAAAAATACAACGCCTTGCTTTGATATCCAAACATAATGATCATCATTCTTTGCTTGAACTGTTGTCACTGCTTGAGCTACTTCCATGACTTGGGTTATTTTCAGAATGTTTTTTTCATGGTGTTGATTGTTTTCTTCTTCTTCACCTTCCATATACAAACATAAAAATAAACTGTAATGAGTGTATATACATTGGTGAGAATAATGAAAATTGAAATATTAAATAATATACATCATTGTAAATAAAAAATAAATCACTTACCATAGTAGCAATTGACTCATCAACTATACACATTCTTTCAAAACCATGTAGTCTGCCATTTTGCAAGATTTCATATTTTGACACAGTTCCATACTTTGTTTCCTGCAAGTTTTATACCACATAAAAAATCATATATTTAATATAAAATATTTTTTTGTTCTATTAATTATAGACAGAGCTAAGTAAAACAAGATCGATATATGCTTATAAATTCTACAATTACTTTGTGATATGCCAACATATACTCACATCCCATATTTAACCCAATGTCAATCAATTCGTCTGATGGTTCTACTTTGTATGTTTGCACCTGTTTGAAGACATTCAATAATGATTTTTGTAAAACAACTTAAAATATACAAAAATAAAATCTAGTTAAGTTATTATCAGGAAGTAACAATTACTCACAGAGTCACAAAATTAGATATCAAACCTTTTCTTCTTTGTCGTCTGGTTTTATGTGCTGAATGGGTTCCATTTTCTTTTATTTTTTTCAAGAAGATAATTGATAATTAATATTTAATGCTAAATTGTTTATTTATTGTACCTAATTATCGAAAAATTCAATGATTACATATTACATTTGAAGCACGTTGTTGTTGAGATGGCTCCTCTCATGATGCAATTTTGTCCATTTCTTTGACCATCTCCTTGAACACCTTTTTGGACATTCCTACTGGCATATTTATGATATCTTCTCATTCATCTTTTGAGATTTTCATAATCTTCCTGAAAATGTAACATGACAATAAACTATTTAATTTTTATATTGATATATGAAAAGTAAATATAACAAAAGTGATATTTATAAATGATATTTATAAGTAATTCTAGAAAAACATTTAAAGTAATATTACTTTTTCGTTCATTCTTTTTAATTGTTGTATGCTTTTTCTACTAAATTTTTGACATGTCGCATTGACCAATTCTATGGAAACTCTTCCTTTTAGTTTAGATAAAATTTGATTCTTAGAATCATTGGATTGATTTTGTATTGTAATAGGAAAGAACGTCTATACATTCATTCCACTAGATCCCTCTAACTTTTGTAAAAGTTTTTCCACCTTTTGTTAACCTTTAGCACCACTCCTGATGAGCTAAGGAGCAATTCATTTTCATTTGCATGTTCTATTTTTTTCTTTTATTAGAACAACATTCCTTTTCTGAGTTGCTGGTCCCTGTAGAACATTAAACATATGTGAATTAATAGATTGTTTGAAACATGTTATCTAATAATTTTAAGTATATTATTAATTAAAATTAAAAAAATAAAATCATATTGGATCGATAGTATTTTTTCATTCACCTGATTCATCCTTTCACAATTTTTCCATCAAGCTTTTACACTCTTCTAGTCCTAGATCAGAAATAATCTTATCAAGCTTTGTCATTTTGTGGCTTTGAATGATACACAATAAACAATACATATTAGTTAAACTTACATATAGTTCAAAAATAATATTTTTTGTAAATAATTTAAAAATAACTTGTATTTTTTTCTTTTCTTGATGTGTTATCAGTGTTTTTGTCACTTGATCTCTTGTCAGCCATTTCTTTATCAATATGAAACATGTACCATATAATTCATTAATATATTTTATAAATAAATTGTCAACTTTTCAAGTTAAAAAAAATATATCAAGAAACCAGTGCGCTTTTCATGGCGTACGCACTGACGTCGGTGTGTGGTGGTATTATAAATGCACCGCCCAAACAGTATAAAACATTGTACGATGCTCTATTGCAACAAGGAGCACCAGTGTATTACATGTCAACCACCGCACCGATTAACATAGAAAAAATAATAAAAATAGTGTAGTGTTAGTTTTTGTAGCATATGGTGTTGTGGAGGGGGTGGTGTGGCCTGTTCTTATAAATGCCCCGCACAAACAAGAGACCACCATACGATGCTTTCTGTAAACTAGGAGACCAGGTGCGATGCGTTATATGTTACATGGTGCACCAATTAACACAATAATTTTCTTTTTTTGCGAAACAGTATGTTTGCAGTGTGCCATAATGACATAGTGCACCAGTGCCCTATTTTACATATGGTGCACGTATTTAAAAATAAAAAATAAAAATTATCAAACAGTACGTACGCAGTGTGCTAGGATAAGCCAGTGCACCAGTGCACCAGGTTACATCGAGTAAACAGATAAAAAAAAAATTATGTTCTTTTTTTAATTCACGCAAGTGCCGACATGGATTGGGATCCGACTATGCAAGTCGTCCTATGGGTTGGATGTCATAGGCTTATATATAGCAATACAAACCGTATAAATCTAAAATGAAAATCCCTAATTCTGAAATCAAAACAATAGGGAGAAGAAATGGCAGAAACAAGAAGAATGAAGGGTTTAGGGTAAAAATGGATTTTTTTTTTGTTTCCTGAAAATGAACAAAAAGTTGAAATTTTTTACTTACTGCGTAAAAAAAACTGCAGAAAAAGTAAAAAAAAAAACAATAAAATTTAATCTAGATATCGTTTGAAATTCTATGCTACAGGGTTTGAATCACCAGAGGTTTGGAATTTTGATTTTCTGAATACTTCTGTTCGAACGTATTTCGCTACTCCACAGTGTTCTCGTGCTCCCTTGCTCTTGGTATGTCTCCTGCCAATCTCTGGCTGAATTTTTTTGCAAAAATAGTGAAATAATGAAAAGTGTTTAGTATTTAAAGAATTGTTTTATGAAATTAGATTTTCAAAATTATTTTTCTGCCCATTTTTCAATTACCTTTTCTTTTTTTTTCACTTAAAAAAATAGATTTGCACTTTTCTTATTTGTGGTTATTCGTCACCGATGCGTCACTTAATAGCACCGCACCAGTGCGTCTGTTAATAACATTACACTAGTGCGCGGTAGCTAAAACACACTGGTGCAGTTATCTGTACCTTAGCACCGTTAACAAGAAGTCCACTTTTAAGGCACTGAAATTAATTTTAGGTGTGTACACCAGAATTTATGGTTGATTTTGCTCAAATGCAGGTAGAAAATATCATAATTATGTTGAATGGAAAATTCTTCAAAGTCTAGTTCATTCCATAATATTTCTCAAATTCCATCGCGGAGTTCTCCCTATCCATCTCGAGACGTAATATTTACTTCATATTTTATTTATATTTTCATTATCTAACTGATTTTATGTTTTTTTATCAATGTCAATCATGCAAAACTTAATTAAATCTACAATGTATACAAATTTGCAGGTTCATGTAGATTCAAAAACGAGTTCAAATGCACAAAATATTCAAAAAGCTCCAAAAATTTGGAAGCTCTTATTAGGAGCAGCATACTGCAAGGCGCATTTAGTAGATGAAAATGGACAGCCGCTTCACCCTGCCAATTGTAACAATATTGCATATTCTAGCCAAAATCTTGGGAATATTATGGTAATAATTATAATTGTTTGGTACATTGATTAATGTAATTATTTCAACGCCAAACCAATTAATCATGCAATATTGTCAACGTGCTTCCTAATTGATATCATATATTTTTTACTAATCATGTTCAATTTTCTTTTTTAATTATTAGGATTCTAGTGATGATGAGGGACCTACCTACCATCTTCCGTTTCACCCCACGACAATGTCAAATTGAGAAAAGACTAAATTAAGAGAAAAAATCAGAAAGGAGCGATAACACCAATGGTTGTATCAACCATCGATTCAATTCCCACTATGTCCAGATTCACCAATTAAGAATGACTAGAGCAATAGTAGTTATTCACATGTTGGCAATGGAGGCAATCAAATAGAGGTTCATATGGATGATTACTTATGGGATACGATTGTCATGGACATAATGTTGTTATATTCATTCCAAAATGATGATAAGCTAGGGGATGATGCTCATATTGCTGGCACCTTTTTTTAAAGCCTTAAATTTTCTTCCACCACCCCTCTCAGTCAAAGTCTACCTAGTTGGGGACAACAATGTTACTGTACAACTTGACAGAAAAATATGGCTTTTCAAATCATTAGGGGAATTTTGAGGTCTAAAATGGGCCTCCTAAGGAAAATGTACAATCAAAATTCACTTTATGAGAACCAATCACATTTTAGGGGATGACATCATCTCTAATGGTTGAGGTGGCATTGCTTGAGTTAAAGGTACTTACTTGTCACATTCTCAATGGTGGATAAAAATTCACGTTTAACTATGTTAGTGCTCTAAGTACTTTTAAAGTCAAAGTAAAGTACTCATAATAAATGTCATTTCACACTTTCTAAATAAAAATATATTATTGTCATTTCATATTTTATGGCATATCCCTATACATTTATTATATTATATTATATTATTTTTATATAGTATATTAATTACATGTTATTATACAATTGAAATAATATATATTTTAATTAATAACATATAATACAATTAAGAATTTAAGAATTTATATTTATATTTTATTTTAAGTTATTTAAGTACAAGGGACAAATGCATTAGTTGTTCAATGATAATGATTTTTTCTTGAAAAAGTCATTCTTATTTATAGTCACATCAGTACAATTTTATTATTAATTTTATTTTGGTGCAACTTGAATTGAATTTAACTATGGTTACATGGATTGTGGTGCAAAAAGTGAATTGCAAGTTCATAAATATTATTTTATTGGTTTAGCTATTATTTTATTATTTCCTTAGGAGGCCCATTTTAGACCTCAAAATTCCCCTAATGGCATGTTTCTTGGAAATTTTGAGGTACATTACAGTAAAGTCCTCCCTTATATAAATTTTAGAAATATAATCAGTACACAATGAACATTAAAAATGGTCAATTTTATGAACGTTAATAATTATATCTACATTAATGTACATTTATTAATATTTTCCATGATCACCAACTACAGGTTATTCAAAGCTAAGGTTCTTCTAAGTGATAATGTCTTTCCCGGTAGTTGCGAAGAGGTAAATAAATTGTTGGAAATGTTGGGTGTTGAGTACATATCATATCATGCATGTCCAAATGATTTTATTCTATATAGATGAGAATATGAAGACAAAGATATATGTCCAAAATGTGGGCATGACAGGTATGATAAATAAAAAAATAAGGGTAAATCATGTGGTCCTCCTTTTAAGATATTGAGGTACATGCCTATAATCCCAAGGATTCAAAGGCTCTTTCTTTGCAAAGAATTAGCTATGTTGCAGGGATGGCATGCCTCACACAGAAGCGAGTTGGGAGTTATGTGAATCCCAACTGATTCAATAGCCATGAAGCATATAGAAGATACATGGCCTAGAAAATTCAAGGATGAAGTACGAAGTCTATGAATCAGCATAGCCATGGATGGCGTCAACCCATATTCCCTCTATAACACCAACTATTCCTTTTGTCCTGTAGTAGTGATCAATAACAATATCCCCCCATGGTTTTCCGTGAAGAATGAACACTTTATGTTGGCTCTCATAATCCCTGGTAGAAGACAAGTGAAGAATATGGATGTCTACTTACAACCACTGGTAGATGAATTGAAGGAATTATGGGATGGGATAAATGTATACGATGTATCAAGACCCATCACAACAGAGAGGAGTTTTACGTTGTATGACATATGTGCTGACACGACACATGATTATCCAGGCTTAGGAGTTTTCTTTCGTAAATTACACGTTTATTTATTTTTTTAAATATGTAACAATATTATTTAAATATCACTTATTTAATTCATTGTAATTGTTCTGATCTTCATGATATTCTTTAGTGTTCCATGCATATAAATTGTATACAATAAAATCGCAGGTCTTATAACAAAAGAGTATTTTATATGTAAATGTTGTGGACCTTCTCTGAAAGTTAGATGGTCCAAGGACCTACGAAAGCCAGTATGTGATTTCTCCAGGGTATTCCTCCTAGAAGAACACCCTTACAGAAGATCAGCATCCACTTTCAATTTTAAACAAGAGATAACCCAATGGCCTCCAATAATGACACTAGCTAAATGGCTTAGAGCATATGAGAGAGAGAAGGAGAAGGAGTTCATAGAAATGTTCGATTCAAATGGGGAGCCTATGTTCGATGATCCATAATTACTCGACACCTATGTTGAGAAATTGCCCATTGGGTTAAAAAGGAAATCTATGTTTTATAACCTCCCATATTGGGAGCATCTTAAGATTGCCCACTTATTAGATCCCATGCATATATTTAAAAATGTTTCATATTCTTTATTAAGGAACATATCATCGAAAAAAAGTGACACAGTGGTTGTTAGGAAAGATCTTATTACTTCAAAAACAAAAAAGAAAAATTGGCCAAGACGAATTGAAAGTACAGGATCAGAGGTAGGCGCTAGTCCCTCTAATTCATGTTATTTCAAAGAAGGTGATGTCTCATGGATTTTAAAAAGATGATCTTTCTTTGGCAAAGGAAGTTATAATGGGTATGAGGGTGCCATCTTCATACAGGTCTTCACTACATCGCTACTTCATTGTGGATGACCATTTTTCGAGGTTGAATTCTCATGACCATTTGGATCTTCTAAGAGTATTTATAATGTCAAAATCATGATTTTATTATTCGTTATATTAATAAATTTTATCCCATGCAAGGATCATAAAACATAACTAATTTTGTATATTATTGCACGTGTTTATAACTTTGCAGTGCCATTATCCTTTGTTCGTGCATGGGTGTGTGAAACATGAGTTCCCTCAAGACCTAAGATGTGCCATATCTAAATTATCTGCATTTGTACGTTGGATCACGTCAAAGGAGATTCATGTGGATAGCATTCCATGGTGGCGTCAAGAGATAGTTGAGATTGTTTGTATGTTTGAGAAAGAAATTCCAACGAGTTTAATGAACTTGTAGGTTCATCTTCTAACCCACCTAGTAGATGATATTGAATTAGTTGGGGTGGTTTCTTATCATTGGATGTTGTTCTCAGAGAGGTACATGAAGAAATTGAAAGGTTTTGTTCTACAAAGGGAAAAACCCGAGGGGTCTATGGAAAAGGGGTACATGTCTTATGAGTCTTTCTATTATTCCTGTGAGTACATCAAGCAGATAAAAAACATACCAAGTGTGGTGATTTGGGATGATGAAAGGGATGAAGACAAAAGAGAAGGGGAGTTGCTCCAAACGAGCGGAAAAAAGCGCTTGATAAAGAGTAAGCAACTTATGATTTTTAAAATTTACACAAAGTAAATATTCATGTTGAACTTAGATATAATGTATATTTTGATCTCTATATATTATCTAATGTCGATTTAATTTCATCAATGAATGAAGAAATTGAAGCAATCAATAAATTCGTTCTTTACAATTCTGAAGCGACACAACCATGGGTCACATTGTACGAACAAAAGAGGATGAAATGGGATAGTGACGGGAAATAATTCAGATAGTTGAATGTTAGAAGTGTTCCTTTTCCCGATCATTTAAAAGAAAATATGCCTTAAATATTCCCCAACAGTTGGGTTGCTGACCAAGTCAGAGAGAAATTCAGTGCAACTGATTGTTACTCGCATGCTGAAGAGGATGCACTAAATGTAGGGATTGGGTGGAGCAACTCGGTAATAATATATTTAATTTATATGTACATTTGAAACTTACTAATGCACCTTTCAAATTTAATTACATCTACATTTCATATTTTAACTATTGGGTTATTCTAAGACACATGACACTATGATTTTTTAACTTTTTTATAATAGGTGCATTTATTCCCATCTATGTGGGCATATGGACACCATTTTTCATAGAAAACACCAATGTTGGACACATCACACAAGACTATGCAGTGGAAGTTGAGTTCAATCAATCTAGTCGATCTAGCCACCATGATCAAAACCTAGTACGAGGGATGTTAGGTTACGTCGGAAAGATACAAGAGATCATTGAAGTGGATTTCTCTTCTTTCCAATGTGCTATTTTTAGGTTCAAGTGGTGGGACACCTTTGATCGGAATAATGTAAAGGAAGATCATGATAGTAGGTTGATATGTGTCAACACTAGAAAGATGTGAGATGAAGCTAAGGAGCCCTATGTTTTCCCCAAACACTGCAACCAGGTGTTTTTTTACCCAAATGTGTTGGATAGGGATTGGTGCTTCGTATTGAGACATGACCCTAGATCAAAACATATTTTTGAGAACAATTGTGTTATCATGCCACGTGCGCTGGAAGATAATTAGGGTGATCATGAGAACCGAGAGTGATATAATATATGTGTTATTTCATCAATATTTATACTTTTTAAGATGGGTTTTTCGAAACATTATAATATGTGTTTTGAATTAATAGGTAATTTGCATTGTGTTAATGATAGAATCAATATTTCACTTGATAATTTGCAATTATGTTGATCTAAAAAAAAAATGACGTAATGCATAAAGTTCTTTTTTTTGGTATGTATGATCATAATAAAATAATGATAATTCTAAAGTACATGAATTTATTTGCATTATTTTCTAAACTTTATTATTTTACAAAAAATCATATTATTCTAGATTTATTATTTTACAATTATTTAAAATTTTACAAATTTTCAAATTTAAAATTTTTAATAAAATCATTTCACATTAATACAATTGAAATTTTACAAATATTTTACATACAATTAGAATCAGAATTAGAATTACAGTTACAATTTTACAATTTCACATACAATTACAATTACAATTTTAGAATTTTACATACAATTAAAATTTTACAAATATTTTACATACAATTAGAATTACAATTTTTTAATTTTACATAAAATTTACAATTACAATTACAATTTTACAAATTTACATATATACCATTACAATTCCAATTTTAGAATTTTACATACAATTAGAATTAGAATTACAATTTTACAATTTTACATATATACAATTAGAATTAAAATTACAATTACAATCATTTCACAATAAATTAAATATTACAATTAAAATTAAAATTTTACAAATATTTTACATACAATTAGAATTAAAGTTAAAATTACAATTTTAGAATTTTTGTACATACAATTACAATTACAATTACAATTACAATTTTACAATATCATGATCATGATAACCATTGTACAAACATCATATTCGACTAAAAAACACATTTAAATTCACTAACATCATTGTGATCATGATCATCTAACAAAACACAATTAGCATTGTATGAAATCATCACAACAAAAACATCAAATATACATCTGATGTGAAATAATTGTTGTCACATACACATCTATCTGCAAGTTGCACATTAAATGAACAATTCTAACATGACCTAACAATATACACATCATATGATCACCAACATGTAAATTAAGTACAATTGCAACATGAACAGAAAATACATGGACCATATATATATATATATATATATATATATATATATATATATATATATATATCTGAATAATGTAAAAAATATACAACTATAATATAAATGTCATATATCAACTGGTGGTACATCTTCAATAGCAGTACTAGTCGAGGCCTGCTCAGTCAATGGTGCAGCCTCGAAAAGCTCAGATATATGTTGATCATCACATGCCAATTGATCTGGTATTGGTGCCTCATGCTGATTAGGATCAAATGTCGGCTGCTTATCATGATGACTTGACATGGTCGATGGTCCAATGTGCTCATGATCATGAGAACTGTTGGATGTTGCAGGCTGCTAACTCGACGTGGTCGATGGTCCAGCCTCCTCTCCATGATGACTATTGGTCGAAGCTAGTGGAGGTTTCTCATCTAGCGTGATGTGAGGTGAAAGATGACCACTCCCATGATCGTGATCATCATCAGATGATGTGTCACTACTTGCATACTATTGATCACGTGATGCGTCTCGACCACGCCTATAACATGCAAGGGCCCTCCTCAGCTGCATAACTAAGGTTGTAGCTCCTATGACATGCCGCATGAAGTTGTACATGTCACATGACATAACTCTCCACATATGTACCATCCTACCATTAGCCTATATATCTCTCATAGTAGTGGGTATCACTCCTGCCTCAATAAAAAATGCACAGATTTGGTCACCCAACTCCATCCTCAATCTACTATTAAGCCTATCGCACCTAGCAAAAGGCGATACCAGCATACCAGCAAGAGCAGGTCTATTTGCACCAGCCTCATGATCCTCTGCATCTGCCATATTCTGATCCTCGCCATCAAAAGATCCAATGTCTGCAAAATATATACAAGTACACAACAATAATTAGACAATTTCATTACACAATTTAATAAAAACAAGTTAAAGAACATGTTAGAAAAAAATTAAATAAAACAGTAATATTACCTCTATCATCCGGCAGCTCATCATCTGTGAAGAGGATGTTTGCAGACCCTCGCCAATCCAAACTAGCATAATGACAGGGGACCATAACAAAGGGATGCTCGTAAACACTCGCTAGCAACTCTAGTCCATCATGTGATATCGTCGTGGAAAACTTAGTCTCGCCCCTCCTGGGCATCATCTGTCCCCACATGTGTATCCATGCATCCTGCAGCGGCCTACGAGGCTGCCGAACAAAAGTAGGCCTTGTCTCTGGAAACCTCTCAAAAAATAAACAAAAAGGCTTTGAACCAAAAGGGAAGTTGACCCTCCCTTATGCATGAGCACACCATCTATCTATGGTTGTACAGAACTACCACAAATAAATGGAAAACCACTTGACAAGTCTTGGCTCCTATACTAAAGGACCAACATAATATAGAAGTGAGCAACTAATTATTTTCTTGTCACTGTTTTTGTGTGAAATCGTCGAAATCAGAAGTGAGAGGCACCTCACCTCCTCACTGCCAAATACAGAAATATGTAACTGACCTCCAAAGACCTGAATATATGAAGGAGACAGTATATCCGTGCTAATGTATCTATGGGAGTACACCAACTAACTCCTTGCTGCATAGCCAACTGTAACCTCTGGGAATGAGAGAGAATCCAACCATCTGCTCAATAGCCCTGTAATGAAATAGATTTCCTCCTCAGTGGGCGTGTACCACTGGTTAGGACCAACCCGGAAAGCCTGTAGGTGGGCATTCTAGCTGTGGATAAGATGTCACAAAAACAAACCATGGCCCTTTAGGGAAGTAGCCTTCCCATAGAACTTGAGGAGGCCTACCCACCTTAGGAGCCCTTGGGTAGCTGTTGTAATAGGGTGAGGGTACACATCTCTTTCCCTTTCTCATGCCTCCCACAAGAAAACCATGTTATACTAGTCCACCTGTTATTGTTGTTATTTCCTATTTTCTCTCCTTTCATGTATATGAATGATTGACATATTAAATACAATTTTTTTATTAAATGAGACATTTATTTAGGAATATACATATATATATAATTTTGAAAAAAAAAAAACACAGTCAGTGCACCACAAAAAATAGGCATGCACCGGTCACGATGCATCTTTTTTGGTCGCGCATCGGAGGCGATGTACCAGAAAATTTGTGGCACACCGAAGGCAGTGCACCTGAAAATTTTTAGCGCACCGCCCTCCTGGCATTGTTCAAAATTCAACGGTGTGGTGGTATAACAGACAACACTATGGACTATGGACGAGTGTCGGCAGGGCGGTGCGCTAACCAAATTGTATGCCTTGGGGCATATAGTTTGGTCAGCGCACCGACCTCTTGACATCAGTACATAGTCAACGATGCAATATTTTACGAGGACGCACAATTGACCATGTCAAAATGCTAGAATGCAATGCACTGAAAAAATTACCTATCCCAGGGTGGATATTTCAGTCAATGCACCGCATTGTTGCTATTCCACAGGGTCAACGGTGTAGTCGGGTAACCTACTGCACCGCACTTTTTTTAATTTTAAAATATCGCGGTGCGTCATTCAGTACCATCCCGGAATTATTTCAGATACTGTTAGCATCGGTTGTAGTGTGACCTGTAAATTTACAAGCGACACCACAAACCAATGCGAGCCGAATGGCTCGAGCGCCCCGTGCGGGAATTGTTTTTTTTTTAAAGGTTAATTTAAGCTAATTTACAATTCTAATCCCCTAAAAGGTTTAATTATAGAAAAACAAGAAAAAAACATGTACATTTGGCTGTTGAGGAGGCATATTGGCTGTAGAATTTTCAAAACTAAACTATTTTACTATTTTGCAAAATTCAAAATGGATATGGTGAGAAATGCATAGTAGTAGTGTGTGAAATGGGTGCAACGGGAACACTGATGTTAGGGTGGCTTAGGCAAGGAAAATTTTCACTGGTGCTTGAGAGATGTAGAGAACTGAAAGTGAAAAATGTGTTTTTTTGGCTGTAATTTTTTTTTATTTAACCCTGTTCTAGTGCGCGGGGTTTTATAGGTGCACTGGTGTGGTTTCTAAAACCGCACCAGGCAGTTTCAGATTTGGCGTGGGATTTTAGGATGCACCAGTGTGGAATCTTTGTAAAGCACCAGTGTGGTACAATAATAAGATGCATTGGGCAGGTTTGTATGGAGAGCACAGTGTCTCGGTGTGCTAATATTTTTTACGCACCGGTGCTTTCTCTCTTTGAACACACCAGTGCAGTGTAGGATGATAGGCGCACTAGATGAAAAACATCCACAAAAACCTCCACCCACCAACCTCCTCTAGTAACCTCCGCTACAAATGGATGTCTGGGGTAATTTTGATAAGGGGTTCCTCAAAAATATTCACTAGAGGATCTTTTCCTTGTATTTTTTTCCTAGGATTGTTGCTAGAAGATGGCATGCTACAATTGGCAGGGTTAAGCGACTGTCCATTTTCATATACCAATTGGGCCTTGCGGTATGTTGCTCCTGATAAGAGCTTCCATCGTTTTGAAACTGTTCGAATATTTTGTAGATCTGAACTCGATTTTGAATCTCCATGAACCTATAAATTTGTATACATTAATTTTATTTATATTGAAATGGATTTAAAAAAAATCAATTAGATAATGAAAATATAAATAAAGTATGAAATAATTACGTTTGGAGATGGATAGGGAGAACTCTGCGATGGAATTTGAGAAATATTATGGAACGAGCTGGATTTTGAGGAACTTTTCATTTGATATAATTATGATATTTTCTCCTCACATTTGAGAAAAATCAGCAATAAATTTTAGTGTACATACCTATAAGTAATTTCGATGCGTTAAAAAAGGAGTTATTGTTATCGGTGCTAATGTATAGTTAAACACATGAGTGTAGTCTTATTACCGAACACACTAGTGTGGTTAGCTAACAAACACACTGAATATCGAGAAGAAAAAAAACGTGACTTTATTTTTTTGAAGTGAAAAAAAGGCGGTAAATTGAAAAATAAGAGGCAAATGATTTTTGGAAATCTAATTTCATACAAATTTATTTAAATAGTAAAAGATATATATTATTTCATTATTTTTGCCAAAATTTTCTAGGAGGGATTTGCAGGAGAGACATACCTGGAGCAAGAGATCATTGTTGAGCAACAAAATACTTTCGTACAACAACACTATTCAGAGAATCGGAATTTGAAATATCTAGTCATTCACACAAAAACCTCTAGTATAGTAAAAATGTTAAATTTTACTGTAATAATTATTTTTTTACAATTTCTGTTAGATTTAATACATGCATAGTAAAAATTTTAAATTTTATTGTGCATTTTACTAATAAAATCATTTACAATATCTATTCCTATTTATATTTAATTAGAATTTAGAAAAGAAAACAAAAATCATTCTTACATTAAACCCTTGCTTCTTCTTGTTTGTGTGACTGCAAAAATTCACAATTAACGCTTTTCATTTTATATTTATAGGATTTTTATTACTATATATATATGGGCGTTTGACATCTAACCTAAGGGACTACTTGCAGAGTTGGATCCCAAACCCTGTCAGCCCTTTCATGATTTAAAAAAAAGGCTTTTGTTAATCGGTGCACCCTATTTAATATAGTGCACTGATGCACTCTTTTATTATAACGCACAGAGTGCGTATTTATAAAGAGAATCATTTGATAAAAATAGTTTCAATTAATTTAAGTTTATTTTTCGAAATAATCACTTTTGTTAATCAGTGCTCCTATAGTAATACAACACACTAGGTCTCCTAGTGACAAAGAGCACCGTACAGTTTTTCTACTGTAGTGGTGGTGCGTTTATAATAACATATTTCACTGTTATCGTTTAAATTTTTTTCCAGTTTTCGGTGCTAAAATATGTACCACACGAATGTGGTTAAAATTATAAACACACAAGGTGTCTAATTTAGATAAATGTATCGTTTTCTTGATTATTAATTTTTACATGAAAAGTATGTGATTTATTTATAAAATATATTAATGAATGGTATAGGTTCTATATTGATAATAAAAAAAGGATGACAAGAGTTCAAGTAACAAAAATACTGATAACACATCTAGAAAAGAGAAAAAAGCAAGTTCTTTGTAAATTCTTTACAAAAATTATTATTTTTGAACTATCTGTAAGTTTAACTAATATGTATTGTTTAGTCTGTGTCATGCAGAGTCAAAAAATGAGGAAGCTCGATAATATTATTCTAATCTAAGACCAGAAGTGTGTAAAATATTGATGGAAAAATTGCACGAGGATGAATCACGTGAATGAAAATTACTATCAGTCCAATATGAGTTTGTTTTTTGAATTTTCATTAATAATATACTTAAAAATATTAGATAACATGTTTTCATTAAAGGAATTTTTTTCTAAGAAAATAAAAAAAATAGAACATTCAAATGAAAATGAATTGCTCCTTAGCTTATCTCGAGTGGTTCTAGAGGTTAACGAAAGGGGGGGGAACTTTTACAAAAAATTGAAGGATATAGTGGAATGAATGTATAGACATTATTTCCACTTACAATACAAAAATGAATCCAATGATTCCAAGAACCAAATTTTATTTAAACTATACGAAGAGTTTCCAAATAATTGGTCAATGAGACATGTTAGACTTTTAATAGCAAAAATGTACAACAACAAAAAAGAAGCATTGTAAAAGTAATATTCCTTTAAATGTTTTCCTAGAATTATATATATATATATATATATATATATATATATATATATATATATATTACTACAAAGAAATCATTTATAAATATCGCTTTCGTTATATTTAGTTTTGATATATCAATATAAAAATTAAATAGTTTATTGTCATGTTACTTTTTCAGGAACATTATGAAAATAACAAAGGATGAATGAGCAGATATCAAACATATGCCAGTAGGAATTTCGAAAATGGTATACAAGGAGATGGTCAAAGAAATGGACATAATTTCATCACATGAGGAGCCATCTCAACAACAACGTGCTTCAAATGTAATATGTAATCATTTAATTTTTTTATTAGGTACAATAAATAAATAGTTTAGGATAAAATATTAATTTTCAAGTATTTTCTTGCAGAAAACAAAACAAAATGGAACCCATTCAGCACATAAAACATGATGATAAAGAATAAAATGGTTGATATCTAAGTTTGTGAGTAATTGTTACTTCCTTATAACAACTTAACTAGATTTATTTTTTGTATATTTTAAGTTGTTTTATATCAATCATCATTGAATGTCTTCAAACAGGTGCTAACATACAAAGAACAACCATCACAAGAATTGATTGACATTGGGTTAAATATGGGTTGTCAGTATATGTTGGTATATCATAAATTAATTGTGGGATTTGTAAGTATCTATATTTTTTTACTTACCTCAGTCTATAATTAATATAATAAAAAAATATTTTTATATTAAATCTATGATTTGTTATGGGGTATAAAACTTGTAGGAAACAAAGTATGTAACTACACCAACAAAATAATTGTTGAAAGAAGGCATGAAATTTGGTTTTGAAAGAATGTGTATAGTTCACGAGTTGATTATTTCTATGGTACACTTATTTTCGATTTACATTGATGTATATTATTTAATATTTAATTTTTCATTATTCTCACCAGTGTAGATACACTCATCACACTTTATTTTTGTGTTTGTAGATGGAACTTGGAGAAGAATAAAACAATCAACATAATGAACAAAACATTCCTCCAAATAACCCAAGTCATGGAAGTAGCTCGAGCAGTGACAACAGTTCTAGTGAAGAATGATGATCAATATGTTTGGATATCAAAGCAAGGCCTAATATTTTTTGAAATATTTGTCTATGATATCATACATTTTGTTTAATGTAATGGACATAGTGTCACAATTAAAAGACAAAGGGTTACCAATAATTGTCCCATTTTGTATGACAAAGAGTCTCTTATTCATATATAATAAAATAAGTTTTAATTTATTCTATTGCATTCTCCATTGTCATTGTGAAATGTTACACCACTGATTAAATATATGGATGATTAAATATTATAATGAAGAGATGCAAAATCTGATGATATAACAAATTCATCGAAAAATCACATTCAAATTCAGTAATAAAAATTTAACTGATATGAATACTGTTATAAGATATGTGTCGACTTTTGATGAATAATGTATTTTAAAAAATCACGGTAATTGCACTGTCACAGGTCGATGTTTCTAAAAAATAGAAAATGAACATTGGTTCATGTGTATGATATTTTGCATCGATACATTTCTATGAACTATGAGCATTGCACCAAATACCAATACCAATTAGAATGACCTGTGTTCTTTATCAACAACTACGACCCAGGCAGATAGACGTTGCATGCAACGATATGGTTTTCCTTTAACGCGTTGGTGCATTTTTACACCTTAACAGCTTGGGGTGTGTACACAACCAATATGCACTGGGAGGATAGAAGGTGGATGCAACGCTGTTATTTGGCCTCAACGTACAGGTGCATTTGTATTTGTAACACACCAGTACTGTTAGCATTAAATGCCTCAGTGCTTTACAACTATAATCTAAATAACACTGGTGCATGCACCTTCTATCAGCTCGGTGCGTATTTGTTGGTGATAGGGACCAGGACGTTGCATATGTAAATTCACTGGGGCTTCAAAAATTTGTTTTCCTTCTCGGTGCTTGGTATGTTTACCACAACAGTGGGTATCGTTTAAAACAAATTGGTGCATTCACACATGAAGCATGCACTGATAAGAAAAACATCGATAAAAACCTCTGGTCGCCCAGTTTTTTTTAGTTGTGTTGAAGTTTCGTTAGTAGCTCCGTCAAAACCTCTGTTACCAAAAATGGATGTTATAGCAAATGTTTTTTGAAAATTTCGGTCAATTTTGTAACACTAAAAACTTCTTGATATCCTCCACTAGAGGGTATTTCCGTGTAGTGAAAATCTCTAGCGAAGCATGAATCAAAAAAATAAGAGAAGGATGCCCAAGAAGAAGGATAGAATTGGGAAGTGTTATAATTGTGGAATTCATGGACACATTGTAGCAACATTTAGTATTGGAGATATCAAACTCTCTCATCAAAAGAAGCAACAAAAGGAGAAGCAACATCAAGCATGCATACAAAGAAGATCTCCATCCATCAGGCATAATAGTCCATTTTCTGGATATTGTTTCTCATGGAATGATTTTGGCCATAGGGCTATTGACTGCAGGGCACATGCAAGGAATGGAAATCATATCAGTAGAATACATAAGCTTATTCCTCTATTCCTTGGTCACATTATATCTTTTGTATGTTATCATATTGGCCATAAGGTCAGGGATTGCAATTTTCCCATGTGTCTCAGGAGATCCATCCAGAGGGAGGAGAATATGCAAGGGGAATCACATAATTATAAGAAGGATGAACAGATGAAATTTTACAGGAGAAAAGAGCAGCAAGGATCTCTGACCAGAAATTTAGGCTTGCATGGTCTCAAGGGGAGAATATGGTTTCATAATCAGTTGCATGCAGTGTACATGATGAAAATTCTACATATTGTAGGTGATGCATGTGTTCGGGGTGAATCTTTGAGGTTTGAAGTGTTATTTCCAGATTTTTCTCTATTTCTATTTCATTTTTATTTTAGTTGGAGCAACCATCTACATTTTTTGATAGTTTTGGAGAAACTATATGTTTTGGTTTCTGTTGATGCTAATGTTCATATGGAAGCCATATAGTTATGCTTATGTGCATTGTGTAGGTGTGATGGGGGATCACACATGTAGGGGGATAATTTGTGCTTCCAAATGGACTTGTGGTTGTTGGAATAATTGTCACTTTGGAGGAGTTTTATTATGCTTATTTATCATGAGTGTGTTGTAGGAATGGATTTTTTATGTTGCTTCCATATAGCTGCAAAATCATATGTTTTGCATGACTTAGTTGGTATATTGATGATGAATATACTGCTAGATGATATTGATGTCATGTGTTGTGTAGCTTCTATGGAAAATCATATGATGTGTTGGAGATAGAGTCATCTAGAGCACGCACTTTATTTCTCATTGTTTCTATTATAGATGTATTATGTTGCTACACATGTGTTGTTGGATGGAAGAGATATGAGAAGGATTGTTGTTGCTACTCATGATATAATGCATTATGATGGATGGGATATTTTTCACTCATGTCGATGAGTTATGAAGTTATATATATATATATGTATATATATGCTCATATGTGGAGTATACATGTTTTTTTTGGTGCTCATTGATTTGCTTCTTATACCTCATTGATGATATTGCTCACCTATGATGAGGAGATGATGAGTTTAGTGCTTAAAATAGTGCTATAATGCTAGATATTATGCTATTGTTGTTTCTGCTACCTATTGATGTGTTTGCAATGATTTTAGTTGATGATGCATTATGTTGGTGGTTGATGGGCTCATGATGATGTGGATATATTTGTTGCTACTATTATGACATATTGCTATATTGTTGTCACACATTGAGAGATTATATTATTGCTCGTGGAGAACTTATTTTTTGATTCACATGCCATGTATTGTATTTTATTGCTGCTACCATATGGAGCATAACCATTTCTCATTGTTTCGATATACTTATGATATTTCATGTTTTGGGAATGTATTGATGAGAGCACCATTATGTGCAGATGTAAAAGCCATGTATTATTATTGTTTCAACTTTTGGGCATATTGCTCATGGAGAGACCCATAGTTTCTAGCATTTCTTGTCATTAGCTATGTATGGGTCAATGAGAATCCAAATCATGTTTCATTTTGTATATTATTGATGTAGGCCCACTATATTGGGTGCATGATGTAAACTTGGGTCCATTGAACCTTGACAAGGGGAGCATTTCTCTCATTCGACACATTATTTGGAATTGTACTTCAGTGTTAGAATGACATTTTTCCATCGATGTCAAAGGAGAGGATAATTTGGATGGATAGAGATCAAATTCAATGTGGAAAATATATGGATGTTAGCCTCACTTGTTGACATCAATGTGAAAGGGGGAGTTTTTTGGAATTGTTGTGTAGGCATTTATGTCAACAACTTCATGATGTTGCTTTTAATGTGCATGTATGATGGATGTTTGGACTGGTGGTATTGTTAGTTGGCATTGATGTCAACATAATTATGACGAGACCTAGTGGAGATGATGTTGTGGCTGCTGAGTAGAGATGAATTTCACATGTGGTGATTGGATTGAAGTTGTAATGTTATTTTTGGTTGGAGATGATGTTGTTGTAGGTGGTTGGAGTGCTTCTCTAGCTGTTACATATGATTCTACATGTGATGGAAGGTTTAGAGTTGCTCCTACATGTGTTGAGATGTTGTTGCATGTGTTTGAGATGCCGCTACAAGTCTTGGAGGTGATTTGGATTTGTTTATTTTGGCTTGGTTTATGTCAGATGTTTTGGAGCTAAGTTGTTTTCAGTTCTGTTTTGGAATTTTCTTTGTTTTTCTTTCACATATTGCATATTTCATGAGTAGTGTATTACCATGGTACATGTATTCTTGGTATTAGCATTACCATGTTATTAGTATGTGTGTGGATTAGGTTGATATGTGATATTACCTTGGTGCAAATAGTATTGGTATTGGCAGAACCATGGTATTTTTCCATGGTATTTTTTTGGATATTACCATGGTATAGGAGTCTATGGTATTTACCTCTGTTATTGACTTGGATATTAACATAGTACAGGGCTTTGTGGTATTTCCATAACCATGGTATTTACCTATGGTATTGACTTATAGATTAGCATGGTATAGGGGTCTGTGGTATTTTCATAACCATGGTATTTACATGTGGCATTGACTTGGAGATTACCATGGTATAGGGGTCTATGGTATTGGAATGGTATTGACTTGGAGATTACCATGGTATAGGTGTCTGTTGTATTGGCATAACTATGGTATTTACCTGTGGTATTGATTTGGAGATTACCATGGTACAAGTGTCCTAGGTATTGACATAACCATGGTATTTGGCCGTGGTATTGGTTTGGAGATAATTGAAGATAAATTTGCCTATAACAAAAAAAAAAAATATTGAGTTGATTCCTTTGATGTGTTGAGTGAGAGTGAGAGTGGAGAAGAGTGTGCAACTTGTGTGAGTTGTATTATGCATAATTTCTGAATTAGTTTGTAGTTGTAGCAACATATAACTTAAATATGTTTTAGCCATCATATTTATGCAATGTGTGAAGTGTTGAAGTGTGGATTGGAGTAGTGATTGATGAGATTGTTGCACTTGGTGGAGTATTTTGGACATTATTTTCTCCAATTTTATTCTTCTGTTTTAGTTGGAGCTTTTGATTTAGAATGATGGTGTTGTTGTGACGTTCATGTTGAGAAAATTGGGAGTCCAGTATGAAAATATATGAAAAGAGGCTCACATGGAAGAAGTGAAGGCTGAAAGACTTCAGAGTATACAGTGACTTGGTGGATTCAATAGAAGGAAGAAATTTCTCCATCCAATAGGAGTTGGATAGTCCAAAGGCATTTAGGAAAGGATTATTGATCACGGTGGACTTCAGTGGATGGTAGTATGTAGATCCAAGAGAGAAACACTTTCTTGTTTGAAATGGTCAACATACTGTGAAATAAGTTGATTCTTCCAGCTTATGGGTGTAAGCTAATCCATGTACAATTTTTTCAGGATATTAATAATATAATTGAGTAGTGCAACAACAGTAGGGTGGTTTTTTTCCTGGGGAAGAGTTTTCCACTAGACGTAGTTGTGTCCATTGTGTTGTCTATTCCAGGTTAAAGTATAACTAATAGGAGAAAAAAAATATAAGTGCTCACACTACTGATTCACCCCCCTCCCCTCTTAGTAGTGATATAGTTTCCAGCAACGAGCTAGTGCCCAATTTAAGGATATTCTTTTTGACACTCTTTTGGATAAGTTTGCATAAAGGGAGAAATAATTTGGAAAGAGTACGACAACTGCTCAGTCTTCTAAAGAAGTTGTGTGCCTTACAAAAAAATAGAAGAATCAAACACAAGATTCTTGCAAAGTGTCAAACCAGGAGGTAACTCCTCAAATCAGAATGTGTATTAGTTGAAGAATGCATATGTATTTATACATGGAGGTGAGGCTATTGGGATTCATCTCCCAATGACTCTTGGCCTTCCTTATTTCCTACTATTATTTATTATACAAAATTACATATCCACACCCATCCCATAGGATTAGGTGTCAACATTCCCCCCTTTAATCCGAAGGGATGTTGGTGAGTCCAAGCATCGATCTGAACTTTTCAAACTTTTCTCTTCCAAGTGCTTTGGTGAAGATGTCAGCAGTTTACTCATTTGTGGAACAATGATGTAGATGGATGGTTTTGGCCTGAACATGATGTCGAATTAGATGGTACTTTGTATTGATGTGCTTTGTTCGATCATGAAACTTTGGGTTCTTGGCCAACTTTATTGCAGAAGTGTTGTCGATCATGAGTGGTGTGGAGTACATTTGTTTCATCTACAAATATTCTAGGATTTTTCGGAGCCACACAATTTCCTTTGTTGCTTCAGCTGCTGCCACATATTCTGCCTCGGTCGTGGAATCTGCTGGAACTGACTATTTGCGTGATCTCCATGAGACAGCTCCTGATCCAAGACTCATGGTGTAACCTGTAGTAGACACCCCTATTTCTTTGTCGCCATCAAAGTCTGAATCAGAGTATCCGATCAAGCTGAAGTCGCCTACCTGTGTATATTTGAGTCCAAAGTCTTGAGTCCCCTTCAAGTACCTTAACACTCTTTTTACAGCAGACCAATGTCCTTCACAAGGTTTTTGCATGAACCTTGAGAGGATTCCAAGCAAATGAAATGTCAAATGCAGTGGTGGTTAGGTGAATAAGACTTCCTACAAGCTATCTATACTTCGTTGCATCCTCAAATTCATTCCTTTCAATGGATGTGAGCTTCAAGTTTTGTTCCATTGGAGTGGCTAAGGGATTGCATTCATCCATGCCAAACTTGTTCAAAAGATCTCCAATGTACTTCTTTTGAGAAAGGTATATAAATTTAGGATGTTGAGTTACTTTGATACCAAGATAGTAGTGAACATAGCCCAAATCAATCATTTGAAAACCTTTCTTCAATTCCTGCTTTATGAATGCAATATAACTCTCATTGTTCCCTATCATCAAAATATCATCTACATAACCACAAAATATACAACTGTTTTCCCAACTTTCTTAACAAGAAAAGTTGCATCATCAAGATCAAAATGTTTTAAGTTAAGTTTGAGAATATGCTTAGTTAATTTCGCATACCAAGCTCGCGGTGCTTGCTTGAGGCCATGCAAGGATTTTATAAGCTTGCATACTTTGTGTTCTTGGCCCTTCATAACAAAATTTCTGAGTGGGACATATAAAATTTATCCTTTAGATCTCCATTCAAAATGGCTATTTTTACATCCATACGATGGACTTTCCATCCATTCGAGGCTGTTAAGGCAAGAGAGTGGGATGGTAGTCCATTTCTATAGGAGCAGATGTTGTAGGTGCATAGTCGATTCCTTCTTCACTCCAGGTGCAAAACCTTTTTTACCACAAGCACGGCATTGTGCTTGTCAAGTGAGCCATGTGCTTTATACTTGTTCTTGTGGAGCCACTTGACCACGATTGGTTTTGTTCCCAAAGCGGATCAACCAGCTAAGTGCCAAATGCTATCAAGGCATGGTCCTCCTTCGCATACTTCTTTCCACCGAGAATGAGAAGCGGCTTCTTTGAAAGGAAGTGGTTCCTGATCTGTAGACAAACTCAATTCACGATTATAAGCAATATCCATATAAACAAGAGAATCAGAATTATCTACATCACCTTCGATTTATTGTGTGGAACTTCTTGTTCCTGTTTTTCCAACCTCGTCAGGATGAACATTCTCCAGTGTCTTTGTTAGCCATTTGGGAGGACCTTTCTGAGATGGCCCAGGTTGGTCATTTGACTAAGTTGGGATTGATTCAAGATTCAATCTCCCAATTCTGTCAATCACATCATTCAATGTGTCATACGTGGTTGTTTCTTCATGTGGGAGAGAGAGTGCTTCAGGACATGATTCCACAGTTTGATTCAATATCGAAATCCCCCCTTCAAGATGTGGAATCTCATTATCAAATTCTTGGAAAGACTTTGCATGTGTGAATCTATCCAGGCGATCAAGTTGTCGCTCAACAACTGTCACTCTTGGAGAATTCAAGAAATGCAGCCATCTCTTGCTATTCTAAACTTCTTATTTGCTTCATCATAGAGATATATCCTTTGGAGAGTATTTGAGTACCCAAGAAGATACATTTTCGACTTCCCAGCACCAAGTTTTGTTCCTTTGACCCTTGGGTATCAATGCATAACATGTGGACCCAAAGACCCTGAAATGCTTTACCGAAGGAATGTGGCCATGCCACATTTCAAAAGGAGTTTTGTTTCTAATTGAACTTGAAGGACACCTATTCTTTATGTAAACAACACATATAACTGCATCAGCCCAAAACATCAATTTCACATTCTTGAAAAATAACATGGAGTGGACCATATTTAAAATAGTTCTGTTCATTCTTTCAGCTACACCGTTCTGTTGGGGATTATATGGAACAATTGTTTGATGTTTGATTCCATGTTGATGAAGATAATTTTCAAATTCGTTTGAAGTGTATTCTTTTCCATTATCAGTACGTATAGAGCCAATATGTGTTTGTGCATCATTTTCAATCCATGCATGAAAATTCTTGAAAGTTTGAAAAGCATCAAACTTATTATTCAATAAGTAAATCCAACACATTCTGGTGTAGTCATCAATAAATGTCATCATGTATTTATTTCCATTTTCAGAAGCAATAGGCATAGGGCCACATAAATCTGAATGAACAAGCTCAAGTTTTCTATGTGCTTTGGAGTGTGAATCATGAAATGGCTGTTTACTATGCTTTCCTAGAATACAAGCATCACATTCCTTAGGTTTTCTAGGAATTGTAGGCAGTCCATTAACACCATTTTTCTTCAACAAACGAAGGCTTTCATATTTTAAGTGTCCAAATCTAGCATGCCATAAAAGACTTGATGGGAATGTACCTTCATCATGATGTGAATTGAATGCAAAGTCTTGAGCATGAGCAGATGAACCTTTCAGCTTCAAGAGTCTCCTTTCTTCTATTCCCTCCATGACAAGTGAGTGATCTGATGCTTTTCTGACCTCTTCCTTGCCATCAAACAAGTGAATGAAGTGTCCTTGCTGGTGGATTTCGACCAAGGACAACAAGTTTCTCCTCAAGTCAGGGAGGTATAGGACCTCATGTAGGATATGATCTGGAAGACCAGACAGTTTAAGCCTGATTGTGCCAAGCCCTGATGGCTTGAGTTTGGATTTATCTGCGAAATATACTGCTCCATCAACTTTGTCAGTGAATTCTTCAAAAAAATCTTTTCTAAATTTCATGTGACATGTTGCTCCTGAATCTAGCAACCAATCATCTCTCCATGAAGTAAATGAAACATCAAACAAGTCTTCAGTTACTCTATTTTTACAATGTGCTAGAACATAATGAGCAGATTCAGGTGCTTTACCTTTGTCTTTGTCATTATTTTTACCTTTGTCTTGATTTCTTTGCTGCTCAATTTTCTCCCAAGGTGTTCTGCATTTGGATGCATCATGTCCATCTCTATTGCAACGTGTGAAATGAAGATTGGATTTGTCAGATTGTCTGGCCCCCCTTTCTGTGAAGTTTCTTCTTCCTCTTCCTCTTCTGCCACCTCTTCCTCTGGATGAATCTGGAGCATGACTCTTTTCTCTGTGTGCCATGTATGCAGCCTCTTCGGAAGTTGAAGGGACTGTCATCTTCCCAAAAGCTTTCTCTCTTTTTGGAAACTTTTTCTCAAGTGTATCAAAGGTGATATGCTCAAGGTTCCCACTTGCTTGCAAAGACTCAAGATAATGTGAGTAAGTCGGATATAATGCCTTAACATATGCTACGAGATGTATGTCCATTTTTACACCAGTGCTATCAATATCATGCATGATCGATCTAACTTATGAAGCTAAGGAAAGGGGATCATCATTCTTCATTTCAAGACTGAACAACTTAATCATCAATTGAACATTTTCTAATTCTGAATAGGAGTCATAGAGTTCTTTTAGCTTGCTCAAGGAATCATAGGCACTTGAGAATGATGAAATGTGGCGACTCACCTCTTCATTTACGGAAGCTGCAATCAAGGCATAAGCCTTGCAGTTCTTGTTTTCCCAAATGGCGAGCTCTTTGTCTGAAGTGGGCTTTGCTGGTGGAATTCCTTCTTATCCTTCACAGATTCCTCTCCACAACTCATTAAAAATGAGTGTGTGTTTAATCTTTCGAGACCATTCAAGATAGTTCTCTTTTCTGGAGAGAACCACCCCAACAATAGAGATGAGAGAATGCATTAGTTTGCTGGAAAAAATTCTTTTGAAGAGGAAAAAATTCTGCTAGAAAAATTTCAACTCTGGAAATTTTCTCAATTAAAGGGGACAAAAAATCTTTGCTGGAAAATAGACTGAATTTAAAAGGACACAAACTCTTTGCTGCAAATACTGAATTCTGCACAAAAAAATATATGTATATTTTTTATTTTTTTTTGGAGAAAAAATTTATATGAAAAAATGGTGGAAGGGGTGGTATTGTTGATAAATGGGGTAGTATTATAAGGTGGTGGAGGGGCATAATTATGAAATTTGGAATGGTATTAAAAGATGGGAGGGGGCGGAATTAAAAGGTGGAATATTATGTGATAGCACTGGAGGAGGGCGGTATTATAATAACACAGTCAACTGTAGCGTTGGATAGGCAGCGTTGACAACGTATTAAATATATACAATAGACAGCGTATGTGTGGTTTTATGAATGTAATATGATATGAAGGACTGATAGGGGCAGGTAATACGAACTGCGTGGAGGTTGGCGGAATTATGGAGTGGTATTACCATATATGCAGCAACGGAACCTGAGCGGTATTACCATATATGTGACAGCGTATAAATGTTGACAGGGCAGCGTTCACAGGTATATATAAATTGATAAATGGTATGACAATTATATAACATATGAAAGGCGGACTGTATATACGTGGAGGGCGTATTAACAAGGGCGGGGAGGGAGCGATATATCACATGTATATATGCGCAGGAGAGGGAGCGAGATATCACAGGTATATATAAATCGATAAATGGTATGACAGTCAGACAGTGTAATGAAGTTAGAACAGCGTGGAGGGAAGGGTGCGTAGGATGTAGCAGGGATAGGGTAGATATGGAGATAGGGTATGCGCAGGCAGAGTGTGTGCAGGATAGCAGAGCCGAGCGTGAGTTGCAGAGGGTATGAGCGAGGGAAGGGAGCGTTGTTTAGGGAGATAGTAGGCAGGGGAAATGGGTGAGACGATAGGTATGGAGAATGGAGGAGGCCAAAAGGCCAAACAAAAATTTTGGAATGGGATATTTGCAGGACTATAGAGGGGGGCTGCAATTTGCAGTGTTCCAGGAACTGCAGGATTGCAGAATCTTCAGGAGCTGCAGGAGCTGCAAATGTCAGAGCTATGCAGAGATAAAAAAATGCAGAATAACAGTATAGAAATAAGTAGGAGGAGCAAAAACTATTATTAAAAATTGACTGAGCAAAGGAGAGAGAGTTACACCACAGGCAGAAATGCCAATAGTGGGACTGGCTCTGATACCATGTCAAACCAGGAGGTAACTCCTCAAATTAGAATGTGTATTAGCTGAAGAATGCATATGTATTTATACATGGAGGTGAGGCTATTGGGATTCATCTCCCAATGACTCTTGGCCTTCCTTATTTCCTACAATTATTTATTATACAGAATTACATATCCACACCCATCCCATAGGATTAGGTGTCAACACAAAGGAAGAGGTGGAAGAAGAAGTCATGGAAAGAATAGTAATAGAGGCAAGGGGTAAACATTATCAAGGAGGAAAATATTATCTCCATTGTATTCTATAAAACATAAATATACATGATGCATCCACATGAAAAATATCTTAGGATGGAGTCCAAAAAGAAATAAATGAAGAGAAAGGAAAAACACTAGATCCAAGAAAAGGCACAACACCTAAATATGCTCATTATATTGTGGAACATTGCAATATTAGAGTAATTGAAGATTTATTTCATTCTTCATTTTCTTCTTCGAAAGATACATGGCTATTTGATACATGTGAAACATGCGACGTGACCTTTAAGAAAGATTTTGTTGAAGAATTTAGGGACAATTTAGATGGAGAAATATAGTTTGCAGAAAAATCAAGACTTAAGCCATCTAGACTTAGTACCATCAGGCTCAAACTTCTTGGACTCCATGGCTCTATTCTACATAATGTTCTCGACCTCCCATATCTATGGAGAAAATTCACATTCGTCAATAAGGAAAATTCGTCCACATATTTGATGGAAAATTTGAGGTGAGAAACGAACATAAAACACACTTGTCTCGTCTGTAAAAGAGGAAGAAAGATTCTTGAAGTTGCTCGAAACATCTTCTCATGCATAGAAATGTTCATATAGTTCCTAGTATAATAAAGGTACATTTACATTCATTATTTTATGGCATGCAAGATTTGGGCATTTTAATTATGATAATCTTCATTTATTGAAAAGAAATGGCTTTATTAGTTTGCCAGCAATTCCAAGGAAACTAAAGTAATGTCATTCTTGTATCCTAATAAAAGTAGCAGAAAACCATTCATGATTCTGTTTCTAGAGCATATAGAAATATTGAATTGATTCATTCCGATTTGTGTGACCTTATACATGTTCCTTATACAAAAAAAAATAAATATATGATGACTTTCATTTATGGCTACACTAGAATGTGTTGGCTATATTTGTTGAAGAGAAAATATGAAGCTTTTGAAACTTTGAAAAAATTTCACGCATGGGTTGAGAATGATGCACAATCTCATATTGGCTCGATTCATATTGCTAATGGATCACCAAAATGGTAATAAACAACAAAAAAATATGGAATTTAATCCTCAACATAATGGTGTAGTTGAAATAATGAACATGACAATGTTATATATGGTTTGTTCAATGATGTTTTTCAAAAATCTAAAGTTGATGTTCTGGGATGATGCAATTATATGTGTCTTATATATTAAAACTAATGTCCATCTCATGCTCTTAGAAACAAGACTCCTTATGAAATCCGGTATGGTCATATTCCCTTGTTAAGGCATCTCAAGATTTTTGGTTCCACCTGTTATGCCTTAATTCCTAAAGAAAAAAAAAACTTGGTTAAAGGAGCCGAAACTATATATTATTGGGGTATTTAAATACCTCCAAAGCAGATTGTCTCTATAATGAGGTAAATAAGAACTTAAAACTATCTATAGATGCACTTTTTCTTGAATCTTCCAAGACTGACAATGTTGTTGAGTGATAACTTGATTGTTTGGAAACATTTAGTCATGAAAAAAAAATTCATGAATTTTATAATGAGATTCCACATCTTGAAGGGGGGATCTCTATCCTGGATAAATATGTGGAATATCCTTCTGAAGCAATAACTCCCCTTCATGAAGTTCCAACCACTTCTTCAGATTAGTAAAACAGTTTGAGTGATGTGATTGAGAGGATTGTAAGGATAAATATTGATGTAGCCCCATCTTATTCATTAAAACAACCTATTTCATCTGAATAAGATCTTCCAAAATGGCTCTCTAAGACACTTGAAAGTGTTCATCCTTATGAGGTTGGAAATACAAGAACTAGAAGTTCCACTAGACAAAATGGAGGTAATGTAGATGATTCTGATTCAACCGTTGATATGGATGTTTCTTATTATTGTGAATTAAATTTGCCTGCTAATTTTGAACCATATTCCTTTAAAGAAGTGTATTATAAATTGAAAGAACCAATGTGTAAATAATATGATTCTCTCATAAATAATGGAACCTGAAAGCTGGTGGAACCTCCATTTGGAACCAAAATAATTGGCTACAAGTGGGTCTTCAAGAACAAGTATAAATTAGATGTCTCACTTGACAAGCAAAAAGCAAGGTTCATGGAAAAATTATTTTCATATAAATAAAGAGTTAATTATGAGGAGACTTTTTCCCCATGGAAAAAAGGGCTATGATCTGGAATATCTTTTCCTTTTCATCTCATAATGGATGGAAAGTCTATCAAAATTTGGATGTAAAAACTACTTTCTTGAATGGAGACATAAAATAAAATGTTTTTATGTCTCAATCATAAGAATTTATTGTGAAGGGAAATGAGTATAAAATATGTAATTCATCAAATCCTTTTATAGATTAAAACAATCATCATGAGCCTCGTACAAATTGAATGAACATCTTTCGAAATTAAATTTACACTACAAGGAAAAGCCCCTCTAGAGGAGGTTATAAAGGAGGTTTTTAGTGTTATAAAATTTGCCAAAAATGTCAAAAAAACATATGCTACCACATCCGTTTCTGGGAACGGAGGTTTTGGCGAAGCTTTTAACGGAAATTCAACACAACTAAAAAAAATAGGTGGCCGGAGGTTATTACAGATGTTTTTTCATCAGTGCGCTACTCTGGCTTTAACACACCGATGCGTACATGTACACGATGCCCCATGGCAGTCTAAGGAGATTCACCGGGCCGTTAAGGTATAAAACAACACTGGGCGTAGTGTTGGTGATACAATGCATGGGGGCATTCTAATTGGTCTTGGGATTTGAGAGGTGCCAATAGGTAGTATCAATGCACCGATGCATTTACCTTTATGATGCACCAATGCGCCATATCACAGAAAGGCACCGAGATTTATAATTAGTATCGGTATTCATGCAGTACACATGGATTGTATAAATGCACCAGTGCTTATAGATACATAAATGCCTCGATACGCAGTATTACACAAATGCATCAATATTTATAATTGGTATCGGTATTTGTGCGGTGCCCATAGATCATAAACGCACCGGTGCGTATAGGCACATAAACACATCGGTTTACAGTTACTAACACGCACCGATTTTCTTTTTCTTTTTTTAGAAACATCGACCTGTGACAATCCAATTATTTTGATTGTTTTAAATTCATTATTCATCAAAATCCGACACATATTATAACAATACTCATATTAATTACATTTTTATTAATGAATTTGAATGTGATGTTTGGATTAATTTGTTATGTCATACCAGAATTATTGTGGGTTCTAAAATTCATTATTCATCAAAAGTAGACACATCTATATCCTATAACAGTATTCATATGAATTAAATTTTTATTAGCGGATTTGAGAATGACAATGGAGAATGCAATAGCGACAATGGTGAACACAATAGAATAAATTATAACATATTTTATGATTATATATATAATATATATGAATAAGAAAGTCTTTATTATACAAAATGGGACAGTTAATATTCATATCCCTTTGTCTTTCAATTGGGACACTATGTCCATTACATTAAACAAAATGTCTGATTTCACAAACATATTTCAAAAAATAAAACGCCTTGCTTTGATATCCAAACATATTGATCATAATTCTTCGCTTGAATTGCTGTCACTGCTAGAGCTACTTCCATGACTTGGATTATTTTCACTAATTTTGTGTTCACGGCGATGATTGTTTTCTTCTTCTTCGCCTTCTATCTACAAACATAAAAATAAACTGAAATGAGTGTATATAGATTGGTGAGAATAATGAAAATTGCAATATTAAATAATATACATCAATGTAAATCGAAAATAAAAATGACTTACCATAGCAACAATTGACTCATAAACTATACACATTCTTTCAAAACCATATATCATGCCATCTTTCAAAATTTCATCTGTTGGCGCAGTTCCATACTTTGTTTCTTGCAAGTTTTATACCCCATAACAAATCATATATTTAATATAAAATATTTTATTGTTATATTAATTATAGACGAAGCTAAGTAAAACAAGATCGATACATGCTTACAAATTCCACAATTAAATTTCAATATGCCAACATATACTCACAAACCATATTTAACCCAATTTCAATCAATTTTTCTGATGGTTCTTCTTTGTATGTTAGCACTTGTTTGAAGAAATTCAATGATGATTTTTGTAAAACAAATTAAAAAATACAAAAATGAAATCTAGTTAAATTGTTATAAGGAAGTAACAATTACTCACAAACTTAGAGATCACCCATTTTCTTCCTTGTTGTCATGTTTTATGTGTTGAATGGGTTTCATTTTCTTTTCTTTTCTGCAAGAAAATTCTTGAAAATTAATATTTAATGCTAAATTGTTTATTTATTGTACCAAATTATCAAAAAATTTCAATGATTACATATTACATTTGAAGCATGTTGTTGTTGTTGGAAAGAATGTCTATACATTCATTCCCCTAGATCCCTCAAACTTTTGTAAAAGTTTTTCCCCTTTCATTAACTTCCAGCACCACTCCAGATGAGCTAAGGAGCAATTTATTTTCATTTGCATGTTCTATTTTTTTCTTTTCTTAGAACAACATTCCTTTTCTGAGTTGTTGGTCCCTGTACAACATTAAATAGATGTGAATTAGTAGACCATTTGACACATGTTATCTAATAATTTTAAGTATATTATTAAAGATAGTTAAAAAAAAAAAAAACTCATATTGGATCGATAGTATTTTTTTCTTCACCTCATTCATCCTTTTGCAATTTTTCCATTAAACTTTTACGCTCTTCTGGTCCTAGATCATAAATAATCATATCAATCTTCATCATTTTGTGGCTCTACATGATACATAGTAAGCAAAACATATTAGTTAAACTTACATATAGTTCAAAAATAATATTTTTTATAAACAATTTACAATGAACTTGTCTTTTTTTCTTTTCTTGATGTGTTAACAATATTTTTGTTACTTGATCTCTTGTCAAACATTTCTCTATCAATATAAAACCTGTAGCATATCATTCATTAATATATTTATAAATAAACTCTCAACTTTTCAGGTAGAAAATAAATCTCAAGACACTAGTGTGCATTTCACGAGGTTCGCACCACCGCTAGTGCGTGGGGATATTAACAACACACCGCAAAACATTATAATACATTGTACGGTGCGTTAGGTATTGTAAATGCACTGTAGAAAATAGTGTAATAGACCTAACAGTGCGTGGGGTATTATAAACGCACTGCAAAAATGGTGTAATACACCATACAGTGCTTTCCTATTTAAATGGAGCACCAGTGCCCTATTTCAGATTTGGTGCAAGGATTTAGAAAAAATGTTTTCATTTTTTTTACCACAGTACTTTTGCGGTGCCCTATATAATACAACACACCAGTGCGGTATAGTACGCAAGGCGCACCGATAAAGAAAAATCTATTTTTTCAAAAATTCACACAATGGCTGAATGGATTGGGATCTGACTCTGCAAGTTGTCCTGTGGGTTGGACGTCAATCTAAAATGAAAAACCCTAATTCTGAAATCACATAAACAGGGAGCAGAAAGGGCAAAAACAAAAAAATGAAGGGTTTAGCGTAAAAATCGATAAAACTACAGAAAAAGAGTAAAAAACTGCAGAAAAGAGTAAAAAAATAAATAAATTTAATCACCAGATGGTTTCAAATTCTATGATACAGGGTTTGAATCACCAGAGGTTTGGTTTCTGATTATTTAAATACTTTTGTTCGAATGCATTTCACTGCTCCATAGTGCCCTCCTGATCTCTTTCTCTAGTTCTGTCTCCTACAAATATCTGGCTGCAAATTTTAACAAAAATAGTGAAATAATGAAAAGTGTTTAGTATTTAAAGAATTATTTTATGAAATTAGATTTTCGAAAATATTTTGCTGCCCATTTTTCAAATTGCCACTTTTTTTCACTTAAAGTAAATAGAGTCGCATTTTTCTTATTTGCGTTTATTTGTTATTGATGCGGAAGAGTTCTGACACACCGGTGCGTCTTATGTATACGACGTACCAGTGCATGTTAGGATCATAAGCGCATCGGACTGTATGAAGTTTTTTTTTTGTATGTAAGATCATAGTAAAATAATGATAATTATAAAGTACATGAATTTATTTTCATTATTTTCTAAACTTTATTATGTTACAAAAAATCGTATTATTCTAGATTTTTTATTTTACAATTATTTGCAAATTTACAAATTTAAATATTTTAATAAAATCATTTCACATTAATACAATTAAAATTTTCACATTAATAGAATTAAAATTTTACAAATATTTTACATACAATTACTATTAAAAGTACAATTACAATTAGAATTAAAATTAAAATTAAAATTTTACATTAGTTTCACATATATGAATTACATTTACAATTTTACATAGAATTACATTTACAATTACAATTACAATTTTACAAATATTCTACATACAATTCAATTACAATTACAATTAAAAATACAATTACAGTTTTAGAATTTTGCATGCAATTACATTTACAATTTTACATAGAATTACATCTACAATTACAATTACAATTTTAGAATTTTACATACAATTACATTTACAATTACAATTTTACAATTTTTCATATATACAATTACAATCATTTTAGAATAAATTAAATATTACAATTACAATTACAATTTTACAGTAATAAATGTTTTACATACAATTATAGTTTAAATTACAATAAGTAAAAATACAAATACAATTTTACAATTTTACATACAATTCAAATTAAAATTACAATTACAATCACGACATAATATTTAATAAATATCATGGTCATTTAATATTAAATTAATTAATAAAAATCATCACAATCATGACAACGATCGTACAAATATCATATTCGACTAATAAACACATTTAAGGTCATCACAACACAAACATCAAATATACATCTCAATATGTCAAATAACTCATGCTATCACATATACACATCTATGTGCAAGTTAAACATTAAATGAACATATCTAACATGACCTAACAATATGTGCCACATAATGATGATCACCAACATGAGAATTAAGTACAACTGCAACATGAACATAAAATACATGGACCATATATATATATATAATATTAAAAAGATACAACTGTAATATAAATGTCATGCATCAGGCACTGGTGGTAGTATAACAACATCAATAATAATACTACAAGTGGATGTCTGCTCAGTAAAGCTGGGTTCAGCCTCAATAGTCGATGGTCAAGCCTGCTCATGAGCATGATCGCTTGTACTGATGGATGCATCTGCTGGTGGTAGTACAACATCAATATGAGCAGTAGTAGTGGAGACCTGCTCAGTCAATAGTGCAGCCTCGACAGTCGATGGTCCAGCCTTCTCATGATCATGACTAGTACTGATGGATGTAGCTGCAGGATGCTAACTAGATGTGGCCGATGGTCTAGCCTCATCTCCATGATGATTGTCAGATGCTGCTAGTGGAGCATCATGCTTATCAGGCATGTCGTAAGGTGAACGATCATGAGATGCATGTGAGTTGCTGCTCGCGGACTATCCATCACATGTCGCGGCTCGACTATGCCTATAGCTACAAATAATCATCCTCAGTCATGTAACAGCTGTCGTAACTCCTATGACATGCCGCATCAGGTCATACATGTCACGCAGCATGCCTCTCCAAATCCGTAACAGCCTATCATTGGCCTATACTTCTCTGTAATGAGTGGGACTGATGCCCACATCAATAATCAATGCATAGAGTTGGTTGGCCTACTCCAACCTATATATGGTCTTAGGTCGACCACGCCTAGCAAAAGGCAGCACCGGTGCACCATGATGAGTAGGAGCATGTCTCATTGCTGCACCGGCCTCATCCTCGTCATGATCATGCTCGGCATCAGCCATATCCTGGTCCTCATCATTAGGATCCACACCTAGATCATGTGGTGGACCCGGCATCTCCTCGCCATCAAAAGAGCCAATGTCTAAAAAATATATACAAGTACACAACAATAATTAGACAATTTCATTACAAAATTTAATAAAAACAAGTTAAAGAACATGTTAGAATAAATATAAATAAAACCGTAATATTACCTCTATCATTTGGCAGCTCATCAGCTGTGAAGAGGATGTTGGGACACCCTCGCCAATATAAGCCAACATAAGGACATGGGACCATAATTAAGGGATGCAGCCCGTCAACACTGGCTATTAAGTCCAGTGAATCATGTGATATCTTGGCTGGAAACAAAGTGTCTCCCCTCTTGGGCATCATCTGCCCCCACATGTGCATTCAGGCCTAAAAAATTGGCCTATGAGGCTATCGAACAAAACTAGGTCTCATCTCTGGAAACCTCTCAAAAAATAAACAAAACAACTGTAAAGAAAAAGGGAAGTTGACCCTCCCTTGTGCATGAGGATGACATCTATCTAAGGCCATACAAAACTGCCACAAAAAAATGGCAGACCACCTGACAAGTTGTGGTTCTTGTACAAAAGAATCAACATAATATAAAAGCAAAAAACTAATGCGTTACCCATCACTGGTGTTGTGCGAAATGGTCAAAATGATAAGGGAGAGGCACTACACGTCCTGTCTACCAAAAGCACCTATACGTAATTGAACTCCAGGTACCTAAAAATCTGAAGGATACAGTACATGTGCTCCAATGTATCTCTGGGAGTAAACTAATTGACTCCCTGCTACACAACCAGCTGGTACATCTGAGAATGAGGGAAAATCCACCCCTCTCCTCGACAGTCCTGTAATAAAATAAATATCCTCCTCAGTGGGTGTGTACCACTGGTCATGACCAACCTAGAAAGCCTATCGGTGGGTATTCCACCTGCAGATAAGATATGTCAAAAACACACTATGGGCCTTTAGGGAAGTAGCCTCCTCATAGAACTTGAGGAGGCCTACCTGCCTAAGGACCTCCTCGGTATCTGCAATAATAGGGTGAGGGTATGCATCTCTCTCGCTCTCTCGAGCCTCCCATTGGCGAATCATGTCATACTGTTCAGCCTGTTGTTGCTGCTGTTCCTCCTCTTCTCTCTGAATCATTGCCATATTAAATAAATTTTTTTTATTAAAACAAACATGTATTGAGGAATATACATATATATTCAAAAAAAAAAAACAAACAGACAAGTCGGTGTACCATAAAAACATTCAGGCACCAGTTGCAATGCATCTTAAGAATGTAGAGCACCGGTCCCAGTGCCCCTAATGAAATACAACACATTGGCCTCGATGCAGCTGTCTATTTTTCAAGCAACGTTAACTTTATCAGATTTCAGAATAGCGGTGCGCTGACTAAAATATACGCCGCGGCACGTATAGTCATGTCAACGCATCGAATTCATGACAATTACATAGTAAACGATGTGGTCTCTTACCCCGCCGCACTGGTGACTCTCTCAGAATCTAGAATGCGATGCACTGACATACACAGGGGTGGATAATTCTGTCAACGCACCACACTGTGATTCCCGTGGTCAACGGTGCACGTGGATAAATGAGCGCACCCTCTTTTATTTTATTTTTTTATTTTAAAATTATTCGGGGCACCTTTCGGTACCACCCTAGAAATGGTGCGGATACCATTAGCACCGGTGGCGGTACGGCCTGTAAATTTTATAGGAAACACCATTATCCGGTGTGAGCCAAACAGCTCCAGTGCACTGCGCGACAAATATTTTTTTTCTTTTTTAATGGTTATTGTTAAGGTTATTTCAATTTCTAATCTGCTAAAAGGCTTAATTATGGAAAAGCTAGAAAAATACCTGTACATTTCACCATCGAGGAGGCATATTAGCCATAAACTTTGCAAAATAAAATTTTCCCACTGTTTCTCTAAACATAAGCTGGAGATTGGTGGCCAATGTAGAGCAGTAGTGTATGCAATGGGTGCAATGAGAGCACCAATGTCAGGGTGGCTCAGACAAGGGGAAATGGAACCGGTGCTTGAGAGCTCTGGAGCATTGAGGAAAGTGAAAAATGAAGTTTTTTGGCCGTAATTTTTTTTTTGTTTAACCCTGTTCTGGTGCACGGGGTTTTATAGGTGCACCGGTATGCTTACCTACAATTGCACCGAGTTGTGTCAAATTTGGTGAGTTGTTTATAATGCATCGGGGCAGTTCCCTAACACTGCACCGGGATGTTTCAGTTTCGGTGCGAAATTTTGACGATGCACTGAGGCGGAATATCCGTAAAGCACCGGTGCGGAATAATCCTAAAGCACTGGTTTTTGGCCTTAATTTTTTTTTATGTAACGCTATTCTGGTGCATGTGGTTTATAGGCGCACCAGTGCTCTTGGATAAGAATGCACCATCGTGTTTCTATTTTGGCGCGTTGTTTTATGATGCACCGATGCAGAAGAGTGGTTAAGCACTGGTGCGTTACAGTAATAGGAGGCCCCGGATGTGTGTGTGTGTTGTGAAAGTTGTCCATTGTGCCAATGTTTCGTGCACACCAGTGCGTTATATGGTAGGGCGCGCACCAGTAATTGAGAGCTCAGGAGCTTTGGAAAATGAAAAATTCGGGTTATTTTACCGTAATTTTTTTTAAATTTAACCCTTTACCAGTGCGCGTTGTTTATAGGCGCACCAGTTCTGTTTCTTATAAACGCACCAGTAAGTTTGGGTTTTGGCACGATGTATTATGATGCACCGGTGTAGTTTCTTTCTACCGCACTGCGTGGTTTTGGTTTTGGCACAGTGTTTTATAATGCACCAGTGCAGAAGATCTGTGAAATGCCGGTGGTATAGAATAATAAGACGCACCAGGCGGGTGTGTACAAAGTGCATGGTGTCTGGTGTGCCAATGTTTTGGTCTGCACCGGTGCTTTCTGGGTTCCAAAGCACTCAGGCGATGTGTAATGATAAGGCACTGAGAGGAAAACATCCGCAAAACCCTCTACCCGCCAACCTCCTCTAGTAACCTCCGCTAGAAACGGATGTATGGGGTATTTTTTTGTGGGGTTCCTCAAAAACATCTGCTAGAGGGCCTTTTCCTCGTAGTGTTAAAACACTTTAATCTTGATGATGTAACATTATTTTCAAATAAAGTTGGAAAATTTTTTGTTTATCATGTAGTATATGTAGATGATCTATTGATTAAAACGAATAATAGAATTATATTGCATCCATAAACATAGAACTGAATAAATGATTTGAAACACTAGATTTGAGACATCTTCATTACTATTTGGGTTTGAAGCAACCCAACATCAAAAATATATATTTCTTTATCAAAATAAGTCCATTGGATTTTTTTCGAAATAATTTGGCTTGGTTGAATGAAATCCTTTATCCACTCTAGTGGAATAAAATTTAAAGCTCACATTTAAAGAAGGAAATGGATTAGAGGATCAAACTAAATATAGACAACTTATAGGAAGTATTATCTACCTCACGACTACTAGACAAGGAATCTCATTTGTTATTGGAATCACTTCCAAGTTTATGCAAAATCCTTGTTAGTGACATTGGTCTCCTAAAAAAATAGTTCCAAAGTACTTGTAAGGAACTCAATACATTGGACTAAAATATGAATAGGTGGATTTCTTAGGATTTATTGAATATTATAATTCTAACTTTCATGTAGATAAGGAAAATGGATTGTATACTTCAAGTTATGTTATGAGTGTTAGACCATAAGCTATCTCTTGGAGGTCATGAAAAAAATTAGTTCCAACATATTTCACAATAGAGGTAGAATACGTGGCATATGTGGAAGCAACTAAAGAGATTGTGTGGCTCAAGAAAATTCTTGAAGATTTATAGGAGAAAAAAGTGCACTCTACTCCTCTTGCAGTTGATAATATTTTTGCAATTAAATTGACCATGAATCCAAAATCCCATTATCGAACCAAGAATATCAATACAAAGTATCATTTGATTTGACATCATGTTTATTCCAAGACTATTCACCTATGACATTGTTCTACAAATAAGAAAATTATAAGCTTACAAGCACCCTTTCATATTAAATGGGGGGATGTAGGACACCCCTTCCAATGAATTCCAAACATTTTGAAGGACAATGGTATCAAATGGAAGTTTAAAAATATCTACACTCCACAATGAAATGGAGTATAAAAAGTAATGAATCACACCTTGTTAGGAATATCAAGATCCATGTTAAATTTTAACAATTGATGTCCTTTAGGTTGGGAATAAGTAATACATATTGCAATCTACTGAAGGAACATATCTCTTATTACTTCATTGGATGGAATTACACTATATGAAGCATAGTTTGGCTTCAAAATTTGATTCAAACATCTCAAAGTTTTTGGTTCAATATGTTATGCCTTAATTATAAAAGAAAAGAAAACTAAGCTTGATTGATGAAGTTTGAAGTGCATATTGATCAGATATTTTGATGAAAAGAAGGGATATATTCTTTTGTCCAATGGAAAATTTAATGTCAGTTGGGATGTCATATTTTATGAAACATAAAGAAAGAGTCTCACAGAGATAGAAATTCTTCTACATAAATTGGAAATCTAGGGTGATAAAAAGAAAATAAACATGAAAAATCAACCAACTAGACAACATTGGTATGAGATTAAATGGTCTTGTTCATAAAATGAATCATCCAGTTCACCTACTTCATCTAGATCTTCTGGAAGTAGTTCATCTAATAGCGACTCTCCACCTCCTGAACCTTTAGATAATTGATGATCCTATGCTTATATCAATCTAATAATAATGATGGTGATCATTCATATCCACAAAAAAGTTACATCAACTTCCTAGATGGGCCATTCAAGTTTTAAGGATGTCAGGCTAGATGAATAGAACAGAATAGGCACAAGAAGTTTTAAAAAATGATTTTTTTTCCCTAGCAACAAATGATTTTATTGATCCCTCCACATTCAAAGAGGAAGTATAACATATAGAATGGAAAAAAACATTGGTTGAATAATATAAGTTAGTGATGGAAAATAATATAGGGAAACGTTTATTTTCCCTAAAATGTGAAACCCGTTAGATGCAAATGTGTTTACCGAATCAAGTATAATCTAGACAGATAAATCCAAAACCATAAGGAAAGGCTGGGCTTTTCACAACAAGAAGGAATAAATCATGAGGAATCATTTTAACCTATGAAATAATGGAAAACCATAAAATTAATGCTCGCATTAGCAACTCAAAAAGGTTGGAATATACATCAGATGGATGTCAAAGGTGTCATCCTCAATGGGGACTTGCAAGAAGAAGTTTATATAACTCAACCTTCTAGTTTTGAACTCGAAGGACAAGAACAAAAAGTTTTGCAGATGAATTAAGGAATTATATAAGTTGAAATTGGAAAATTGGAATGCAAAATTGCAAGTATGTTTTCACCCAATTGGAGAAAAACTTAAAACTTTCAAAATTTGAAGGGGGGAACTAGTAAAAAATACTACTTACAGATAGTTGATTAGTAACTTGATGTATCTGACAACCACTCATGTGAACTTATCTTATGTAGTTATTATTATCTTGTGATTTATGCATAAACCAAAGGAAATCCATTGTAATGTAGCAAAAATGGTTCTTAGATATATTCATGGTACGAAAAATTTTGGTCTTCTCTACAAAAAGACTAAGAATTTTTTATATGGTGGATATTCAGATGAAAATTTTGTTGGAAGTATTAATGATCAGACTTCAAACTTAGGTTATTTGATGAAAATGGGGTCAAAAACAATTTCTTGGAGTTGAAAGAAGAAAACCACAGTGGAAAATGATTTTGCAGGAACATAATATATATCAACAAGTGAAGGAACATGTGAGATTGTTTGGTTGCACATAATTTTGCAATATTAAGGTGTTCCTCAAGTAGAAGCCACATCATTATTCATTAAAAATAAATCATTTATAAAACTTTCAAAAAATATAGTTTTCCATTCTAAAACAATAACATGCTAACACAAAGTATCATTACATCAAGACACTCATTACAAATGGCGTCATCAAATTGATATATTGTCCTTCAAAAGACCAAATATTAGATATTTTCACAAAACCACTTAGCAGGATCAAATTTTCTAAGTTGAGGGAAGAACTTGGTACTTTTTGTAATGAACTTTTGGATCAAAGGGGTGAATGCTAGATATATGATCCAAAGTACATAGTTTAGTATTTAATTATTTATATAGTTCAATATTATTCATATTCATTGAGTCTTTTTATAATATTTATTTTCTATAATATATTTGACATCTAGAAAAGTGTGGTCATTTAGGAAACAAATTAAGAAATTTGTTAGGAGATTTGTTGGAATGACATTAAATGTAAATGGACACTTGTCACATGAAATAAGTGCTCCATAACTAAATTAACTTAGGAAAAATGTTTATTTAAATCTTATTTTTCTCCCAAGAGGAAAGAGTAATGAGTGATTTTTGTAAGCTATTGCATACTATGTAATTTTATTTTCCTTTACTAATAAAATTTTCATTAATAAAATTTGTATGTCTCAAGACACTTTTCCTATTATATTTGATGTAGAACAAATGGTGTTTCAGAAAGACATGACAATCTCACTTATAAATCATTGCTTCTTCCTCCCTCTTTGTCCCTTTATACCTTTGGATTGTTGAATGCATTTTTCTACCCCATATATCTTAGTGCATCTTTCAGCACAACCTCCACTTATATTAATAATATTAACTCATATATCTTAATTATGCATCATTCAACATCACATCTAATTTTATTACTAATAATAAAGAAGCAATAATCTACTTCTCCACAAGTTGATGAATGGATTTCCACACATAAATAACTTCGTAACATATTCCCCTGCCATAACAATTGATTTCCAAAATATAATTGGATGAAGGTTTTACATTTTTACTTTCTTCTCCTCTTATTTTTGTTTTTTCTTCATTATTTTTTTTTGGAAAAGTTCTAATATCTAAAACATAACATGAACACAAACATATTTATTTTCAAATGCAATTTTTCATGAACAATGAATCCTTAAAACTCTTAATTGATTAAGTTGCTTGCCCTAGTGTTTTATTTGCTGAGTTTTTTAATTTTTTTGGTTGTGAACAATGAATCATGAAATCTCGTAGCTCTTAGTTGATCATGTTTCCCACTAATTAGCCTATGGTTTATTTTTTTGACCCTTTTCTCTGTTATTTACTCTAGCTCACCCTTTTCTCTACTATTTACTCTAGCCTCCATTGTATCAAACAATAAATATTAAAACTTTATCTCCCATCCTTCCTTGGAATAGAAGAATACGCTAGTCTCTCGTCCAACCTCGAACTCTGGTAATACCCTGGTCCCAAACTCCAGTTGAGGATCAAAATGAAACCATGGTATGAAATAGTTTTCTTTTTTTTGGAGCCTCAAACTTTTGACTTATCCCAACACCAAAGTCTAACAATGATTCGTGAGGACTTTTCAAACTTCGACAACCTTACTATTCAAATGATGAAACCAGCGATGTGATGAACCCAGTCTAATAATTCTACGATCATCATCAAGGGCATGCCACGTTGACACATTTTTTAACCCTAGGATACACAATTATGGAAATCTGCAGGTTGTGTTGTGGAGGTGGAAATCGGGAGTCGAGACTGAAAGTTACAAGTAGCACGATTACATGTGATGGGAGTGTGTTGTTAAAATAAGCTAATTACTCCTGCATGAAGAGTTTGTTATATTTATAGAGTCTATTAATTGAGCGTTGATTCAATTTGAGTTTAAGTGATATATGAATTTAGTGATTAGTTGCATGACAAGTTATATTAGGTGAGTCACTAGTTGAAAAGGATTAAATACCCTTCACCGGGTTCATTGTAAGTCATATCAATCAAGTTTGTGTGATCAATAGAGGAGAGTTGTTTCTCGTGTTATTTTGTGTTAAATTGTGTTTCTCCTCTCTACCTTTCCAACGGATTGGTATTAGAGCTAAAGTTTTTGTTGAGTCAAAAGAGAGCAGATTAGCAGCAATCTGTGAGAGATAAGAGAGAAATTCTATTTTCTCTTATTTGAAGCTATAACAATCTGTGAGAGATAAGAGAGAAATTCTATTTTCTCTTATTTGAAGCTATAACGCATTTGGAAGGTTATACTCAGAGTGTTATAACACAGCTGGGAAACAACAGACGTCGCGCTAAGAGTGGTAAACTTACCCACCTTTCTGGGAATTTCACCCTAGAGGTTCGTTGGGTTACAACCTCCACAGAGCAGGGGCATGCTACTTAACAGAGACTCACACAACCATGCACGTTCAGAAAAACTAAATAGAGTAGAATGAGAAAGTTACCCGTAGGTCCTACGGTTGAAGAAGATCCCACGGGGTTCAAACCCCCAGCAACCGTCCTTCCTTCTTAACCTGAAAGACAAGAAGAAACAAGCACAAAGGACTGGTTGTACAGCATATATCTACTCTAAATGTTAGTGAGATTCATATAAAACATTAAATAAATCATAATGAATGCTTCTATAACAAATATTCTCATACATATAAGCATACACTAACACATTTATTTCGGGAACAGCATGATACTTCTGTATTATAAATAGCATGTACAAAAGTAACGAGTGGAGAGATCACCTGATCCTTCCACGGCCTTCGAGCAGGTCGTCGTCTGGATCCGTCCATCCCTTGCCTCGCTAAGTCTCCTTCCAAACTGGTGCATACGAGATGACATATAGGGAGATGTGCATCTCAAGGAAACAAGGGTTTCCTATAATGAACTGGGAAAGTGCGGGAGGCACGGGGAATCAGACTTGGATAGGTAATACCAACAGAGTATAATATCAATAATTCTCTCTCTCTCTTAGGCCATACACATGAGGGGTTTTTATACTCCCTCCAAGTAGTTTCAATAGTTGGCCACGTGCTGGGGTGGTTGAACTACCTGAGTAACCATCAACCCAGCCCGAAAATAGGGAATTTTTATATTTTTTTCATAATTTTAATGGCATACGTGGAAAAGTCTAGCTGGACTCGTGTATACACGCGGAAAAGTATGGGCATAGTCGCATATGGGGATTTTTACACTATTTTTAAGTGAATTTGTCCAAGTCTGTAGGAATGGGTGCCCAAAACCATCAAAGCAATCATGAATCATGTGAAGGTGAGAAATGATGCTATAACAGATGCCCCCTAATATATGAGGTCAGAAGGGGTACATGATGGCCGAAATGTATTATGCACATAGAAAGAACTTCGCAAGGACAAGAGAGGACTTCACCAGATTTCAGCCTACCAAAAACAAATGAAAGAAAACAGAGAGTCAACTCATGCTGAGGCGGGCATACCCATGCTCAATCAAAAATACATCATATAGAAAGTAGTGAATAGATCCAACATGTAGACAAGTATAGCTGAACTGAAAGTACACAATGAATCATCTGAGCATGGCCCAGAAGTGTAAGTCTGAATCAATGTCCAAGTATCACATATAGAAAGCTGATAAAAAATGGTGCAACTGGATGTCTGATCAAATAAGTAATTGAATCTCCAAGTACCGGATCATAAGAGGTGGATCAAACGGTACAATCACGCAACTCGGGGACCAACATATAAGATGCTGTTGTGCTGAACTGCAACATATAAGGGTGGACGGCATCACTGGCAAAAAATGAATGGACTGTCAAAAGTGAACCGAAGAATGCTGATGCAACCCGAGGCCTTCACCGATCACTACGGCACAATTCTACACAATGGGAATAAATGAGCTGAAGTCAACCATGTGAGAAATCGTTGGATTATTGGGCAATGATGTATCCTGTTAACCAACACGAGACATCCCACCGATAATGATAATGAGTGTCAAGGTGCCCCAGTACAATTTGACAAGTGCGAATGAATGAGTTGAAGTCGAACACTTGAAAGAATCTACCAATCAGGAGGCAATGATGAATCCCCACTGTCGATAGCGAAGAGTCTGCCACTGATGACTGCAAACCCTAAGGTACTGACAAAAAAGACTCTAGACCTTATTCCCAGAGCAATGAGTCGGAGTCGATGGGAAAAGATTTGCTAGAAGGAAGGCATTAATGCATCCCACATCAGTCTAGCGCGAGTGTAACCCGCAGGCCAAGATTTGGAAGGAATCGGACGAAGTAGAGTGATGGAACCAAAACATAAGTACGTTTCCGACGTGCACAAGATGAAGCTAGTGCACGGAAGAAACCCTCTGAACCAACCAATAATGAAAGCTGACACAGAGGCGAGAAATCCACCGATAGGGTCAAATGGAAATCAAGGTACTGCACGAATCCCAAGTGTGATAATGTGTGCTGACGTCGAACACAGGGGAAACCACTCAGTCAAAGACCCATGATGATGATCAAATGCTGAGCACAAGGTCACCTATCAATGATGAAAATAGGCCCAGGGTGCAGCTCTAGGTTTGCTCTCAGAGCAATGTGTCATAGTCAATAAGAGACAAACCCGCTGGCAAGAAGTCAATGAGGACCTTCTCAAACCAGCACGAGCAGAAGACCAAAACATATGATGTGATAGAACATGATACTGACAAGACCGGGAAGGCCGACTGAATAATGAGTCAAGAGACACCGCAGAATGGCCGACTCAGGCTAAACTTCCCTTGAACAAAAGCATGACTCGTGATGACCATGGCAGTAAAAAGTGACACTGTATAAGTCTGTTATGCAGGAGGCAGAACAAACTCTCCATATGATTGGAAGAGATAACCAACCGGGGGAGAACCGACAAGTGAAACATGGTAAAGGCTGAACCTAGGTCAAAACTAAAACCATCCCAAATGAAGGAAATATATATAAGTATATGTGCTTTGTTCAAGGGCGACAAAACTGACTCTGTACTGCCATCAAAACAACGAAGATACATCCCGTTCCCGCTCTTTTTTTTATATTTGATTTTTTTGTCTTTTTCATATAATAAGCCTGAAAAAGAATAAAAGAATGTTATGGTACAATGGATAGAACGAGTATCAAAAATCAGATGCACTAGTTCCTGGGATTGGAACAATCCTATGCTCAATGCAAGGTGGCGAAAACTGGTAAGCGATACTCAGAGGAACGTTCCATCCATGGGTAAAAGGGTGTCAAGTCGTGATAGCTAAGTGCATGCAATGGTTAACTTGTACAGATAGTCAAGGTCAAAAGTTGGCTTAAACATCGAGTCCAAATGAAGCCGGCTAAAGGCCAGGATAAACAAGTAGCCAATATGCAATGCGGTAATACAACTTAACGACACCAGGGAGCCTCTAGGGTATAAGCCAGAAAAATGATAAGTGATGAAGGAGAAGAATGAAGCTTCAACACGAAAGACATGGCGGGACTAAAGAGGACTCCCGAGCCTACATAAAAAGCAGCATGGGAAACAAGTGATAGCGAGGAACTAACTAGGAAGCCCATGTAAAGGAAGGCTCTACCATCAAGTCATGATTAAAAATCGGCGAGTGAAATGGGTGTAATACTCATGACTTGATGGGATCGACCCTAAGGCAAGTGATCAGTATGGAGGCTAGTATGCAAGATGCAACGGAAAGTGATTCCCTAACCTATATGCTAGTGAAGATCATATACCTGCCGTGAAGAGTCGGAAATCATGGATCAAAAACCGGGAAAAATCTCAAAATCGTCAAAATGTACCTGAAAACATACCAAACTGGGCACTTCCAAGCAACCGAGTTATGCAGCTTAAGATAGATCGAAAAAATAAGCATAAGGAATTTTTGTGAAAATTTTCAATTTTTAGCCATAAATAGACAAATTACCTCTCATTTGGTTCATTATTACATAGCTGATTTGGAAAAAGTGCTCTGGAGCAAAAAACTTCTTTCGTCAAATCAGGAACAACCGACCGTCGGAACTCAGCGAAACTTCAGGTAGGCTCCTTAATCATCCTGTTTATTCATTTTGTCCGTTTGGAAATTAAAATTAAGTGATTTTTAGCTTTAAAACCCTTGCTAAAATATACGGACTTGCGCATACGCGGGTTCGTTAAAGGAAACTCGCGTATACACGCGACTGTGCAAAGGAAAAACCACGTATGCACAGGTCCGAATGCAAAAAAGCATGGCTAATGCATAATTTGATGAAATTTCTCAGAATGAATATCTCATGGAGGGAACGTGAGCATAGCGCAATAGACCAAGAGGTCATGCAGGATCGCGCAGCGCAAAATATCCTTCGAAATTGCGGATTGTTCAAATTCTTTAAAATGCCAAATATGAAAAGCAACGTGCAGTTGCTAGAAATGCTCGTAAATTACTGGGAACCAGATCAGGATTGCTTCATTATTGATCAGATGCCAGTACGTATTGAAGTGGAGGACATATATTTCATTACTGGACTCTCCCGGAGGGGAGAACTAGTAGACTTGCATGGGAAGCCCCTGGGAGGGTTAACGGTGGAAGATTATGTCCACGTATATTGCGTATCGGGTTCCAAAAAGGTTGGAACGCAGATTGCCATTAAAGATATCAGGGATTTGCACATGAAAATCCTCCTTTTCATCATCAGCAGAGTGGCAGGATCAGCCTCTCTACATCAGGCGTCCAGGACGCAAATGAGCATAGCTGTAGAGTGTTTGACTCATGTTTATGATTGGTGCACAACCCTGTTACTGAACATGAAACAACAGCTGACCTCTATTCGCCAAGAAAAGACTAAACACTTTGGCTATGGTACCATTTTGACAACATTCTTCTTTGAGAAGATTCCAGCTTTGAGACCCAGAGTCATCTCTACTATCAGTAGCCCGCGGGACCCAAGAATTGCCCGTTGGGCAGACATGATGAAGAGACTGGGGGGTAGTGAGGTACCCCGGACCACATGGGACGATGAGTTCTTCCTTTGGTGGGGAGAACATATCATCGCAGTGGACGACTATCCCTATGCCGGGATGGACTTTCGTGGAGATCCAGATCTAGTTCTTCCACCAGGCATGGCATGGGGAGCAGTCGGTAAGTTTGCAAAAAAATTTTGACTTATATGATTTTTTTGGATTTTTTCAAATATGTATGAAAAAATGAAAAACAAACATGTTTTTGATTGGATTCATAATGACTGACAATGAAAAATGATCATGTTTCAGATGTTGGACCAGTTCGTCCTGAGGGCCTTCCGCGCCATAAGCGCCGCAGAGGCGAAGCGGATACTGTGGATTCAGATAGAACCCTCCAGGCCGTGCAGAGAAACTTGGAGGGATTAAACCGCCAAATCCCTATGGCTGCCGTGGAGGATCTACCGGAAGCCATCTAGAGACGGGTGGTAGGAGTGCCCCGAGACTGGGTTAGACTATTCTGCCGAGTTGCCACTGCAGTTATGTTCTATAGGAACACGACTTCTGGGCAGGGACCTCAGGAGTAGACAGATTTTATGTATTAGATGACTGTATATTCTTTTTTGAGACTGAACATGATGGGGCATAAGCCCAAGTTTTGTATGAGATTATGGATCCAAATTTTGTAAAATTTTTGACACACCGATGATATATATACAGCGATATTTGATGTGATGTGATAAATGTATCAAATGTATGATGTTTTTGATGATTAAAAATTTATTGTATGGAATGATTAATATGCCAATCTAATGCTTGATTAGCTAATGAGTCAGCAAACCAATTGTCAGCTCGAGGAATATGAATGAACGTTAAAAATTGAAATGACCTTTGTAACAAACGTACCCTCAAGAAAAATCGTAATAAAAATGGATCTCGTACCCGATAAGTGTTGTTCAGCTGCGACACCACCAGCTGGGAGTCCAAGAAAACTACCAACGAATCAACACCCAAAGATATTGCCTCTGAGAGTAGATGAATGACTGCAGTGTATTCTGCTACATTATTAGAAGCAGGACCAATGCAGACCCCTCTTGATACCAACAGCTGACCGAATGGATAATGAAGCACCCAAGCCGCGGAAGCTAAGTTCCGGGTGTGTCTACTAGCACCATCGGCGAAACCAAAATGACTCATGACATCCGACACAACCTGCCAAAGCAGATCAAAAACATCACCAACTCATCAAAGATCGAAAAATCAATTAGATATGTACAAAGCAAAAACTACTATATACAAAAGCAAGATGCTAGGCCAAAGCCTAGGCATAATACTTCTTCGAATAGAGCCCATTTCGGGGCTCCGGCAACTCGTTCCCTTCGAAGTCAACCAAGGTATACGCTCCTTTATTAAGGACTTTTTTAACGATATAGGGGCCATACCACATAGATTTAAACTTTCCTGCCCCCAGGGCATCCTTTTCTTGGGCATAGACCAAAACAAGGTCACCTTCCGAAAAGACCCTAGGCTTGACCGCCTTATCGTACTGAACTTTTACTCGGTTTTTATGTGCTTCATTCATCGTGGCAGCATCTCGACGCTGCTCATCGAGATGTTCCAGATGAAGAAGCCGTTCTGCCAGACTAGAAGTGTCAGGAAGAAGTTAAACAGTTAATTTAAGAGAAGGAATCTCGCATTCAATAGGAAATACGGATTCCACCCCGTGCACTAACTGAAACGGAGTAAAGCCAGTTGCAGTTTTCACTGACGTCCTGTATGCCCAAAGTGCGGGATATAGCATAATATGCCAGTTGGATCTAGCTTTATCAATTGTCCTTTGAAGAATTGTCTTCAAGGATTTATTCACGACTTCCACTTGCCCATTGGCCTAAGGATAATATGGAGATGAATGCTCCTGCCGGAAACCCAATTTGAGAGCCAACTCAGCCATCATACTATTCTGAAAATGACTGCCATGGTCAGTGACAATCTCTCTAGGTATACCAAAACGAGCGATAACTTGGTTGAAAAGGAACAAAGTTGCAGTCTCACCATCGTTCCCAAAAGTAGGCATAGCCTCGACCCACTTCGTAAAGTAGTCTACTGCTACGATAATGTACTTGTGACCTTTTGCCGAAGGCAGGTTACAAGTAGTAAAATCAATACCCCACTTTGTAAAGGGTCCGACAGTAACGACTAGAAAAAGCGGAGCTGGATGAGCGCGCATTTTTCGAGTATAAACCTGACACGGATGACACTTCTTCACCGATTCAATACAATCTTTGAAAATCAAGGGCCAAAATTATCCAGCACGCAAAATCTTTTGGGCTGTAGCAAGCCCAGATAAATGACCCCCACAAGCTCCACTGTGAGAATCATTGAGCACAGCCTCAGCTTCTTCGAAAGTTAAGCAGCATCTTAGGATTGAATCAACCCCTTGACGGTATAAAGCATCACCAATAATCAGATAATTCTTGGCCAAGTGACGCAGCTTACGACGCTCATCTTTTGAAAAAGTGGAGGGAAACTTCGCAGTCTGGAGATACACAATGATATCCCCGTACCAAGGATCCTGTGGAGAGATTAGAAACAAGTGTTCGTCTAGAAAGGACTCATCATAGATCATCTCCTCTCCACAGGGCAACTCGGAGATCAATTCCGCAAAAACTAATGACTTCTTGGATTTGGCAGACATGAATTCGAGATCAAATTCTTGTAAAATCACAATCCATCTATTATATTTGCCCCCAATCACTCGCCTGCTGAGGACAAACTGAAATGGATTGGCAGCTGCCAAGACATAAGTTTTGCGAACAATAATGTAATGTCGGAGTCGCTGCACAGCATGAACTACTGCTAAGGCTAATTTTTCTATCGGAGTGTATCACAGTTCAGGTCCTACCAGTCCTCGACTAAGGTAGTAAATAACATGCTCTGCAAGAGCATCATCTTCCTGAACCAGAACCATACCGATGGTAGATTCTGCTGTAGCCATATACAAAAGAAAATCTCTGCTATAATCAGGTGGACTTAGTAAAGGAGCAGAGGTCAATGCCTTCTTCAGGGCATCGAATGAGCGTTGAGCGTAGTCGTCCCAAAGAAAAGGAACTCCTTTCTTCAACAGTCTCATATATCCCTTTGTAATCTCATCATAGTTGACGATAAACCTCCGAAGAAAATTAGACTTCCCTTGGAGACTTTGAAGCTGACGGATTGAAGACGGGGGAGGCAACCGAAGTATTGCCTCAACCTTGAAGGGATCTACCCTTATCCCTTCCCTAGACACAATAAATCCCAACAGCCGACCGGATGTAACCGCGAAAACGTACTTGTTCGGATTCAATCGAATTTTATAAAAACGACATCTTTCAAATATTTTCCGGAGGTGACCAGGATGATCCATTCTCTTTCGAGAATGAGCAGCTAGATCATCTAAGTATGCCTCGATAATCTTCTTGATGTCGTGGAAGGCGTAAGACATGGCCCGCTGAAAGGTAGCCCCAACATTTTTAAGACCAAAAGGCATTTTCTTGTATGCAAACGTACCCCAGGGACAAATAAATGCAGTCTTATGTTGATCTTCAGGATGGATAGTAATTTGATTATATCCGGAGAAATCGTCCATGAAGGAGAAAATCTCGTTACCGGCACACTCGTCAATAATCTGATCGATGAATGGTGTGGGGTAATTGTCTTTAGGACATGCCTTATTTAGGTCTTTGAAATCGATGCACACTCGAATCGTTCCTTGCTTTTTATCTACCGGAACGGGGTTTGAAACCCATTCAGTCAGAGGAACTAGGAAAATGAATCCCGCCTTAAGCAGCTTTTCAACTTCAGCTTTGATAGCTGCTGCCTTCCTAGGATTGACCAGACGAAGTTTTTGCCTAACCGGCTTAGCATTTTCATACGTCTTGATCTCATGCTGGACAATAGATGGTTCTATGCCAGGCATTTCCTCATAAGACCAAGCAAAAACATCCCTATACTCTTTGAAGAGCTCAGTATAGATTTGAATCTCTTCACGGGAACATTCAGCTCCAATGAAGACATTCTCGATAATATTGGGATCCCTGGAAATGTTCACCGGGATAGTAGGAGAGATCACAACCATGTTCCCTTCAACATAAACATGTGTTGGTGCCAAAGGGTTCAAGACTGGGTGAACAGGACCAGGAGACTAAGGACTTGGAAAACTAGTTTCAACTTCGTTCAAGTCAGGTAGGAAGTAAGACCGATGATGCAAGTCATCCCACGGTCTATCTATACCAGTCATGGCTTCCAGGATTGCCTCTTTAGATGGAAGAGCAGTATCAAGGCAATCCTGGGCTGAAGAAGAACTAAGCATCCAAGCCGAAGCCACATCACCATCCAACTCTTCCGGTGAAAGAGGAGTTGGGATAGATTCTGCAGTGTCAACAATAGACTGATATGCAATTTCAGCTGCAGAAATCGGAAATGCCATTCCGCCCACTTGACCTTCCGCTAATGTGGCAGTAGGGGAAGGTAAGGTCCAAGGGTCCGAAAAATAATGAGTTCGAAAGAACTCTCTTTGAAGGGGAGCCTTGGAGGATGAAATAGCATTAATATGCACCATAGGAGGAGGAAGATCGAAAGTACCCATCAGAGAAGAATACATTCCAACTCCTAGATTCTCAACAGGCGCCTTAGTATTATCCAACTTAGGAACAGATGAGTCAGAAGGCGCATCCAGGTCTACAGGAGGACAGTCCAATTGATCCACTGTAACGATCCTCCCTTCGTGGGGGAAACATACAATTAATGAGGATGCAATGGCATCCATCTAATAAATCCAATTCCTCCCCAACAGAAGGTTGTAGTCCAAGGCTGCATCTACTACCTCAACCTCTATGTTGACAGTTTTGCCCCCAACACAGATGGGCAAAGCCGGGACAATACCATGGGGTATGTGAGAATGACCATCGAACGCAGTAAGAACAGTGCTAGATGGAACAGCTTTGGGAGATCCAAGTGTCTTCCAGCATGCGAGAGACATCACGCATGTAGAAGCACCCTCATCAACAACCGTTCGAAAGATATTGCACTTCCGATACGTCGATTTAATATGGAAAGCCATGTGATGAGAAAGTCTCTTCTTAAAATTAGTCATATCAAATGTAATCAGAAGAGAATTTTTCGGATCAACAGCCCCAATGGCAGTGAACAAAGCACTGCGCTGAGCCAGACAAGACTGGAGTACCTCTAAAGCTGACATAGCACAAGGACTCTGCGCCAGATCTTCTACAATCGAGTAGTTCTGGGCAGCCCTTGCATTCGGATTAATTGTTGACCGCTTAGAAGATGCCTTGGGCATCCGAGGCATAGACTCAACAGTTGGCTTCGTTATGTGAAGCGGCTCAGCAGCATCAGGAACTTCCTTAGCTTTCAAAGATTCCTCTTCACCATAATCACGGGATCTCGTAGCGATATCCACGTGAGCACTCATCATAAAGATGTTCGGTGGAATTTCCCCTTCCTGGGTACCTCCAAAGGAAGCCCCAGGATTTTGGTTCGCGCCAACAACTAATTGCTGCCCTTGGGGAAAAGGGTTTGTTAGCACAGCCTGGGAACTAGAAGAACCCTGCTGGGATAACAGGCGCTGAGCATCCTAAATTTTAGGGCAAAGGTGTGTGAGATGGTCTCCAGCACAAAGCTTGCATGGAAACTTCACTTTCTTTTTCTCCTTTTGACCCTCACCAACATGCTCGTTGGCTTTATTTGCATTTCCCTTCCCGTTCTTGCCCTTCTTCTTGTTATTTCGTCCCTTCTTCTTCCCATCGGATTGTTGATTTCCTTTGGGATCAGAAGCTTGGACAACATTTATGGACAAAGACTGGGAAGGTGATGAATTAGCAGGCACAGCCTAACCAGAAGGAGTAGATTGTAAAGACAACTGCTGCAATTGAGAAAGCAGGCTGCCTGCACCACTATTGACCGATCCGACAAGCCCGTCACCATGCAGACCAGGTTTAGTTTTCGACAAATCCAATTTGGAGCGAGGAGCATTGGGCAAATACTTATAAAGTACCCCAGACTGAGAATAGATCAGTTCTAACTGCTGGGCCCTAAAAATGGCCTACTCCTCCGAAAATACCCCAGATAGGGATACATCCTTCGAAATATCTGACTGCAGAGATTTCAGAAACCACTCGAGAAGGAACTCACCTAGAATATGAGCTTTGATAAGCCTCTTCCTTCTCCTCCATTCCTGAATGTGATCAGAAATGTGAGTTGCCTCATCCTGCTTAAAATTAGCCAGGAGTTCGGTCCCAGCCTCATATCTGACAGGCAACTGAAAATGGTTTAGAAATGTGACGGCCAGTTCTCCAAATGTAGCGAAACTGCCCCCAGTGAGCTCTATATACCATTTGGCAGCATTTCCAGTTAGGGTGCGTTGAAATAATCTCAACCTAATCGAGTCATCGATCAGGGAGTTCGAAGAGCACCATAAGTGGAAAGTGGTGATGTGGTCCACCGGATCCTCTCCATTCTTACCTTCAAACTTTGGAATGTCTGAAGGAAGTTTGGTCGGGACCGGAGGCCACCCCGAACTATAACGAATCGAGTCATTAGTCAACTTTGACAAATCTGGCAAGTTTAACGTTGCCAGAAAAGGTAAGCGAGGCGGAGCCTGAGGATTCCATCCTTGATGGGATGGATTCCCAACATTCTGAAAAGAATAACCTGGATTTGATAAGGCACCAGGTTGCCAAAAAGGACTCGTAGACAACGGAGAAGAACCTCCTCCCCACGCCGAGTTACCAAAGCCCAGACCAGTTCCCCCCGCTGAAGTATTGAATGAAGAGGAGAGCCCCTGATAGGGGTTCCAGGCATTAGACAGAGGAGAAAAGGTCTGGTAAGCACTTGATGAAGGGAAAGAAGCATTCCCTTGATGACCTGCGTAAAACTGATTCCCTGCCCCCACTATAGTAAAGACAGGATTCCATCCTGTAAAAGTAGTCGAACTTTGCCCCCCAAACCAAGGGTTGAAACTCTGGGTCTGGGACGTAAACGGAAACGACCCTAAAGAAGGATTGGAACTAGGAATGTGCCCATTTCCAAAGGGAAAACCCTGAAATGAAGCTGATCCACTAGCCATGTTAGACATGGGTGTAGATCCAGCTGAAGCAGCGGAAAAGGAAAAAGAGGGATTCCCACTAGAGGGCATCCCTAAACAGAAGGGACCAGAATGAGAAGCATGTGCTTGGGTGAACCCAGAGCCAAACACAGTAGCACTAGAAGCAATCGAAGATGAAGCAATAGTGCCCCCTGCTTCAACAGAAGCAGGAGTCTGAATGCCTGCAGCACTCACGACAGAAGCCGCGTTCCCAGTCGTGGCCATCGAAAGATAAGAATGATACAGAAGATCCGGCGGTCTCTTCGACTCAGGTCCGATGTACTGAACAACGAACGGATAATCAGGAGGAAGAGGAGATGGACCTGTAGCGGCAGGCTCAGGTATGTCCTCAATCTGAAAATATTCTTTCTGAGGAAACAAAACTCGCGAGGTGAGCGGAACGCTCCTCTCGGGACCGACACTAGAATCAGCTACGAAACCTTCATACCTTTGTGGAGGATCTCTCTCCACAGCGTCAGACTCCACAGGGTGGTAACCACCTGCTAAATCACTCCTACGCCTTCTCGAAGAAGGCTCTAAACTCTCGGGAGATAACCCCCGGATTCTCCTCGAACGTCGAGGCACTTGATCAGCCACTTTTATAGATTTTTTAAATTAAACTCAAAAAAGTGAAAAGCTAGGCAAGCTAGGAGCAAAGAGCACTCACTAAAATAAAAATCCCTGGGATACAGTCAAGCAAACAGCCTCCAAGTATTTCCACTCCGGGTGGTGAGGACTGGACACCAAAATACAGGAAAGCGAAGTATAGGACCTCCCGAAAGCAGTCTGGGATGATTAGGGCCCAGAACAACTAGCGAAGGTATCATAAACAGTTACGCCGACCTCCAAACGACAACCTTTGCCGGCTCAAGCACCCAAGCTTCATAAGGGCACCCCCCAGAAGTACTGCTGAAAGTGATGCGACGTCTGCCTCAGGTACCATGGGTATTCCCCCCCGCAGTCACCTGTGTGGAACCTAGGAGTGGCAACTATGGACACCAATCCATATCAGAAGCTGGGCGGAACGGTCTTGAGGTCAGATTCAGCTAATCGGAGGGGGGGTATCCCTCTTCTCAACCTTCACTTCCCCTCGCGCTTGACTCTCGGATGAGAGCTTTCCTAGTCCACCTCACGGAGTTGGATTTCGCTCAATTAATCAACTTCTATGTTTGTTTGAGCGGCCTTGGAGAGTTAACTCTCCACTCACCTATTCCAAGGCCCTACAACCTAGCTAGTTGGTGATTGACACTTAGAAAAAATTGCTAGTTGATTTTAGATTAAATCGCTTATTTTAAGGGCTGTTATATTAAGTCACAAGGATATGGAGATGAAACGTATGGTGTTTTTGACGCAAAATAAATTAATAAAAACTTAACTACATGCAAATGCAGTTCTTTGTCTTTCGATGAAGAGCAATCTCTATACAGTTTCTACGAGACTAAAAATTGTATTTTTCTTTTCGAATAGCAAACTCACACTCACAAAAACTAAGAAATTGACTAAATGATTAAATGCACCTAATGCAAATCACTACAAGCATGTAAATCCTAAGATGCAAATCTCTTAAAGCAGAGTGAAATTCCCAAAAAGTCCTTCAGTTTTAACTATTCTTTGGTTGCCCAAAAAGCTAGTTCTCGAAATCAAGAACTCTTAAAATGAGGACACCAAGAACACTTAAAAACAAGAAGAAGAAATCAATGATAACTCCTCCTCAAAATCAAGCCAAAAACTAAAAGCAAGAAACCTCACAAAAGCTTCAAAAGTTATAGCAAACGAAAATGAAAATGCAACAACAAAAGAAAATAACAAGTGAAAATGTTTTTTAAGCCTTTGAAATGCAAAAACAAAAAGAAAAGAAAATGTTTTTTGAGCTTTTTAGTTTTATAAGGAAAGAGCTCGAAAAGACCAAGCACAACTATCAAAATCCAAACCAAACAGGACCGAATTCCAAGCACAAACTTCAACAATGCTCCTAAACCTTATAAGGCTAACTCGTAGCAAGATCAATACGAGCAAAAGAAGACCAGAAAACTCAGCCACTCAGCCTAGACAAATAGTGCAAATTCGTCGCAAACAAAGACTCCAAAGAAGCAAGAAAAGCTCTTCAAAAGTTGCAACAAAAACCTAGCCTATGGAACTCAAGAAAACCAATCAAAAACGAAGCAAAAATCGCAATGCAAAGCACAACACAAAGATAGGAGCGAGTCAGTGAGCAGAAGCTCTCTGTTCTGATAAAGCAGAACAGCCAAGAATGCTCAGAAAGCGATCTTGGAACTCAATCCAGAAGTGCCAGCACCAGAAACAACACTTTGCCAAAAAGACTAGTTTTCAATCAAACGAAAGAGAGAAAAGACATGAAACCACTTCCTTCACAATCCAAAGAGCACAGAGACTCTGTAGGAATAGGTCTCTACAGTCAGAAAGGACCAAAAAGTCAAGAAACTCAAAAATTCAAAATCTGCCTAGGTATACGCTACTTCACAGCTATGCAACAAGCGTGCATACGCGTCTGTGCTAAGGGAAACTCGCGTATACGCGGGTTCCTTTAGACAAACTTGCGTGTATACGCGACTGTGTGCAGAAAAAAGCGCGTATACAAAGGTAAATAATGAAAAAACAAAAAGGACAAGCCTGGAAAAGATACCAGGACTTCAAACTGACTGCAAGAAAGTAAACTGGACTGCAAATGAAAGTTAAAACTGTCGGCAACCTACCAAACAGCTGAAACAACCCAACAGGAGAATCACAAGAATGTGATCCCCAGCGGAGTCGCCAGTTCTGTTTCGGGGAATTAACACCCTAGAGGTTCGTTGGGTTACAACCTCCACAGAGCAGGGGCATGCTACTTAACAGAGACTCACACAACCATGCACGTTCAGAAAAACTAAATAGAGTAGAATGAGAAAGTTACCCATAGGTCCTACGGTTGAAGAAGATCCCGCAGGGTTCAAACCCCCAGCAACCGTCCTTCCTTCTTAACCTGAAAGACAAGAAGAAACAAGCACAAAGAACTGGTTGTACAGCATATATCTACTCTAAATGTTAGTGAGATTCATATAAAACATTAAATAAATCATAATGAATGCTTGTATAACAAATATTCTCATACATAAAAGCATACACTAACACGTTTATTTCGAGAACAGCATGATACTTCTGTATTATAAATAGCACGTACAAAAGTAACAAGTGGAGAGATCACCTGATCCTTCCAAGGCCTTCGCAGACCGTCGTCCGGATCCGTCCAGCCCTTGCCTCGCTAAGACTCCTTCCAAACTGGTGCATACGAGATAACATATAAAGGGATGTGTATCTCAAGGAAACAAGGGTTTCTTATAATGAACTGGGAAAGTGCAGGAGGCACGGGGAATCAGACTTGGATAGGGAATACCAACAGAGTATAATATCAATAATTCTCTCTCTCCCTTAGGCCATACACATGAGGGGTTTTTATACTCCCTCCAAGTAGTTTTAACAGTTGGAAACAGTTGGCCACGTGCTGGGGTGGTTGAACTACCTGAGTAACCATCAACCCAGCCTGAAAATAGGGAATTTTTATATTTTTTTCATAATTTTAACGGCATACGCGGAAAAGTCTAGCTGGACTCGCGTATACACGCAGAAAAGTACGGGCATAGTCACGTATGGGGATTTTTACACTGTTTTTAAGTGAATTTGTCCAAGTCTGTAGGAATGGGTGCCCAAAACCATCAAAGCAATCATGAATCATGTGAAGGTGAGAAATGATGCTATAACAGCAGTTGTGTTTTGGAGGCGGAAATCGGGAGTCGAGACTGAAAATTACAAGTAGCACGATTACATGTGATGGGAGTGTGTTGTTAAAGTAAGCTAATTACTCCTGCATGAAGAGTTTGTTATATTTATAGAGTCTGTTAATTGAGTGTTGATTCAATTTGAGTTTAAGTGATATATGAATTTAGTGATTAGTTGCATGACAAGTTATATTAGGTGAGTCAATAGTTGAAAAGGATTAAATACCCTTCACCGGGTTCATTGTAAGTCATATCAATCAAGTTTGTGTGATCAATAGAGGAGAGTTGTTTCTCGTGCTATTTTGTGTTAAATTGTGTTTCTCCTCTCTACCTTTCCAATGGATTGGTATTAGAGCTAAAGTTTTTGTTGAGTCAAAAGAGAGCAGATTAGCAGCAATCTGTGAGAGATAAGAGAGAAATTCTATTTTCTCTTATTTGAAGCTATAACGCATTTGGAAGGTTATACTCAGAGTGTTATAACACAGCTGGGAAACAACAGACGTCGCGCTAAGAGTGGTAAACTTACCCACCTTTCATGCACGTAGGTTCCTTGGTGTTTTCTATGTGTTAAGGTACTAACATGACACATTGCTACCAGGAGAAGCGTTAGCATGCAAGTACACAACCCTACAGACGCGTTAATAGTGAAAAAGGGTGTAAAGTCATAAAAAAATGAACGAAGCTGAGAGTTAAGAAAATAAGGTAACGTGGAGGTTATATATGAGAGATATATTTTTAAAAGATTTTTTTTGATATTTTGTAATAATGTATTTGAAAAGGGATTCATATTTAATATTATGAAAGAGTATAATAAGGAGTTATAAAGGTGAATGGTGCATGGTTTACAAAATAAAATTGTTGAGATATTTTTGAAGAAGGTATTTTCATAAATTAGAATTAAAAGAAAAAGAAAGGATTTTATTAAAAAAGAGAGATTAGGGCTTTGCAAAGTCCATCAGTCTATAAAAATATTTTTGGTGTTTTGGCAAGCATGACATATTTTTGGGTGAAGATTGTGCCTTACAGGGGCGCATATTAAAAATCACATTTTTTTGGGGGGAGATTTGGAAGATAGACTCATGCAAGAAGCTATAAGACAGAGGAATGATAATAGTAATGGTTCACAATGTGACCGAAGAAGAAAAATAAAAGGGATAAAAAATAAGAGTCATAGATTATTTCCATGTTGAAAAAGGTTCAAGCCGCAGCCGACGAACTAAGATGTCTAGCAGAAGACATAGATTCCCTAGCTTTGAGTTTCATTCAACAAGCAATGGATTAAACAATTATGTCGAAGGTAGAAAAAACTACAACTTCCAAGGAAGCATGGAAGATCTTGAAAGAATAATTTCATGCAACGAGGAGTTACATGAAGTAGAAAGAAGTGTCACAATTTGTTAAGTCACACACAAATCTGAGAGTAGATGACAAAGACTCTAAGAGGACAACAGAGCTTGGACAATCCCACTCAAAAGTGGAAGATGGTCGTGAAGACTATAAAATTGAAACCCATTATGTAAGCATGCATATAGATGAAGAAGATGGAATGTAGATTGAAAAGAGAGAAGTTGGAGTCTTTATATGTGAAGCAGAGCGAGAAAATATCAATTCTCAAGCACTCCACTGTAATGCGGATAGTGCAGATGATGGTGAAAGCCATTATGCAAGCATGCATATGGATGAAGAAGATGCAACAGAGATTGCAAAGAGAGAAGTTGAAGCCTTTGTATGTGAAGTATGGCATATCAATGTTCAAGCACTCCACTGTCATATGGATGGTGAAAAATATGGTGAAACCTAGTATGCAAGCATGCATATAGATGAATAAGCTGCAACTGGGATTGCAAAGAGAGAATTTGAAGACTCTCTATGTGAAGCAGAGCATGAACATATCAATTCTCAAGCACTCCACTGTAACATGGATGGTGCAAACTATGGTGAATCCCATTATGACGAAACACATGTGGATGATGACTACAAAGTGAGATGTACATTGGTGCATCCCTACACAACTCATGGATTTGATGAAGCTGAAATTGACAATGAGCACATGCATGCTCAGATATCCCACCATAGGGTGGATGAACATTATGTTGATGATATTCTTAGTTTATTTTTTGAAACAAGGATTGATTATGGTAATATGGTAAGTGCCACGTCTCATGAAGCATTGAAGGTTGAATCTTCCTTTGTAGCAACAAAATATCAAGTAGTTAGAATTTCTCATGAAGCAATACATGATCTAGCAGTAGCTAATGAACAAGAAGAGGATAAAGTGATTGAAGAGTTTTTTATGAGAATATCCACTAACAACATAATAGTAGAAGACAACCTCCATGTAGTGAAAAATAAGGTAGAGAAGGAAGATGTAGAGCAAGAAGATGTCACTGAAGAGCATAATAAAGATGTTTTTAACATTATTTTTGAATATACACGTACTCAAAATAGCATGGGAGCAGAAGTTGAAATTAAGGTTGTTAATAAACTTGATGCAAATTTGAAACTCATTGAAGAATGGATTCAAAATCCAATTGAACAAATTGATTCGAGTCTTCAAGCAACATCTTGAATAGAAGAATTGAACGAAATAGTGAATAATGATCTCGAGTTTGCATATCACAAGAAGAAAGTAGCAATATCTGATGATGAATGTGAAGAGAAGGATATGGAAGCTTCTTAAAACAAGGAAGAATACATTAAAACCATTTTTTTGCAATGGAGTCAAGAAAAGATAACATTGTGCTATCAAGAAATATGGCAGAAAGAAAGTCAGCAATATGAGGCACAAGAAGCAGAGCAAAGAAGACAGTTTGAGGATGCAATTTTCTGGCATCAGTCCATGTTTTAACAGATAGTTGAAGAGGAAGGTGTAGAAGACGATCAGATTGTTTTTCAGCACAAAATCAAGACAAGTCAAAGAAAAATTGCAGCAACAATAAGTGAAGAAAGCCTACAGCAAGAAAGTGCAACAAAGAATGAAGCGAATTCAAGGATATATAATCTTTAAGAAAAGAAAAATAAAATGCAAAACTATAAAATTTTTGAGTCATTATAAGCCTAGCTGAGACATGGATCAGCAGACATGTTTGAGTGATAATTGAGTCAGTTTCTATTGTAATCCTAGGAGCCATAGTTCAGTCATGTTTGGGTTATGTTGAGTCATACGGTTGTAATTAAGGGGGAGTACTAAAATAAGCTAATTACTCCTGCATGAAGAGTTTGTTATATTTAGAGTCAGTTAATAGAGCGTTGAGTCAAGTTGAATTTAAGTGATAGATGAATTTAGTGAGTAGTTGTGTGATAAGATATATTAGGTGAGTTGCTAGTCGAAAAGGTTTAAATACCCTTCACCAACTTCATTGTAAGTCATCTGAATCAATTTTGTGTGATCGATAAAGGAGAGTCGTTGCTCGTTTTATTGTGTGTTAAATCGTGTTTGTCCTCTCTGTTGTGTGTTAAGTTGTGTTTCTCCTTTCTTTTGTGTATTAAATTGTGTTTCTCCTCTCTACCTTTCCAACAATTGTGAACTATGCACTAATAAAAGCAATGGTCAATACAAATGGAAAATGCATAGATACTAGCAACTACAATGGTTTTAAAATTTAGAGTTATATATATATATATATATACATAAATAACAAATTTGCGAAGATTTTGTCAACCCTAAACTAAATTTAGGGAATTAATTTTTCTTTTCCCTTTCTTTTTATGGTTATGTAATACTTCCGAGTTAGGCGTAAGGTTTTGTGAACTCCATCTGATAAAATTCGGCAAAATTTTAACTTAAACCGTTAACCTCATGAAACGTGATGACTTCTATTTAAAATACTATCTCTTTTCTAAAATCATTTTAAAAATAAGATTTTATAATAAATTTCTTTAAATTTGTATTTAGAAATGACTTTCATGCCTAACAATACACAAGAACATACTTTTTATTATTTTTAAATATTAGTTTTTAGATATCGTATATTATTTTTTTAATTTTTATGCTCTGTTTTACTATGTTTTATAAATATATTAAAAATTAAAGTAGTTTTTTATTACTCAGCAATAAATATGAAACTCTTTATTTTATGATATATTTTTTATAATTAAAATTAAAAAATAAATTAGAAAATTATTTTAGAGAGTAAGGATAATACTAAAGATATTATTACCTTCAAATATAATTATAAGTTGTGGGATAATAAAGAGTTAGAGGGGAACAGGAGGTAAGGAGGTGACTCTAGCTAACCATAATTATCTTTCTATTTTGTCCAATGCTAAGATGAAAATGAACATTGCAATGATTAGAAGGTTGGTCTATTTCAAAACACTTTGGGACACCTTTGGGATATTAAGAAGGTTGAAGAAGAAAAACACTTTTTCTTGGATTGTTGGGCTTTTACTCACATTGTTAAAATGTGTAATTCCTACTTGTCCAGTTGTGACTCTCTATGTATAGAGTTTGTTCCTATTCAATAGGAATTAGCTAAAACTAGTTTCCTTGTTTGGTGTGAGGTTGAGATATTCCCTCAACCAACTTAATGTACGTTCAAGATAGATTTCCTATCTTGAGACTAATTAATGTATAAATGTATGTAATCTATTTAATTAATAATATAGTTTGCATATTAAAGTTTTATTTTGGTATCAGAGTTTTATCTTGGTATCAGAGATTTCTTCTATTAGCCTTAGGAATATGTGCAAAGGCAGTACATCCAAAGACTCTTAAATGACTCACATCAGGTTTATAACCATGAAGAACCTCAAAAGGAGTTTGAAAAACTAATTGCTTAGTGGGACATCGATTCTTCAAATAAACAACAGTGTTAATGGCTTCTGCCCAGAAACCATTAGAGATGTTCTTACCTTGAAGCACACTACGAGCAGATTCCACCAAGGTTCTATTCCATCGCTCAACAACACCATTTTGTTGAGGGGTATGCGTTACTGTGAACTGTTGTTGAATCCCATTAGATTTACAATAGCTGTTAAATGCATTTGACTTATATTCAAGGGGGTATGGAATGTAAGCCTTGTAAAGGCATGTGTATCCCCGTAAAAGTTCGTGGTAATCTCAAAACCACTTTGTAACTACAGGTTCATGGTTAGCCAGAAACCATTTTGCAGTGTCAGTTTGTGGTCAACTAAAAACCACGTATAATAGTGAAGCAGACTGGAAACAGGTCTGTGTCAGTGTTTGCCACTGAAGGAAGAGCATGGTTACGGGTCATCCGATAAAACCCATGTTGGAGGGGGATCTGTAGATACAGGTACATGTATGTAGTGATAATGGTTGACAGAACCATGTATACGAAGGACATCCTACAAGACCAGTGGTTGCAGCGGTTGGTACCCATGCATTCCGATGGATGGTTGCTCCTTTATATGGACGTCGAAATATCCTTTTTGTTATGTTTGACCACAACTAGATTTTGCGAAGTGATATCAAGACAAGTAGTCATTAAGGGGGTGTGTTGAACTGTGTAATTCCTACTTGTCCAGTTGTGACTCTCTATGTATAGAGTTTGTTCCTATTCAATAGGAATTAGCTAAAACTAGTTTCCTTGTTTGGTGTGAGGTTGAGATATTCCCTCAACCAACTTATTGTACGTTCAAGATAGATTTCCTATCTTGAGACTAATTCATGTATAAATGTGTGTAATCTATTTAATTAATAATATAGTTTGCATATTAAAGTTTTATTTCACATTACTTCTTATTTCCAAAATATTTGCCACACTACTCACCTTTTTGACATGTTAAGTCAACAAAACTACAATGATCTAGGAACATTTCATTCCCTTTTTTATTTATCATAGAAATAAAATATGAAACAGAGCAATTAATCTCTTACTTTCTTAAGTTTTGATAGACCTTATTGGTCTTAGCAGATGTTAATTATTATCATCATCATTAATAATAATTATAAAAAAAATTAATATATATTTAAAAAACATGTAACAAGATTCTTAAATATTTAATCTATTTTACAAATAAGTTACAATACCATGATTCATTCATATCACATGCTCAAAAAAAAATGATAATCCATAATTACTTGTAAGATAAATTTCAAATTTTAATTTGTGATTACTAATAAAAATATTATAAAATATTTCATAAAAATTATATTCTTACCATTTACTTAATAAATACTAATAATTAAATTAAAATTTTAAAAGAACTTAGGTATATATGTATGAAATACACGGCAGGCTTTAAAGGAAAAAGATAAAAAATAAAGAGTCCTTATTCGCAATCACCTACCAAGAACACCAGACATCAAGACAAACAAACTTACCTCTGAAAGGCATTTGGAGAAGGCATACAAATGTTGTTGAAGTAGTTTTTTTAGCTGACACATATTCATCCATATCTGGATGGTGAATAAGGAAGGAGAAAGAACCATTGTCTGGAAATAAATTGGCCTACCCATGAAAATCTCCTATGAATATTATAAGATTAACGCTTGTGCCAATGCATTTTATTTATTTTGTTATTATTTATATACGTCATCATATGATCATCAAATATCCATGTCATTTTCCTGGTTGTATTACCCATTGTGCCAATTCGCTGTGTTATTTTGTTATGAGATTTTACGATGAGTGCGACATGCACATCCATCTCCATCTTGCAGTACTGTGTCATGGTGCTGAACCATGTGCTGCATGCACTATTTTTCTTTCTCTCTTCTTCTTAAGGTTTGTCAGAGTTTTTGTTGGCATTCGATCTCTTCTCACTCATAATGCTTCCACCAGACTGCCCAACTACTCCAGTATACCACAACCTACGCGGCATACTTCTTTATTCAGATCTTTAATGTTACTAAAGAATTTTAAAGTCAACCAGAACGCAGATTTTCCTGTCGGTTAGCTATTAAAAAACTAAAGAAGAATACGCGTGTCGCATTAAGTCAATGATCATAGACGAATACTCAGCGGTCTATCGTTCGGAACGATTCACAGGTGGGCCGGCCGAAAGTTGAAAGGGCAGGTAGCCGCCATTGTTGTTGTTCTCGTACTCAGTATATACAAAATTCAAATTGCTTTAAGTACCTCCTTTTGCTTTTTTTCCATTATAAAATAGTAAGCAGAAAGAAAAATATTTGTCCTAATAAACAACCATTCCAACTCTATAAGTAATTCTTCGTATACAAAATCCCTTTGGGAACAAATTTATCTTTAGTCTATTTTAGAAAGTGCATTTTTTAACCACCTTATTGGGTAACTTGTTTATAAATTTATATAAAAAAAGTTAGAAACAGAGTATAAACACGCTCCCAAGAAAGTTACATACAGCCGTAAGCTACCTGTTTCCTTGAAGCCACATCTCAACCGATTGTCTTATCAGCATTGGAGAGAGACGGCTCTCATGTCACCAGCTCCGAACGAATGAGGTTGTCATAGAGAATTTGTTATGGACATAGAGAGGTTGTCATCAAGTTATTTCATAACATTTCTATATTATTCTTATATGACATTGTATTTAATTTATTATATGAAGTTTAATTTTGTTAAAAGAAAGTTTTTTTTGGGTTATTCAAGTTCTCCTCAATGAAGCTTTTGTACACTAGAAATTTTAGAGTTGGTCTTAAAAGTTTAAGATTGTAAGCAGGCTCATAGTTATTTAAAATGTCTAAATTTTTGTTTGGTTGTTTATAGAGTTATTTAATTTGACACTATTTCTCAACTCATGGATATCATACTTTTATTTAGATTTCATTTGTGCAAATTATAAGATGTTCAAAATTGTAAAGTTTAATTAGCTCTCCATTAAATAAATTATTTGCGAGATTTTTAGATTTTTTTTTGGTATTTGTTAGTTAAAACAAGGTTCTCATCTAGACTAGAGGTGATCAATTACAATTATAGCATTGCAGTCTACTACCTTCATTTCTCAATATAAATATCTTGTTATAATGTTTTGTAGGAACAATTCTTATCTAGATTATTTTTCTTATAAAAGGTAGACATAATAGACATGAAGAAACTGAATTCTATATAGATATTCTTAGCATTAATATTTAAAAGCATCATTTATATGTAGTTATTGAGAGGGTATTTCTTATAAAGTCAAATGTGAGGACAAATGTTCATTTTTATTTAACTAGCATAGATCCATCTTAATTACAAATCTAATACCGGCCTAGAGAGATCATATTTCTTCACATGCAAGTCTTTTTTCATTGTTTAAATTGTATTTTTGAATATTAAAGAAAGTATATGTAAGACTAAGTAAAAATGTTTATATATATATATATATATGAAGTTGATATCTAAATAGATTAGTTAAAATAGATCTTCAAATAGTTTATTTAAATCTCTTGTTAAACATCTCATTCACACATTTTTTTACTTCTAATTACTTTACAACATATTAAATTTTTTATAATAATCACGGACTTTATTTTTCTATTTAGAACATTTGTTTTTTAAAATAACATTCACACATTAAATTTTTTATAATAATAATGAACATTATTTTTCTATTTAGAACATATTTTTTAATTTTTATTTTAAATGTAACATTCACACAACATTATTTCTATGGACATTAAAAAAATAATTTAATTGTTGTGAACATCATCATAACACCTACATATAAACACATTATACCACATGATTATTTATCAAACTCTCAGGTTTATACATATTAATTACATCAACTATGAAAATGCTATCCACAAAGCACTCATATGTTCATATATATGATTCCAACATTAGTATTCATCCTAAAATAATATCTAATTCTAATTTATCACTTTGTGCTCTTTAACTCTGGAATTTACATATATTTACTATGCCATCCAAATGGAATATATATATATATATATATATATGTATGTATGTATATGAATTACCACGGTGATCATTATTGATTTCTCCATATATTCTCATTACTCTTGATTGTATTTCTTTAAGTTTACCACATCCGAGTTGGTGTATGCAATAATGTTTTTGACCTTTGTCAAGACGTATCTCTAACACTAGATCTTGTTGTATATTTTCATATTGTAAAGTTTTTTTTTATTGCCAGTACAATTTTCATTTGGAGGTGTTAATTGTTTTAATCACTTCACATCTCGACCAACGTGTTAACCTCCACCTATCCACTTCTCTCGCTGCCCTTTATCCCGCGCTTTTTCTTCGGGTCTAATCCAGCCGTTGTGCTCGGGTTTTCAGCTCTACGATTTTTGTTCTTCCTTGTATCTATCATTAGATGGTTTCCTCTGCAACACAGTGTTGCCCGTCGGTATGACCATGTCACATTTGTCTTGTCGGTTCATAGAGGTAGTAATGCTCATTGTTTTTGCTGGTTATTTCGCTTGTGTTGGTTTCTATTTCATTGTTATCAGTTGAGGAAGCTGAGACCTCGGTCCCTACCATAGGGGAATCCGATGGTATGCTCTCAGGTGATATATTATTTTCCTAGGGTTAACGGTTTGTAACATAATTTATGGCTTCTCCCTGCAGATAGTATTTTTATTGAGAGCGATTATAATGCTCTACTACTCTTGTTGGTTCTTTTAGTTTTTCAAATTTTTGTCTCCGTTTCAATGAGGCATACTGGCTATCTTCATTCGGTGGAGAAAATGCTCAAGCCTTCATGGCAACCTCGACCCAAAAAAGTAAGAAAATTGCAATCATGGCTTGTATTATTATTTATATTTTGTTTTCATAATTGATTTTTTTAATGGCTGAGACCTAACAACTGTAGTTGCGAATGCACGACCTGCATGTCCAATTAGGGTCGGCTGCAAGTTATTCACGAGAGCCCTGCGAATTCCCTCCTAGGTAAGCTCTTTCCCCAATTACTTTTGCTATGTTTATATATATTAGCTGAGGTTTCTCGTGTTTATAATCACGGCCACCCCTCTGTCTCTTGCAGGGACTTGGGATTTTCTAGTGCTAATTATTTTCAGCCTAGCCATGAGTTCTATTTTCTGGGTTAATGTTTTCTAAGGAGTTTACAAAGGCTCGACCTTCCTTCACAAAATTGTTTATATTTCCGTTTATTTAACTACTCTGTATATGAATAGAACAGAGAAAGGACTTCATCCTTCAGTTTTATTTCTAAGTTATTATTGTTTTGGTGCTGATTCCACTAGCCCGACATTCAGTCGAATGACAAGACTCTTTATTTGGTCATTTGGTTCCTCTTGCATGTACTCATTTTTTGCATTTGAGTTATTCCTTTTACTGTAACACTATTTCAGTTAAACAATGTAAGAGGAATCCTTTCTGTAAATGAAGAATATATGTATTGTACATTTCCAGGTTAGATGATTATGTTCTATTGGTTAGTGTCTAGCATTGCTATATGTTTCTCATTATTTAAATTATGAAATCATAATTTTACTCTACACTTTCTTGCTTACCCTTTTCAATCTTTTATGCTATTTTATTGTAAATTTGTGCATCCCTTGTCATCGGCTCAAGGGACATGGACCCCAGACCTATTCGATGGGTCTGGGTGCTAAACCCACTGGCCTAAACTCCTTGAATTATTACTATATTAAAACCCTATTGTCTATATTTTTTTGCTACTAGCAGTTTTCTATATTCACTGTAACATAACCTTGGTTATCAATATGGAAATGCTTTATCTACCATCGCATTTGATTATAGTAGTACTAGACTTTTCTGAAACAAAAAATCAGGTTTTGCCATAAGTTATATTTACCGAGTATATGGATCATACTCCTAACTTTACACTTGTAATAAGTATAGCAGAGTATAATTTTATAATTGCAACATATAGTAAACCATGCCCATAACAATTATAACAGAATAGTAAGGCCTCTCTTGCTACTAGGAATTTTAAAAAATTGTAAGTCCAAGATACTTAAATGTCTATCTCAGAGGATTCTTTCAATAACTGATAGTCCTCCCAACATTGAGGGAGGAAATCATATCCTCTACTCCCCCTTGCTCCTCACCAAGGCCTAGGTAGTTCTCTAAGACAAGAAGATAGACCTCAGGATCATAATCCAGTCTTTACTTCACTTGGTAATTTCTGAACTCCACTAGCTTCCTCACTAGCAACAGCCTGTTGCTTAACCCCAACATTCTCCCCTTCCCTTCTCATGATTTTTCTTTTTATCCTTTTTGCGAAGGTAATTGTCTGTCTCTACCTTTTTGCCTTGGGTTCTTTGAATCGTTTACCAATAAGTTGCTTCATTTTTACTCCAGACAATTATTAATTAACTTAACAAAAAAACAAAAAGATAATACATTCAAGTATTTTTAATGAATACTCTTATTTGTTACTTATTCAAAATGTGCAATAAGAAGTCTATTAGCCACAAAATGTGCCATAACAAGTCTATTAGCCATTATGTAAATTAAAACAGGATAGACACACAAACTTACACATCCGGCTATGTCTCCAATCCCTCCATAAGAGAATTTCTTATTCCATAATAGCCAAAATAAAAACCATTATGTACCAGAGACCTTACATTTTTCATGCTCCCCAGTTTCAAATAGAAATATAATATCATTTTCACTTAGGCTCCATTTTACTATAAGAATAAATAATTATGTACCAAGAACCTTACATTTTTCATGCTCACAAGTTTCAAATAAAAATATAATATCATTTTCACTTAGGATCCAACTTACTATAAGAATTTTACTCGATAAGAAATAATAACAGTCACATGGATCTGGAGCTCTGGAGCTCCAATTTTATGTTTAATATTATGTTCTTAGTATAGAGTAATTGTTTTATCTTTGGTAATTGAGCTTGGTGTGTTGGATTGAGATCTCTATTTAGAAATATTCCTAGGTATTTTAAGGTCATAGTTTTGTTGAATATGCCATATTTTGGTCATTAGAAACAATGTTCAATTATTTCTAGGAATATTTGTTGTTTCAATTTATGATTTATTTTCTATTTTTTAGTTGAATATTGCTGAATTGTCTTCATTTTTCTACTCTTTCATATAAAAAATATGAGGTTGGAGTCTTTTTTTTTTAAAGTTATGGTTTAACATTATTTCTAAGACTACAATGGTCTTCAAACTCTCTTTTTTTTGGGTTGATTGTGTCTTTTGTTGGATTTTCCAAATTTATTATCAATCATTTCTTCTAACTTTACTTGAACTTCCACTTCTCTCTTCCTCTCTCTAATTTTTTTTTCTCTTCCTCTCTCTAATTTTTTTTTGTTCATATGGATTATCTAAAAATTTTAAAATTATATATTGTAAATAGTTATTCAATTTGTTACTCAAAATCAAAATTTATTATGAATATCTACAATATGTTAAAATGATAATTTTATATATTTTTATCGTATTTAACTTATCTAAAGAAAACATTGTAGTTTGTAGTTTTGTATTTATATAACATAGTGTTTAAATTTCTTATATTGAATATTTATCATTGCATTTAAGAGAGTTGTAGCTGACGAGGATGGAAATGTTGCAATGGCCTGTAAATGAGACATTATATTAAAAAATAATATAAATAATAAATTTATTAAATTCAATCAGTTATAATGTGATTTTTTAAATAATAAAATTATAAATATTATTTTTGGAAAAAATTATAATTTGAATGATAGTTTGTAGATTTATGTGGTAGAAGTTTAGACGTTGAGAAATCTGAAAATACATAGTCTTCATTTTTATTTTTCTATGTTTCTAGTATAAAACAAGAATCATTATCAAGACGAACCTACAAAGAAGAAAAGAAAAAGAAATAAATAAGTAAAGGAAGGAGAATGGAAGGAAGAGAAGAGCCCACCAACTCAATGATAAAAAACAAGGAGTTAGTTTTAATAACAATATATTAAGGTCTATGGGGTCTTGGTTAAACTGTGACGAGGCAAGTTGTTGTAGCACTCATCACAGGTTAAATTCCCTTCCCTGATTGAGGTGATGTATTTGGACATGTTGATGAAAATGGAGTAAAAAAAAAAAAGTGAAAAATGAAAAGAACTACCAAGCTTACAAAAAAAATTAATAATATATTAAGATTTATTTCTTATTATTAATTTTTTTATTTATATTTAATAATAGTGTATTTTATTTAATAATTTTTTTTTGAGTCATATTAATGAAGGTGATTAAAAACAAGATAATGTATAATGGCAACTAAGATTTAATCTAAATTCACTTAAATTCACTACAATATTAAAGAAATTGATAAGGATTAATAGAAATTTAATTAGGTTAGCATAATGAATAAATTTTTATTATATTACATATTTACATAGATCACTATGTTTTTTTAGAATTAAATAATTAAAAAGGGAAAGATTAAGGAAGGAGAAAATTGGGTTGATTAAAAGTTGGGTTGATTATCAAAGAACTAATGAAAGGAGAGGGGTACTAAGACTAAAACCAATGAAATGAGGGAGGAGAGAAGTACTAAGATTGAAACCAATGAAATGAGAGGAAGAGAGTGTTAGGGAAAAAATTGAGGAAAAATGTGAAATGTAAAAATCAATTTAATTTACAAATAATGATTTATATTTGAAAACATTATATTTTACAATTTCATATTTAAATTTAATTAATAAATTTCAATACTTAATACTTATTTTTTAATATATATATATATATATATATATATATATTGAATTAAAAAATTTTAAAATGTGTGAAGGAAAAATATGAATTATATATGTGATTATATGTATTATTAGAATTTTAAGGAAATTGAAAGTAAGAATATTTTTATATTTAAAAATTTGAAATTTTAGAATTTTAATAAGATTGAAATGAATAAATTTTAATATTTAAATCAATCTCATATATATATATATATATAAACTTGAATTAATATATATATATATATATATATATATATATATATTGAAATGTGTGAAAGAAAAATGTGACGTATATATGTGATTATATATATTATTAGAGTTTTAATGAAATTGAAAGTTAGAATATTTTTATATTTATTGATGTGAAATTTTAGAATTTTAATAAAATTGAAAGTACGAATATTTTTATATTTAAATATGTGAAAATCTAAAAATACAATTTTTTTCAGATTTTACATTCATAATAAATTTGATTTCTTTAATATGAATTAAAATAAATTTATAATATTTAATATTAATTAAAATAAATCTATATTATTTATATTTACTACACAATGGAAAATAATATTTGTTCTTCCCCTTTCCATAAATATATTTATTGCGTTGTGTTAAAGGTGAGACCATGAGATCTCACTTACGTTGCAGTGTAGACTTTACGAAGGGAGTTGGTGACACGAAAAACACGGAATATTTTTGAAGATTTATATCAATTTTATGCATAAAATAAATAATAGTGTTGTGCAATAAAGTGGTTAAACACAGGGACTGTATAAAATAAACAAAAGATTCTGGAACCCAATGGCGAGTCGTTGCTATATATATATGAAGATAAATGAAAAGAAAAGGGCTAGGGAGGCACTCCCTGCAACTAACACCTGAAAGGAATGTGAATTACATAAAACTAAATAAAAATGAAAACAATTACAATGGCGGCTACTTTAAGCTTTGGTCCGTCTCCCTTGGAACCTGAAAACGTAAAGATAGGAATCAATCATCATAACGCGTAGCAGCTGAACAGTTTTCTTCCATTGAATTCCATCAGTTTTCTATTCTTCAATTCAACAACACGGTCATCACTATTTCGCACCGTCTCTCTCTTATCCCTAATTCATTTACGTTATGGATATTTCAATAACGTGACTTCGCAATTTATTTCAACTCATGTTCCATGGTCCAACCGTTGGAATTTCTCAATGATTCCAAACAACACAGGAATAAAATTTCTCCAATTTCAATACAGAGATTTAATTAAAATTTGTTTAACAGAAATGGTATAAAACAACATAACTATTTCATTAAAAAAAAAATCTATATTGATATTCTTTCTCCTTAAGAGATTACAAATACGGAGTCTCTTACTTCCTTCAAACATTCATAAAGTTACTAGATAGTCAACTTTCTGTTCTGCACTTTATGTTCTCTATTTCTCTTTAATACAGAGTCAAAAATAAAAAGATGCACACATAGTGCTCTTCACGGCTTCACTTTTTTTTTAATTCACTTTTCTATCTTTTATATATATATATATATTATAAACATATTATGTTTATAATATATATACTCTGTTGCACGGGAACGGCTCCCGAGAAATGGGAAACTCGTTCCAGAGGTTTCTTCGTTCTCGAGAGCTTTGGAACTATGTGGGAACTTACCATTTTTGGTAGAAGCTGGGGCACGTTCCAGAATTTTTGACCACTGTGATGATTGCGGCGTTTCCAACAAAACTTGCCACCAAAACAAAACTTCCTTAAACGTTTTTAGTAAGTTTTATCAAAAAATAAACTTCATTTCTATAAATTTGCCCCAAAATCTGCAAAAAAAAAAAAAAAATCCCTTCTCAAAGTACACGCAAAAAAAATATTTTTCTCCCCAAACTCACTCACAATCTTGCATAAAGTTTGTCCTCCATTCACTCCATCACTGTAATTATTAAATTATTTAAGAGTGCAACCTTGTATTCATTCGCAAATAGTGCCTGAAGCAGCGGTTCTCTGTGGCCAGTAACCTCAGTGAGTTTTCAAATACTTTGTTTTTTCGGGACATTTAAACTCCAATAGTGAGGGCTTTAACTTTTCAAGGATTTCTTCTTTCATGTCCTTTCTGTTTGCGAGCTCTTCTGTGGGGCTATTTCATTTTTTAGTCTTGTTTTATGTGATGTCTAAACTCTGGTTTCTTGCTTCCCTTATGTGAAATTCCTCTTGCCATTAATATGTTAGTTTCATTTCCTTTCAGTTTCAGAGACACTCTTTGCACTGGTTCTTGTAAAGATTTTATATTTTTTCATAATAAAAAGTTATATTAAGTTAGTAAATGCATCAATGATGTGTCTGAAATTTCTAGAATTAGTAACATTGATGCTCCTTTGACAAGTACAAAGTATCAGACCCATATGCCACATTACAGAATTCCACAGATAAATTATGTAATTAAAAAAAAAAAAAATTATAGTAATATTACCGCTCCCAATTAGTCGTTTCCTGTAATTTTTAAGGAAACCTCTAGCCGTTCTGGACACCCGTACCCAAGTTCCCAACATTTCCACGTTCCAGAAACTCATGCAACATAGTATATGTATTATGAAATTTATATGTCTAATATATAATCCAAAAGGTTTTAAAGTAAAATTGCCGCATATTAAAACATTAAAAAAAACTTTAATAATATTTTCATTGGGGACATTAAAACTTTAAACAAAAATTGTTTAATAAAATCATCGCATCTAGCTTCTCCATGGCTGACTAGATTCCAAACCATGCGATCATATTTCTATTGGCTGGTGGTGGAGCCCGATGGACTTCAAACAATCTTCAAACGTATCGCATCGCAATCTATATGACTTGGTTTGTGGGTGGTCCGAGTGATAAACTTAATATTTTTCGGATGCGATATGCGATATGTGATAGAGGAAATATCGCATTGCAAACTAAATAACATAGCTTTGTGGCTACAGCAGAAAACTTTAAAATGTTGCAATGTGCGCTGCTGGAAAAATAAAAGGTATGTCAAAAATCAGGTTTCAAAACATTAAACGGGTGCTGGCAATTAATATGGTTGGTGGTGCAAGTATAAATGTGGTATGGTGCAAGTTTAAATTACTGGGTTGCGTGGTTTGAAAACCATGGTTCTACACGACAAGAAAGATCTACGACCACACAAAAAATATAGACTTGTAGGCTCAATCAAATTTGGAATTCATTGCTTTGTTGTGTACCAAACAGAATTTTAAGTATTCACTGCTACCGTTGTCCTTCTGGTCTTCCTACCATTTAATTTCTTCTTCTTCTACAAATTGTTCGGTTGAAATTAAATTCCAATACTCCCCCTTAATCTCAACTACTGAATTCTCTTCCATACCGAAACATTTTCTCAAATAATTAAAACTTTTGTGCCTCAATGTTTTTGTTAAAATGTTTGCAAACTGTTCCTCTGTTCTGCAATGTTACAAAATAATTTCCCAATTGTTCACTAGCTCCCTGATATAGTGATACTTGGCATCAATGTGTTTTGTTCTTTTATGAAACATTGAATTCTATGACAATGCTATTGTTGAGCTATTATCACAGTAAATTGTTATGTCTTTTACCAGTTCATGACACAAACTCCTCAACATTCTCCTCATCCAAATTGCTTGACATGCTACTACTGTAGCTGCCACATACTCTGTCTCTGCTATTGATAAAGCTGCAATTGGTTGTTTCTTAGAAACCCATGAAATTATTCCTGAACCCATATGAAAATCATAACCAAAGGTGCTTTTCCGGTCATCTATATGTCCAGCCTAACCACTGCCAGTGTATCCAATCAATTCAGAATTTTCTGAAGTGGTATATAAAATTTCATACCTTTTTGTTCCTTTCACATTCCTTGCAATTATTTTTGCTACTTGCCAATGTGCCTCTTTTGGCCTTTCCATAAATCTGGAAATTAAACTCACAGCATGCATAATATCCATCCTAGTTGCAGTCAAATACATGAGGCTGCCAACTATTCTCTTGTACAAACTTGGATCAAAATCCTTGTTGCTGTCTTCTTTGCTTAACTTCAATCCTATCACTGTAGGAGTAATTTATGCCTTGCACTCCTGCATATTAAATCTTTCCAAAACTTCATTTACATATTTAGCTTGAGAGATAAAAAAATTGTTTTCATTTTTATCTACTTCTATTCCTAAGAAGTATTTCAACAATCCCATATCTGTCATCTCAAATTCATCCTTCATAACTGTTTTAAAATTCTCAATGAGGTAAGCATCATTACCTGTAAAGATAACATCATCAACATACAAAACAACAATTAGCATCTTACCATCTTTCTCCTTGATGTATAATGTGGGTTCTCTTTCACATTTCTCAAACCCATTTTCCAGTAGATAGGCATCTATCCCACTGTACCATGCTCTTGGTGCTTGTTTCAGCGCATAAAGATCTTTCTTCAATCTGCAAACTTTGTGCTCTTGGCCTGCTTTCTCATACCCCAGAGGTTTTTCAACGTAGACCTCTTCCATCAATACTCCATTTAGAAATGTTGATTTCACATCCATTTGGTAAACCTTCCACTTGTGTTGTGCTGCTATGGACAACACTACTCTCACTGTTTCCATTCTTGCAACTGGTGCAAAAGTTTCCTCATAATATCTTTCTTGTTGTTGCTTGTAGCATTTGACAACAAGTCTGGCCTTGTGCCTTTGAATCTTATTTTCAGCATTGCTCTTGGTTTTATAAACCCATTTCACTCCAATAAATTCTTTGTCTTTTGGGAGATCAACCAATTCCCATGTCTTATTATTCTCTATTGCATTCATTTCTTCATCCATAACATCTATCCATTTTTTATCTTCTATAGCTTCTTGAAAATGAATAGGATCATATACATGGAAATATAATTCAAATAAATAGTTCATACATTCATTTCCTGCCTCTTGCTCATAAATCTCATTCAGACTTTTGAATCTGGTTCCTCTTTCACTTGCTGAACTTGTACTTGTAGAAGCACTCAAATCTGCTCCTTGTGGTGTCCTTAGAGAAGCACTGTCATCACTTCTCAAGGGTGTTCTCATTCTTGCTTGAGGTGTCCCTTGTTGTCCTTGTGTAGGTGGAGGGGGTGATGCTAATGAGGAATTCATTTCAGCCATCTCTTCCTCATTATCATCACGAGACAAACAACTTTTTACATTCACTGTTTTTTCAATGCTTCCATGCCAAGCTTCTTCCTCAATGAACTGAACATCTCTGCTTATAAAAAAATTCTTGGTGGATGGGTTATACGACCTGTATGCCTTAGATTCTTCACTGTATCCAATAAATATGCACTTATCCTCCTTACTGCCCAACTTCTTCCTTAGCTGATCTGGAATGTGTGCATAAGCCACACAACCAAAAACTCTCATCTGGGTGATATGCTGCTTTATGCCACTCCATGCTTCTTCCAGAACTTTGTTCATGATAGATTTGGTTAGGCATATATTTAAAATATACGCTGCACTATGTAGAACTTCAGCCCAATATTCATTTGGCAAATGTTTTTCCTTCAACATGCTCCTTACCATATCCATGTTGGTTCTATTTTTCCTTTCAACAACTCTATTTTCCTCCGGTGTGTACCTTGCTGTAAATTACTTATGTATGCCATTTTCTCTGCAAAAACGCAAAAATTATTTTGAGATATACTCACCTCCTATATCAGTTCTTAAAACTTCTATATGTTGCCCACCTTGGATCTTTACAAGAGCCTTAAAGTGACAAAATTTCTCAAACACTTGACTCTTATATTTCAAGAAATAAACCCAAGTTTTTCTTATGAAATCATCAATAAAAGTCAGTATATAGTGGCTGCTTGCTACTGAAGGTGTTTGCATTAGTCTACACAAATCTGAATGTATAATTTCTAAGGGTGTCTTTGATCTTATTCTCTTTCCTGATGTAAAATTTTCTCTGTGTTGTTTGCCCAAGATGCAACCTTCACATAGGCTGTCTGGTTTCTCAATCAATGGTAATCCATTTACCATTCATTTACTACGCAACAAATTCAGACATCCAAATTTGAGATGTCCAAATATCAAATTCCATAACCAATTTTCATCTTTTGCTTCTCTTTGAAATGTCTCTTGTGTTACTGCTGCCATTTCAACTCATTTCTTCAAATCTGCGCTCATCTTGAGAGGGAACTTTCTATTCCTTGTCATATTCACTTGTGCAATGCATTGCTTTCTTGGTGGTTTATCCATGATCGTGCATACATTATCTTCAAAGAAGATATTGTACCCATTTTGAATGAGATGTCCAATGCTCAAGAGGTTACACTTCATACCAGGCATGTAATAAACATTTGATATGGATCTTCATTCTCCTTTCTTTAAAAAACATCCACTCTGCCTTTTCCCATGACAGAGACCTTACTGTTTGTCCCCAATGTTACTTGAGACTTTACATTTTCATCTAACATGGAAAACATGGAAATGTTTCCAGTCATATGGTTGCTACATCCTAAATCTAGAATCCATATATATTCATTTTTTTCTTCAGCCATATTACATGTTAAAAACAACTTCTCTTGACTGATATTTTCTTTAGTAAAATTAGCACTAGGTCTATTACCCATGTCACTATGTTTCTTCCTACATTCAATGGAATAATCGCCATATTTCTTACAGTAAAGACATTGGACTTGGAGTTTATCATACATTTGTCCATATGCTTGACTTTGTCCTCCTTGCTGGCTGTTGCCTTGACCTTGGTTCTGATTTTGATTGCTGCATATTCCATTTTTATTTTCAAAGATATTTCTTCCTCCTCTGTTTTCGCTTTTGCGTCTTCCTTTTCCTCTATAGTTTCCTCTTCCTTGACCTCTTCCTCTTCCAAAGAAATTTGGTTCTTGAAGGCATGCTCCAAAGATGAGTTTGTTTTTCTACCCAATCTTTGTTCATGAGTCATCAATGATGCATGGAGCTCATCAACAGTAAACTTTGAGAGATCTTTTGTCCCTTCAATGGTTGTGACTATCACATGAAACCTTGAGGGTAAGCTCTTCAACACTTTCTCCACTATTCTTCTTTCTTCTACTGTCTCTCCATGAGATCTCATTTAGGTGACCAACCCAATCAGTAGAGTAAATAATTAATCTATTGTATCGGACTCCATGCAAATACCTTCAAAATCTCTTCTCATTCATTGAAGCTTTACAGTGTTTACCTTCTCCATTCCTCAGTAGGTTGTCTGGAGGGTATCCCATGCATCCTTGGACCTCTTAGCTACTACTGTCATTGGGAATACACTTTCATGCACAACTTAATAAAGATAGAAGAGAGATTTTGAGTCCATATTTCTATTGCTCTTCAGCAAATCCTTCTCTGCCTGTGTTAAGGCATTAAATTCATTTTCCTCTGCTGGTTCTTCTAGACCATCTTCAACAACGTCCCATAAATCTTGAGGGGCAAACATGGCTCTCATCGTGATTGCCCAATAGTTATAGTTCTTCTCATTAAACTATGGGAGTTTCTTATTTCCAATACTCATGCTTGTACTGGCTCCTGCCATGGCTAGCACACTGAACTATTCTTTAAACTTAACAGTGTTTTTAAACAAGTTGTCTCACTGTTTAAGAGACTAACTCTTTCTTTTAAAAAAAACTTCTCTGGACTACACTCCTTTACAACAAACTCAAACTCTATTTTTTAGAAATACCTCGCTTTTGTTGAGCCTTCACTCTACTGTTCAAAAGCTGCAACAAGCTCATTCTTCTTCCTTCAGCTTCTTTGAAAAACTTCAAAGAGCATGGACCAGCTCCGATACCATGTTGGAATTTCTAAATGGTTTAAAACAACAGAGGAATAAAAATTCCTCAACTTCAACAAAGATATTCAATTAAAATTTGCTGGACAAATATGGCACAAAACAACAGAATTTATTCTTTAAGATAAAACTCTATTACAAACTGATATTCTTCATCCTTGAGGGATTACAAAAATGAAACTTCTTGACATGCAGTGTTCTTTTAGAAAAAACATGCTCTCTGTTTTTTCATACAGAGTCTCTTACTGCCTTTGGGCATTCATAAAATTACTACACAGTCAAATTTATGTTCTCAGCCTTCTGGCATAATACACTTTCTGTTCTCTGCCTCTCTTTAATGCATAGTCAAAAATAAAAAGATGCACACACAATGCTCTTCACGGCTTCACTTTTTTTTAATTCAATTTTCTATATTTTTATATATATTATAAACATATGATGTTTATAATATATATATTATGAAACGTATATATAATATATAATCCAAAAGGTTTTAAAGTAAAACTGTCGCATATTAAAACATTAAACTTTTACCAAGGTTAAAAAAAACTTTAATAATCTTTTCATCGCAGACTTTAAAACTTCAAACAATTTTTTTTTTAATAAAATCATCACGTCCAAATTCTCCATGGCTGACTGGATTCCAAACCATGCGATCAGATTTCTATTAGTTGTTTGTGGAGCCCAATGGACTTCAAATAATCTTCAAACGTATCGCATTACAATCTATATGACTTGGTCTGCGGGCGGTCCAAGTGATAAAATTAATATTTTGAGGATGCGATATGCGATATGTGATAGAGGAAATATCACATCACAAACTAAATAACATAGTTTTGCAGTTGTGGCAGAAAAATTTAAAATGTTGCGATGTGCGTTGCTGGAAAAATAAAAGGTAAGTAAAAAATTAGGTTTCAAAACATTAAACGAGTGCTGCCAATTAATTCGGTTGGTGGTGCAAATTTAAATGTGGCATGGTGCAGGTTTAAATTGTTGGGTTGCATGGTTTGAAAACCACGGTTCTACATGGCAAGATAGAGCTACAGCCACACAATAAATATAGACTTGCAGGCTCAATCAAATCTGGAATTCATTGCTTGGTTGTGTGCCAAACAAAATTTTAAGTTTTTAATGTTGTCGTTGTCCTTCTAGTCTTCCTACCGTTTAATTTATTCCTTTTCTACAAACTATGCGTGTGGTTGAAATTAAATTCCAATACCAACAATAGAAGGATTCTAGGGAAGTCAAATAATTGCAAATTACAAAACATTTTGAAAATATTGCCACGGTTATCGATTACCTAAGTCTGGGTAATAAAAATATAATTGGTTTTAATTAAACAAACACAAGTTAGAGAGATAAACCCATATAAAGCAAGAATACAAGGAGCAATAAATTTCCTAATAGTATATTCATTAGATTATATCAATCTCTTACGTCACATTCACATTTAGATTACAAATGGTGGTTTTAGGCCACCATAACAGTTATGCCAAATTCAATTATTTTAATTTGACTTGGCTTATCCAACATAGTCAGATCAATAAAGACAATTTATTGACATAAATAAAGCAAATCCCTTGTAAATTCTTCGCGAACTTTTGTGACCAAGCACTTCCTCTTCTTGGTTTTCACTTTTCATTTTTTTTCATCTTTCTACTTATTTTTACTCACAAAATTGTTAGATGATCCAAAAATAAATATTATCATAGGTTATAAAGTTTGAATAAAATAATTATTAATTTAAGATATTAAATTAATAATTATTATTCTAGAATATTTAATTAGTTTATGGAGACATTTAGAATTAGCTTAATGTTGTAACAAGATATGACTCTCCAAATGTGTCGTATCTTAGGCCTTTTTGTTAGCTAGTTATTTGGAATAGTATTTAATGTAAGTGGACACTTGTTATTTAATAAGTGATCCATAATTAGTGGAATTTAGGACATTGAGCATATACATAGCTTATTGTAAGAGTGTTTTTCTTGTTCGGATGTAAACTCTTGCATAATTCCAAATGTAATTGTTTTTCTGATTAATATAAATTACGTGTCTGAGGACACTTTGGCCATTATTGTGGTATCAGAGCTACGGTAAGGGTGCAGTGAATGTGAGGAGGAGATTCCAGCTCTACAAGTTCTTGGAAAAATCCATTGAATTGATCAAAAAATAATTGATGTTCTTGCAAACACATAACACCTATGATCTCCATGCTTCGACAGAACAGATGCTAGAGCTCCCACAAAGCCAATCCCCAATACTGGGATTCTTGTCATAGCAAGTTTCAGTGCACGGTTGTATGCTAATAAAGACAGGTCATCTGAAGTTCCTTGAGATGCAAAATTTGTTGGAACCTTACTCTGCAGCAATTGAACCATGGAAGCGCAAGAGTAGGGCACCACCACCTCAATAATTGTAGAAGACGCCTGGGGTACAGACATTAGTCATCCCAATGCCTACGATGCACCTCTGCTCAAGTACAAGACGTCCTGTGTTGGAGAAGAATGAATCGACTCTATCACTGCCTCCAGGACGAATGCCAACCTGAAGATAAGCCTTTTAAATTTGATAAATGCCTTCCTTTGAATGATGAACAACTTTCTTAACAATCAAAGACTCTCTGAATGATGGAAATCTAGGTAAAATTTTGCAGGAATTGCAAAATATTGAGAAGCTTTAATATTCCACCCATTATAATGAGCTTGAACTCTTTCGAAAAGTCTTGAAGAAGTCTGGATGATGCTAGAGCTGAAGAGTCACTCCGTCAGGTGCTCGGACGCTGTGGTGGTTGTACTCTTATATGATTCGTAGTCTTGTTTTGAAATTGCTGATATCGAGCATGCAACAAGTTTTCCTTTCCCATGGAATACCCACCGGATTTGTGTACATAATTTTGATCCCAGTGAAGAAGCCAAATCACCGCTCAATAAGCTTGATGTGGAAGAAGAAACCAGAAATTTAACACTGTCACTATCCAGAATATTGCTGGCCTAATTCAAAATATTAACTGGCAGAATATTGCTGGCCTAATACAAATCTGAAGAGCACTGAGTAAGGTATACTTTGAAACCGATTCCAAAGAGGGACCAATGGTAGAAGAAGTCAAAGACTCAAGTGATTATATTTTTTTTGTAATTGAAATTGTAATTGGGATCATAAGGTGGCATAGCACTATGTATTTGGAGGAATAAGTAGAAATATATATATATATATATATATATATATATATAGATATATATATATATATATATATATATATATATATATATATATATTTATTTATTTTATTTATTTATTTATTTATTTATTTTTCTTGAAGAACATTGTAATATTTTTTTTGGAGTAATAAAGAATTTGTAATTTGTTGGAGTAATAAGGTTATTTGTAATATTTTTTGAGTAATAAGGTGATTTTTTGTAATTTGTTTCTAGAGAAATAAGTGTGACTCAAAGCAATTTTACTTTCAAGGGGGGTAAATTTTTTTTTACCAGATTATGCAAGAGCATCATTGTAAAAGTCAAATTTTGAAAGTTACCTTGTAAATATTTGAGAAATTGACTACAGCCAAGTGCAAAGCTCAGTCATTTTTATCCTGTTTCAATAACTATACGAGGGTCAAGGCCAAGCCCCGATAGCTCGTTTTTGAGTGGTGTGTTTCGTGTGACGAGTTGCTCAATTTTTTGTGCTTGATTCTTTTGGTGCTCTGCTTCAACACTCTAATGTCGAAATTAATTAATTTGTTCTCTGAAACTGATAAGATATAAGGAGTGAAATCCTATAAGATATGGTGACATCTAATTGAAAGCACTCTTATTTTTAATGAATTGTGGCATGGAATTTGTGATGGAAACATTAAGCCAAATAAACCAACAGATCTAGATTCACTTGCAAAATGGGAAATAAAAGATGCCAAGGAATTAGCTCTCATAAAAGCTTCAGTTAGTAATGAAATGTACATACACATTTAGAATTCCTCATATGCATGGGTTGCTTTACATACGTTCAAAGATCTCTTTGATACACAACCTAAATCAAAGAAAGTTGATCTTCAATTAAAATTTCTTCAACAAAAATTAACTGAAGGTGGTGATGTCATTGAGTACATTTCACGGCTTAAAAACATTAAGCAAGCAATCATCAATGTTGGTTTTCAAGCTATTGATGAAAGCTTCTTAACTACAATTCTAATTCCTGGATTTCCATCATCATATACTCATTTTTTGAAAACTTTGCAAGTCACTGGAAAGTTAGAGAAGATAAAATTTGATGAAATGAATGACATGTTAGCACAACATGATAAAAACTTTGGGAAGAAGAATTTTATTGGGGAAGATGTCTTTCTCACCGAAGCCAGTTCAAGCAACTCCTCAGCTGACAGTTCCAGAAACAAAGGAAGAGGTAATTTCAATCCAAATCAAGCAGTACAAGTTCGTGGTCGTAGTCAACACAGAGGAAACAATTCCAACAGAGGCTCTAGTTCAGGCAGAAACAATTTTCAAGGCAGAGGCAACAATCAAAATAGAGGATATCATCAAGGCACAGGACATATTCCAGGAAGAGGAAAAACTCAAAACAAAGGACAAAGCAGAGGTCGAGGACAGACTCAAGGCAGAGGACAGTCTCAGGGAAGAGGCACCGATTTGAGTCAAATTGTTTGCAGGCGATGTAACAGAGTTGGTCATTATGCAACGGATTGTAGAACTTCTATTGACAAAATTTCTAAGTTTCATCCAAACTCAGCTCAGTTTGAAAATGATGAATATGATCTTGATAGTTCCGAATATGTTTTCACAAACACAGAGGCAACAACTTTAGAGGTTTCAAGATTTATCCGCAGTGATTATGAAGATGCATGGATTCTTGATATAGGCGTAAATCAACACATGACATTTCAACATGACTTCTTCTGTAGTTTCAAAGAATGTCATCTGAATTCAATCTATCTTGCTGACAAAACCAAGAAAACTCCTTCAGGTAAAGGTGTAGTTAAAGTTTTTTTACCAGGCATCGGAGAAAGAATGATTTCTAATGTATGTTATGTCCCAACATTCAAGAAAAATTTGTTTTCCTTAGTCACAATTCGACAAGAAGGGCATACAGTGATTATGGAAGATGGCTCAGTTAAAATAAACTTAGTAAAACAGAACATGCAAACAATAATGACAGGTTATGAAGATGGAAAATTGTTAAGGATGAAAGGGACAATTATTCCAATACATTCTGACTTTGCAAGCACAACAAGTATAGATATTTCGCCAATTAGATTATGGCATGTCAGATATGGCCATCTCAACTTTGACAGTCTCTCTCAATTACAAAAACAGGGCATGGTTAAAGGACTTCCAACCTTCAAAAGGGAAAATGCAAAGTGTGAATCTTGCATTTTTGGAAAGAAACATCCAGAGACTTTTCCCACTAGTTCTTGGCGAGCAGACGGGCATTTGCATTTGGTTCAGAGTGATATTTTTGGACCCTTCCCAACTTCACTTGGAAGTTGTAGATATTTTTTACTTTTTATTGACGATTTTAGGAGGATGAGATGGGTATATTTCTTGAAGCAAAAGTCAAAATCATTTGAAAAGTTCAAAAATTTTCATAAGCTTATTGAAAATGAAGTAAAGGAGAAGATTGGCACTCTTCGAACTAACAATGGCAGAGAATTCACTTCAAATGAATTCAAAAAGTATTGCATGGAAAATGGAATAAAACGACATCTTACCAATGTCTACACTCTGCAGCAAAATGGGGTGGTAGAAAGAATGAATCATACATTGTTAGGAATGGCGTGATCTATGTTAACTTTCAAAAATTTAAGTCCTTGATATTGGGTTGAAGCAGTTCATACCACTATCTACTTGAGAAACAGATCTCCCATAGCTTCTTTAGATGGAATCACACCTTATGAAGCATGGTTTGGATTCAAACCATGGGTTAAGCATCTCAGAGTTTTTGGATCTATCTGTTATGCCTTAGTTCCCAAGGAAAAACGAACTAAGCATGCACGAAGCTTAAAATGCATAATGATCGGGTATTCTGATGAGAAGAAAGGGTACTGACTTTTGTTGAATGGGAAATTTATTGTAAGCAGATATGTGATCTTTGGCGAAAATGAGAGTAAGAGTGCTGAAGAAGTTGAAAGTCTTCTTCAAAATTTAGAAACAAAAACTAATAAAAGACATGGAAATTTACAAAATCAATCAAATTCACCAAATTGGTATGAACTTGAATTTCCTTCATCTGACTATGATTCATCCAGTTCGTCTTCTTCATCAACACCATCCAGGTCTTCTAGCAGTTCATCCAACTCTCCTAGCAGTAGCAGTTATTCTGGCAATGACTCTCCGCCCCCAGACCCTGTGCTTGCTCAAGCCCAAACCAGTGAACATCAATTTCCGAGATGGGTGGTTCAACTTTTGAAAGATGTAAGGCCTAATGAACAAAACAAAACAGGAACAAGGGGATCAAAACAAAATGAAGGCAATTTTGCTTTGATAGGAAATGATTTTACCGAACCTTCTTCTTATCAAGATGCAGTAAAACATAAAGCATGGCAACAAGCAATGGTTGATGAATGTCAGGTAGTTCAAGACAAAAACACTTGGCAACTTGTTGATTGTCCTTAGCATGTTAAATCTATTAGATGCAAATGATTTTATCGAATTAAGTACAAGAAAAATGGTGATATTGACAAGTATAAAGCAAGACTTGTTGCGCAGCAGGAAGGGATAGATTATGTGGAAACGTTTGCTCCTATAGCTAAATGGAACACCATCCACCTCACACTTGCCTTAGCATCTCAACAAGATTGGAAAGTTCATCAAATGGATGTAAAAAGTGCTTTTCTCAACAGATATTTACAGGAAGAAGTGTACATGACACAACCACCAGGTTTTGAAATTGAGGGACAAGAACATAAAGTCTGCAAACTGATAAAGGATTTATATGGGTTAAAACAAGCTCCCCAAGCTTGGTATGCCAAAATGAATGAATACCTTCGCCAAGTTGGTTTTCATCACAGTGAATCTGATGATACCTTGTATGTACGCGAACAAGGTAAAAATATGGTGATTTTGATTATGTATGTCGATGATTTGATCATCACAGGCAACAATGATGATCACATTAAACAGGTGAAAAAGGAGTTACATGTAGGTTTTAAGATGACAGATTTGGAACTACTTCACTACTATCTTGGTGTTGAAGTATTCTAACATCCACATCAGATCTTCATTTCTCATAGTAAATATGCATTAGAAATTGTTCAGTGATTTGGAAAGTGGGATTGCAAGCTTGTCCTTACCCCTATGGAACAAAACTTGAAACTTGCAAAATTTGAAGGGGGGGGGGGAGTGGATAGCACTACTTACAGATAGTTGATTGGTAGATTGATTTATTTGAAAACCACTCATCCTGATCTATCTTATGCAGTCAATATTCCTTCACGTTTTATGAAGGAACCTCTAGACAACCACTAGAATGCAGCCAAAAGAGGTCTTCGTTATATCCAAGGAATAAAATATTTTGGTCTTCTTTACAAAAAGACTAAACATTTTATACTTGGTGGATTTTCAGATGCCGACTTTGCTGGCATTATTAATGATAGGGCATCAACCTCAGGTTACTTAATGAACATGGGTTCAGCTACAATTTTCTGGAGTTGCAAGAAGAAATCTATAGTGGCCACTTCTTCAGCAGAAGCAGCATGTGAGATTGTTTGGTTACATCACATTTTACAAGACTTGGGAATTCCTCGAGTAGAAGCTACTTCGTTATTTATCGACAATCAGTCAGCAATAAAGCTTGCTAAGAATCCAATTTTCCATTTGAAGACAAAGCATGTAGACACCAAGTATCATCATATCAGATCTCTCATTCCAAAGGACGTCATCAAGCCATTGTATTGCCCTTTAGAAGATCAAACCTCTGACATTTTCACAAAACCTCTTGGCAGAATAAAATTTACTAAGTTCAGGGATGAACTTGGTATCTGTTTTAATGTATCTTTGGATCATAGGGGGGAATGTTAGACGATCCAAAAATAAATATTATCATAGGTTATAATGTTTGAATAAAATAATTATTAATTTAAGATATTAAATTAATAATTATTATTCTAGAATATTTAATTAGTTTATGGGGACATTTAGAATTAGCTTATTGTTGTAACAAGATATGACTCTCCAAATGTGTCGTATCATAGGCCTTTTTGTTAGCTAGTTATTTGGAATAGTATTTAATGTAAATGGACATTTGTTATTTAATAAGTGATCCATAATTAGTGGAAGTTAGGACATTGAGCATATAAATAGCTCATTGCAAGAGTGTTTTTGTTGTTCGGGTGTAAAATCTTGCATAATTTCAAATGTAATTGTTTTTCTGATTAATAAAAATTACGTGTCTGAGGACACTTCGGCCATTAAAAATTGTTTTTTCAACAGAAATAAAAAATAAATAAAAATCAAAATGTCAGTGTTTTCTATTTCTTTTTGAATTTTACAAATTCTTCTAAATACATAAAAACTCTATAAATCCTCTTTTATTAATTAACATTTGTCTTTCATTTTAAATTTTGAAAATTTCAAAACTAAATATATTTGAACCAAAAACATAGTTTTCCTTTTCATTATTTTTTCATAAAATTATTTATTTATTTATTTATAAAATTTTAAAAAATATGCAAAACCTCCTCGTATTAGATTCTCAATATTTTACCCTCTAAATTTACACGCATTTCAAAACAAAATATATTTTTTAACTCACATTTCAAACCAAATGGATTTTTCAATATATATTATTTAAGTATTAAATTCATGGTCTAAGATATTAAGCACCAAGAAAATCATCCAATGTACAAATTTGAAATTTCTTTTTGAATGGAAAATTTTGAAAAATGAATGCACTTTGATAAATCCTATCCATCTTTACATTTGATATATCTCATCTTAAGATGGATCTATGATTTCTCTAATAAATTAAGAAATGTCTTTATGATTTAACACTTTCTTGTTGTATTACTTAATAAGAAAATGTTAAATCATAAAGACTTTTCTTAATTGTTTAATATAGTATATACATAATTGACATTGAAATATTTTATTTATTATTCATGTTATCCAAAATTTAAATGTTTTTTTTTTGTTATTAGTATATTTTGAAATATATGTTTCTAGAATTTAGAAAAAAAAATATATCCATGAAATATGAACTTTCTCTCTCTTTATATATATATACTAAATTTTTTATTGTTGTTATTATTATTATTTTTTTAATTCTATATATCATCTCCTTAATTAGAAAACACTTTTCAATAGAATAAAATATATATCTCTCTACACAAACATATACACACATAGTGTATTTCTCTATTATTTAATGTGCATATTCAAATACACACACAATATTCAAATGCACATCTCCAACATACTCAAAGTAAGAAATAATTAAAATTTTCAATGAAAGAATTATACATATTTCTCATACTAAAAAGGTAGAAATAACTTAAAAGAGAAATTAGAATTTTCTTACTATCAATTACTTCATCACAATATATAAAATTGATGTAAACTCATGTTATTTAAGGTGGAGATTAAATTAATTACACATATGGCTCATACCAAATAATTACAAATTTTTTATTATCAAGTATTTCCTCTCTTCATAAATAAAAATCTGTAAATTTATGTGTTTAAGGTGGACATTGAAATATTTTATTTATAGTAGATATTGAAATATTTTTTTTTGTTATTAATAAGTTTCATTTTGATATATTTTTTTATTATTAAAATTTCAAATTACTTTTAAAGTAAGCATTATTTTATAAAAACATATCTACCATACTAGATTGTAAAGTGCCTCTCATGTATGAGGGAGATGTTTTCCTTTATTGTTACATTTAAAAATATATGTGCTTTACTTTTAGTATAATAGAGATATGTATTTTAAGCATGTAAAATTAACAATATTCATATTACATGATGTGAAGTTCATTTAATTTTCATTGACATATAATATTTAAAATAAAAATATATTAATAACAAAAAATATTTTAGTGTTAGCTATAAACAAAATATTTCCATCTCCGGATTTTTATATCAATTTAATGAAGAAAAAAATAAAGTAATTTAAATTAAAAAAAAACTTTCATGTAGATTATAAATCAAATATTTCAATATGAATATTAAGTAAAATGTTGAGCACCTAATCTTCCAAAATAGCCTAAATTTATGTAAATATATAAATAGCTAAGCTAAAATAAGAAAAGACTTGACAACATAAATCCCAAGTCTCAAAATTCTATTTTATATATTAATAATTTTCCTAATGGAAAAATCAATTTCAGGATTTACCATCCCGGCCTTACAGGGTATCAGACAACATGTCCTAATGTTCGCATTCCTTTTCCCCTTGATTTATTTCCTTGGGAGAAACACCTCTGCATATTTGTCTCTCTTATCATGTTAAATGCGCATTCATTATCCTATTTGCAAGTCAGTTCAAGCATGTGCAATAGTTTTTGTTTGATCGTAACGTTCACCCCGAATTCTTTGTCTCTTTGTTACAAAACTCAACAATATTCTCTGCCAATATTGATATTACAAGTTTGACCATACTGGTTCATTCTCAGGGGTTCCTTCTCCATGCTCTCAAGCTATCTGAGATTCAAAACATTTTCTTTGATGTAGTTAATCCCAAGGCTTCATATGATCCTCCGACTTGCTGGATCAGATACATTTTCTCATTGAAAACAATTCATAGGTATCTCAGTCAGTTTATACAACCCTTCAATTGCATAAAAAACATATTACATGCAAACAAATTTAAGAAACATGGAATCTCCATCAACTTAAGCCCTGAAATTATTTTACTGATGTGGCATTAATGATTGAACTCTTATCATTGATTCATAAATAACTCACTAGAATGAACATTGTTTAATGATCGAACCTAGTGTTTCATATTCTAAACATTGTTTAACGTTTCAGCTCGTTGTTTCATATTTTAATTTTTAAACATTGTTTAATATTAGAGATAATTTCTTAATATTCTAAACGTTGTTCGCTGGATTTGAGCTCACTAAAATTGCATTTCCAGAATTTAAAATGGTTTTCAATTATAGGCTTTGAGCATTATGTGCATCATGTCGTTATTTTTTTCTTTTGTTAAAATGTTTAAATTTCATTTACACCTCAAACTCTTCTAATAAACTTCTTGTTTGTTGACATAGAGTAGAGAAGTGATTTTATAAGTCCAGTGTATATTTTTTCTTATGGGGAGAACGATTATTTTCTTTGGAGAAAGTGTTTAATGCCTCCACTCAAAGAATAAATCATAGATGGTTGAAGATGTGTTCTCTCATCCTTGTTGTTGGTGTGGTGCTGAATGGAAAATAAAAATACCATGAATGACCAAGAAAGGACATCTACATGCTTATCTTTAATGACTTATGGAAGGGTGCTTGTGAAGGAAGGTTACAATTTTCTTACCAAACCAACATACGATAAAGATCTCACCATATGGGAGAACAAGAACATCAAGTTGTATGCCCTAATTGTTGCATCTGTAAATGAAGAGGCGAGTCCTCACATAATTCCAATTACCAATGGTTTTGATGCATTAAGAAGTTGAAATATTTATATGACTCACACTGAGAGCTTAAGCTAGTATGGTTGATGATAAAAATATACAACTTGGAGTTGAAGGATGATGATCCCTTAACCCTATCCTAAAAAAATAAAATTATCATTTATGCTGCATAAAAAAATGAAGTTTTGCAAATTATTTAAGGCATTATATAGGTTGAAATTGCAAAATTGGAATGCAAAATTGAAAGTCTATTTTCACCCCATTGGAGAAAAAATTAAAGGGTGGAATTAGTAAACAATACTATTTACAGATAGTTGATTAGCAACATGATGTATATAAAAACCACTCATCCAAACTTATATTATTCATTTACTATTCTATTGTCATTTATGCATGAACCAAGGGAACTCCATTGGAATGTAGCAAAAATGGTTATTAGATATATCGAAGCTACAAAATATTTTGGTCTTCTCTACAAAAATACTAAGAATTTTGTAGATGGTAGATATTCATATGCGGATTTTATTGGAAGTATCGATGATCAGAATTTAACCTTAGGTTACATGTTGAACATGGGGTCAACAACAATTTTTTGGAGTTGTAATAAGAAAGCCACAATGGAAAATTCTTCAGTAGAAACTTTATATATCAGCATGCAAAGGAACATGTGAGATTTTTTGGTTGTGCAAAATTTTACAATATTTAGGTGTTCCTCAAGAAGAAGCCACATAATTATTCATTAATAACCAGTCAGCTATAAAACATTCAAAACTAATTTTCTATTCTAAAACAATGACATGCTGAAAAAAAGCATCATTACATCAAGACACTCATCAGAAAGGACGTCATCAAACTGATATATTGTCCTTAAGAAGACCAAATCTTAGATATTTTCACAAAATTACTTAGCAAAATCAAATTAACTAAGTTCACGGAAGAACTCGGTACTTTTTGTAATGTACTTTTGGATCAAAAGGGGTGAATGCTAGATATATGATCCAAGGTACACATTTTAATATTTAATTATTTAGATAGTGTAATATTTAATCATTCATATTCATTGAGTCTTTTTTAGAATATTTATTTTGCTATAATAGATTTGACATCTAGAAAAGTGTGGTTATTTTGGAATCAAATTAAGAAACTTGTTAGGAAATTTATTGGAATGAGATTAAATGTAAATGAACACTTGTAACATGAAATGAGTGCTCCATAACTAAATTGATTTAGGACATAATCGTACTTAAACCTTGTTTGTCTCCCAATAGTAATGAGTGATTGTTGTGAGCTCTAGCATATTTGTATGTGAGGGCAATTTTGATATTATTTTTGAGGTAGAACCAATGGTGTTTGAGTAAGACATGGTAATCTCCCTTAGAATTCATTTCTTATTCCTTCCCCTTTCTCACTTTCTACCTACTATAATAATATTTCTCAACTGAATTTTTCTACTTCTTAGATATCTTAATGGATATTTCAACACAACCTCCACTTCTATTACTAATATTACCTCATATATCTTAGTGCATCCTTCAACACCACCTTTACTTCTATTACTAATAATAAAAAAACAATAATCCATTTCTCCACCTCTACTTATATTACTAATAATAATTAAGTAATAATCCATTGCTCCAAGAGCTAACTTCTTAGCATATTTCCATGCTAAAAAAATTCATTTTGAAAATACAATTGAATGAAGGTTTTACATTTTTACTTTTTCCTCTCTTTTTTTTCTATATATATATATTAAAATTTTCAAATATCTAAAACATAACTTGAACATGAAAATTGATTTAAAAAAAACAAATTCCTGTGAACAATTAATCCTAAAAGCTCTTACTTGATTATTTTTCTTACCCTAGGGTTTTCTCTGCTCAGTTTAAAAAAAATTAATTGTGAGCAATGAATGTTGAAAGCTCTTAGCTCTTAGTTGATCATGTTGCATAATCATTATCCTATGGTTTGATCTGCTAACCCTCTTGTCTGCTTATATTTACTCTAGCCTCCACTGTATAAAACAATCAATATTAAAAAAAATTCTGCCCTCCTGCCTTGGAATAGGAGAATACACTTCTCTCTCATCCAACTTCAGACTATGGTAATACACTGGTTCCAAACCCCAATCGAGGAGAAAAACAAAACCATGTCCTGCAATTGTGTCTTGTTGTTCGGAGCCTCGAACTCATGACGTATCCAAACACTAGAGTCCCACAATGATTTGAGAGGATTGTTCAAACTTCAAAAACATCACTATTCACGTGATGACACAAGTGACATGTTTACCTCACTATGAGAAGTCTACGATCATTGTCGAGGGAATGCCACGATGACACATTTTTCAAATTTAGGGTATATAATTATGGAAATATGGAGTTGTGCTATGGGGGCAGAAAATGAGAGACGAGACTGAAGGTTACAAGTTGCGTGATTACGGGTGATGGGAGTGCATTGTGAACTACAATTTAGAGTGCACCATTTATTTATTTTCGTTTTCTTTTCGGGTACGACTTCCAAGTGTTTTGGCAAGGCAGAGAGGAGAAACACAATTTAACACACACAAAAAATATTAGTTGTGGCTCTTCTCTATTGATCACATATACTTGATTCACATTACTTACAATGAACATGGTGAAGGGTATTTAAACCTTTTCGACTACCGACTTGCCTAATATAACTTGACATGCACAAACTCTATAAATTCATCTATCACTTAAACTCGAATTGACTCAATGCTCTCAATGCTCAGTTAACTGACTCTCTAAATATAGAAAAATATTTATGCAAGAGTAATTAGCTTACTTTAACACCACCCCTTAATTACGATTGTATGAATCAACATAACTCACAACATAACTTAACTCTACCTTCTAGGATTACAATATAAATTGAATCAATTATCACTCATACATACCAATTGGTCTATGTCTCTACTAGGCTTACAATGACTCAAAACTTCTACAAATTTTCTTTTTATTTTTCTCTTTTTCCAAATTCTATATCCATGAAATTTCTTCATTCTTGGTTGCACTTTCTTACTATAGGATTTTTTCACTTTTTGCTGCTGCAATTTTTCTTGACTTTTCTTGAATTTGTGTTGAAAAAAACTATGATATTGTCTTCTACACCTTTCGCTTCAAACATGTGTTCAACCATGCACTGTTGCCACAATATCTCATCTTGAAATTGTCTTCTTTGCTCTGCTTCTCGTGCTTCAAATTCCTGACTTTCTTTCTGCCATATTTCTTGATAGCAAGATCTTATCTTTTCTTGAATCCATTGCCGAAAAATAATTTTAATGTTTTCTTCCTTGTTTTTAGAAACTTCCATATCATTCTCTTCACCTTCATCAGTGGGTACTACTACTTTCTTCCTATAATATTCACACTCAAGATCATTATTCACCATTTCATTCAATTCTTTTATTCCAGTTGTTTCTTTAAGAGTAGCATCAATTTGTTTAATTGCCTTTTGAATCCATTCTTCAATGAGCTTCAAATCTATATCAAACTTATTAACAACCTTGTTTTCAACTTCTACTCCCATGCTATTTTGTGTACCGCATATTCAAAAACAATGTTAAAAACATACTTATTATGCGCTTCAGTGAGAGCTTCCTGCTCTACCTCTTCCTCCTCTGCCTTATTTTCCACTACAATAAGGTTATCTTCCACTCTTATTTTGTTAGTGGATATTCTCATCAAAAACTCAAAAACCACTTTATCATATTCTTGATCACTAACTGTTGCTAGATCATGTACTCCTTCATGAGAAGTTCTAACTACTTCATATCTTGTTGCTACAAAGGAAGCTTCAACCTTCAATGCTTCATCAGACATTTCTCTTACCATATTACCATAATCAATCATTGTTTCAAAAAACAAATCACACATATCATCAACATAATGTTCATCCACCCTATGGTGGGATATCTGAGCATGCATGTGCTCATTGTCAATTTCATTGACAATTTCAGCTTTACCAAATTCACTAACTCCATCTAGATTCACCAATGCACATCTCAGTTTGCAGTTATCATCCACATGTGTTTCATCATAGTGGGATTGACCATCTTTTGGATGGAGTGCTTGAGCATTGATATGCTCATGCTCTATTTCACATACAGAGGCTTCAAATTCTCTCTTTTCAATCTCTATTGCATCTTATTCATCCATATGTATGCTTGCATAATGGGTTTCACCATCATCTGCACCATCTATATTACAATGGAGTGCTTGAGCATTGATATGCTCTTGCTCTATTTCACATACACAGGCTTCAACTTCTCTCTTTTCAATCTCTTTTACATATTCTTCATCCATATGCATGCTTGCATAATGTGTTTCACCATCATCTGCATCATCCATATTACAGTGAAGTGCTTGAGCATTGATATGCTCTTGCTCTGCTTCACATACAAAGGCTTCGACTTCTATCTTTACAATATTTGTTTGATATTCTTCATCTATATGCATGCTTGCATAATGAGTTTCAATTTTATAGTCTTCATGACCATATTCCACTTTTGAGTGAGGTTATCCAAACTCTGTTATCCTCCCATAGTCTTGCTCATCTACTCTCATATCTGTGTCCGACTCAAAAAATTGTGACACTTATTGTTGTTTCATGTCACTCCCCCTTGCACCAAATTCTGCATCCAGGATCTTCCATGATTCCTTGGAATTTGTAGCTTTTGCTACCTTGCACATAACAGTTTCATCCATTGCTTGTTGAATGAAACTCAAAGCTAGGGAATCTTTGTATTCTACTAGACATCTAAGTTCCTCAGTTGTGGCCTGAACCTTTTTAAAGATGACAACAATCTCTGTCACTTATTTTTTATCCCTTATATTTGTCCTATTCAGTCATGCTTTGCAACCCATGATTTTTTTCATAGCTACTTGCATGATTTCATGAGGATATCTTCCATATCGCTCTTGAAAAAAATATGATTTTTAATATGTGCCCCCGTAAAGCACAATCTTCACCAAAAAAACCTATCATACTTGAAAAAATGAAATATTTTTTTTTAAAATAACACACTTTGAATAGCGTTAAATTATTTTCAATAATATCTTTTTCTTTTAATTCCCTTCCTGGTACCAAAAAAAAAATCATCTTTATAAAATATTATTTTTATAAGACTTTATAATACCATGTACCTTGTCCAAATAGTAATAACTCACACTTTTCTTAATAAGAAAACCTTATAAAATGTAACTCAACTCAAAAATCCTTTTAAAGCATTCATATATTTCAAAAACTTTGAATATTTGAAAATGGATTTGTTTTTTAAAGGAACTCTCATATTTTATCACTAAACCTTTTAAACCCTTTAATATGTAAAAAAATCAAACCTTTTTCAGAAAAGGTTGTCAAGAATATGGCTTTGAAACATCGTATTGCTTTTGAAACTACGTCACACTAACATGTTTGGCGTTTAATGGGTAGCATACTAATGCTTGTCACGAATGTAGAGACCCGTGTTTAATGGGTAGCGTACTAACGCTCCTCACGAATGTAGAGACTTGCATTAGTGACACTGCTTGTTGATCCTATCAGCATTATAATGCTCTCACTATAACTTATGAGGTGCATTATAGCTTGAATCAAGAGAAAAATATAACTTATGAGGTGCCATGCTCTTGTGTTTGTTCTACTAAGGTTGGAACGTGCAGGTCTCTGTTAGTTGGTATTTGAACTCTCGGTCCCCTACGGCATGCTTTTGTCTCAACGAGTGATTTCTACTATGACACAAAAGAAGGCAAGTGGGTTTCCTTGGTTTCCTCCATTGATGTGGTTTCAAATAACAGCAATAATTTATTTTTATTTTTTATTTTTTATTTTTATTTGAGGATTACTTTCATTCTTGCAATTACATCCCCATCCATATTGTCAATTTCCTTGCATCCTAACTCATCATAAAAATCCATTGTGGCATCGTTTTGAGGCGAACTTATGGTTTGAAATTTGAAGTGTATGAACTTCGACTATTGGGTGGAAGGATATTACAGAGTTTCATTCAAATATATCTCAGAGGCTGGTATCTTCGACAGTGTTGAAGACATTGCCGAGGATCTGTCGGTAAGAAGCGCAGATATCTCTAAAGAATGTATGGCCGATGTTCAGTTTCATACCTTTGAAACTAGGTTTTCACTCTTGTCCTAAGTCTGGTGAGCTTTTACACCTATATTGTTAATCAGAAAGGTTAAAAATCTGAACGATTGTAGCATGCATTTTCTACACTGTAAAAATAGTCGCATGCTGTGGAAAAATAGTCGCAAGTGACCTATACAAGTCGTATAGTCATAATATGGTTGCTTGGGCGCGATTATATGACTTGCGAATTAGCGACTTGGATATAGGTCTCATAGTCGTATTTTTTATCGAAAATTTCATTTATGGTCATATTTTTGGGTAGTCAGATGCTAGTTTTTGGGTGAGAGACTACAAAACAAAATTTCCTTTTCTATGTGAGTTGTGCAAGGGACTGGGTATCAAATTATGAAAGGAAGTTCTGAATGGATGGAAATGAAACTCAGGATTTTATTTTTTATTTTTTATTTTTATTTTTATTTTTTTCTGAAAGAATGAGCACTAAATGTAGAAGCTGGTAAATTACACGGTATTTATGCCTATAAAAAGTTATTTCCATTTCAATGAAGAAAACCATTCATGGAATTCTGAACTCATGCACTATTTCTGGTCAAAATTAAAGAAATAAGAAGCAAAAAACATAACTGAATTGGGCATTCAAATTTCAATATTTATTTGATAATGGGACAAGAAACTTCAGAAGCCGTGGAAACAAATGATATAGGGCAAGTGAAAATTTATTTATCATCCAAATTCGGGAAGTGGGATTGGGTCAAAGCCAAATAATATCGAGGCATTTTAAAACAAAGGCTAGCTCATCTAAAATGGGAGCATACAAGGAAAAAAATGTCTCAAAGGGAAAGTACTCAGGTCCTTCGCAAGAAACAACATTCAAACAAGTCCTCTTTGCAAGCATATGGTATCAACAAGTCCAAAGGAAAATTAAAAGTCATTGATTATTCTTCCTTATATAGTCCCACATCCACACCTCTCATTTGGTCATCTGACCTTTATGTGAAAGAATTGTTAAATGTAAAAAAAGAGGTCGGAGGTAGTAGAAGCTAAAGAGAAGGAAAGAGACTATACAATCCATATAATAATAGCCGAAAACCAGGCTTTAGCAGAAAGCAACAAATTTCTGGAGGAGCAAGTAGCATTTATATAGGAAGCTCTCTTGATAGGGAAGATAGAATGGAAACGCATGAAGGCGGAACTGCAAAACATGAAAAATTTTACAGTGGAGAATATAGAGGCGATGAATGTGAAACCATCCCAAGATAAGGGGAAATTGGTTGCCTAAATAGAAAACCATGAAGAGACATCAAGAGAATAAAGGAAAGGAGATTCCGCAAATCTCTCCAAAACCTAGGCTCAAGTTATTAGCAATTGTACAAAGAGGGAAGGAGAAACAAAAATTCAGGTTGACAACATGCAAGATAGAGAAATCAAGGAAAGACAAGATAGAGAAACAAACATAATTATTAAAGGGGTGAAATATTATGGTAAAAATTAATGTAATCTTGACCTTGCAAGAGACTTCTTGAAAGACAAATTGCAATGGCAAGGACAAATATGCCAAGAATGGAGAATAGGTAAGCTTAGGGGTGAGAGCTCTAGGCCCATAAAAGTCATCGTGCCTAGCGTGCATGATAAATATATCATTCTAAGCAAGAAGCATCTATTGAAGGGTTCTCAATTTTTTCTAGAAGAAGATTTAACTATAAGAAAACAAGAGGAAAGGAGGAATGAAATGAGAGCATGGATTTATAAAGGTAAAATTGTGATAGCACAATTTGGACCTCCTTCCAAAACAAGGCAGAAAAACGATCACAAAGAAGAGGCAACAAACTCTTCAGCAAGAAATGAGGAAGCAAGGTCATTCTGGGCAAGAAGGGACAAATACTCAACTGTGAGTATTGCATATCAAAACAAATATCCATCAAGTCACACCAAGGTTTCCTTAAGATTAGTTTTTTGGAACTGTAGCGGTTACCCATGGAGACGAGGACCTGGGTTAGGGCCTATTGCAGAAGGTAGAGACATAATTTTCCTCATAGAAACACACGAGCATGAAGGGTGCAAGACACCTTTGTTTGAACGGTATTGGAATATAGCAGTGTGGAACAAGGCATTAGGGAATGGAAAAGGGCACAGTGGTATCATGGTATTAGTGAGAGAAAAAGAAGGTCGTTTCATTCAACTAGAAAAAGAAGACCCAAATAAGCAATTTGGCTCGCTTAAAATATCATAAAATGGAAATCACATCAGAATTGCAGCATGCTATTTTGCGCCGCAAGTTTCAAAAATCTACAAAAGTAGGGGCTTGACCACAAATATCCCTTTGTAGCCATTAAAGCATATATTGCAATATATTCTCAACTAGGTGAAGTCCTTATAGTGGGGTATTTCAATGCCAGAACTACAGGTGAACAAGCTAGCATTCTTTGTTGTAAGGAAAACTGACCCTATATGGCTTATAGAAGAGAATAGTCATCAATGGGAAATAATTCCATAGGGTAAAGGTTGCAATATTTGGAGGACAATTGCTTACGCTATGTGGGGATTTCGATTTAGTCATTTGTAATGGTTTGAATAGGTGGGAAAAGTCCGGTAATTTCACTTGCAATACTTACAATGGAGCAAGTGTAGTAGATTATGTAATTTTCTTGCATAGTTTTTGTGAGAAAATGGAGAAAGTGTTGACTGGAGATCAAATTTGGGACTTAAAATTAGATCACAAGCCAATTTATTTAAGTCTCTCTTGGATTGGAAATAAAAAACTAGGGTGAAAAACTCAGTGTGTTCAACAAAATCCCCCAAAGGGCAGAATTATTTTGACTCTAGAAAATTGTAATACCTTCAAAATAACACTAGAGAGGCCCTTCGAGAAGGAGAAAATCCCATTTCATGGACTTTGTAGTCACGAATTAACAAACTTAATTCAAAGTGCACTTGCTGAGTGCAAAAGAGAAAAAATTAAAAGTCTGAAATAAATTGCTTTTTGGTTAATGCTTGGTTTAACGAGGAATAAAAAAAGGTAAGGAGAATGTGGAAGGAATCAGGAAAGGATAACATAAATCTCAAAGCGTACAAGTATATATTAAGAAATAAAAGGTTGATTTCATTTTTTCGAGGAGAGAAGAACTAATCTTCCTTAGGAAAAATAACCCCAAATTGTTCTAGAAGGAGCTCCAACCGAAAAAGATGCAAACTGAAAACAAAATTACATCTTCTTAATGGTTCGATTATGCAAGACAAATTTATGAGCAGGATACCAAGGTTGACCCTCCTCCCTTGGTCAACACAGACACAAAACTCTTCATGGTGCAAGAGGTAGAGATGGGTATCAAGAAGTTGGGTGCTGGAAAAGTGAAAGACTTAGTTGAACTCCAAGTAGAGTACCTAAGGTGGGGCTTAAAAATTCCTTCACCTCACATCACAAAAATTTTCAACAACATCATACAACGGGGTTTCCCCTTAGATTGGACAACTAGTATAGAAATACCTCTTTTCAAGAATGGTGATGTCCATAATCCCTCCAATTATAGAACCATAATGATAAACCCCTTGTTTGAAAAGTTATTTGCAAGCATGTTAGAAAATAAAATCAACAAGTGGGTAAAATAAAGAGATAAATGTGCTAAAGGGAAAGCCGATTTTATACCTAAACATTCCATAGTTGATCATTGTATAACTTTAAGGCACATCATTGAAAAAGTTAGGGAAAAAAAAGAAAAAAAAAATTGTTGCTTTGTTGATTTCATAAAAGCCTTTCACACTGTTCCAAGGGATAAGCTTTAGTGCAGAATGGAGGAACTCGAGGTTCCTAGGCATTTGAGAGTAGTTGTGCATAGACTGTACGAAGAGGTGAGAGTCAAAATTAGAACTTTAGCAGGGATTTCTGAAAGTTTTAGAAGCGATATAGGGGCCAAGAAAGGTTTCCCTTTGTCTCCTACCCTCTTTGGTTTATATATTGAAAAGCTTGAAGAGTGCTAAATTTGCAAGGGGGTGACGGTTTCCATTTGAGAAAGTTCGTTATAAGGCTTATTTTGTATGCATATGACCCTATAATAATTGCTAAGTCGGCTCTTGGTTTGCAAGAGCACTTATGTTCCCTTGAGCATTTGTGTAGAAGGGTGGGGATGGAATTCAATATTAACAAAACGAAAGTAGAAGTTTTCTCTAACAAAATAAAGCATAACCAACATAAGTTCTACTTTGAAGGAAACATTCTGGAAGAAGTTGGAGACTACAAATACCTCGGAATTGACTACAAAAGAAATTTAAATTGGTATGGTTGTAGAAAAAGGAACTTTGGGGGGTTAGAAAGCATTTTATTCTCTTCAAAATAGGTCTAGAGAGGCAGAACTGTAGGACTAGAAAACCACTCTAACTCTTTTTGGGCTTCTAGTGATTCTGGTGATTCTCTATGATTGTGAATTGTGGGCCAGCAACATAGCCAACAAACAACGGAAACAAATTGAGAAAATTCAGAAGTGTTTAATTACAGACAAATTCAAAATTAAAAGTGCAGTTTCCTATGCTATCTTATTAAGTGAAATAGGGGTTTCTCCTATTGAATAAATTTCTATGGTGAAATTCATAATATATTTGAAAATTTTTGAGACAATGGAAGAGGGTATATGGCCTAAGGCTGTGTTTAATGATAGATTGTGCAAAAGAAAGAAGACTTGGATGAGGCAAAATATCAAATGGTTTAGTAAATGGGGTATTTTCTTGAGCATGTGGCTGAAAAACAGTAAAGAGAAAAAAACGTTTGTTATGGATAAGTTCCACAAATGTACTTGGGAGAAAGAGTTAGGGAGAAAGAAGAAGTACTACATTAAAGAGTTTAAACCCACTCATGATCATCAACAAAAAGCATACATAGGTGCTAATATTTCTTGGAGATCTCAAATTATTATTTCTCAATTAAGGACTAATTCTCATCAACTTCGTTGTGAAAAAGGGTGTCAGAAAAGGCCAAATGAAATGTGGGAGGAATGAGTATGTATTTTTTTCTCTTCCAAAAATGTGAAAATGGAAAAAACATTTCATTTTAGAATGCGAGGCCTTCAAAGACAATAGGGAAAATTATGCAAGTATTATGGCAGCTAGATCCTAGGATAATCTATTCAGCGAAGAGTTTTTCGAGAAGCTGGGAGTGTTTATTGTAAACCTCCAGAGGAAAAGGGCTAATTAAAAGAGCCAAATGGAGAAGAAATATGTCCCATAGGCTATTTTTAGCCTCGTGGACATTAAAATTACATTCTTTCTTTCTTTCTTTCTTTCTTTCTTTCTCTTATTCACTAATTTTTACTAATTCGTCCTCTCTCCCAACTATGATCTTTATGTCCTTAGCTTTCCCTTGGATCTTTCAATCAGCTCTGATACTAATGTGTTGGTAAGGCATAGAGGAGAAACACAATTTAACACACAAAAACAATATGAGTTGAGATTCTTCTCTATTGATAACACAAACTTGATTCACATTATTTAAAATGAACGTGGTGAAATGTATTTAAACATTTTTTACTACCCACTCACCTAATATAACTTGACATGCACATACTCTCTAAATTCATCTATCACTTCAAGTCGACTTAATTCATCTATCACTTAAACTGGACTTGACTCAACATTGAGTTAATTGATTCTCTAAATATAGAAAACTCTTCATTCACGAGTAATTAACTTAATTTAACACTGAGTTTGGTGTGAGGTTTTGAAAACTCCATCTAATAAAATTCGGAAAATTTTAAATGGGATGACAACTTCTATTTAAACTATTTTTTAAAAATTATTTCAGAAACAATATTTTGAAATAAATTTATTTAAGTTATAATTTATTTATATTTAGAAATGAATTTCATGGTTAACCATATATATATAATAAATTTTACATATCAAAATTAAAAATCATAAAAATATAACTTAATATTAATTTTATTTTAAATTATTATTAAAAATAATTATAAAAAAAAATTAATATATATTTAAAGACAAGTTGCAAGATTTTTAATTATTTAATTCATTTTGTAAATAAACTTTGTTACAATATTATAACACATTAATACTATAACTCACTCATGCCACATGCCAAATGGTAACTAAGCATAATTACTTTACTATAACTCACTCATACTACCACATGCTCAAAACATTGTGAATAAGCATAACTAGCAATTGCACCGTATGTTGCAAAGGAAACACCTTAAGGTGGTAACATAGAAAAAAAAAATGTGGTATTTTATGCTATTTAATTGAATATTTAAACTATTAATATGAATTAATTTATTTAAAAATAAATTTTAGGTTTGGGGAATTGTTGGGATAAAGAAATTGGTTATTTATTTTTGTCTAGTTCTAGCTTTATTTTTTTATCAAGTGTATAGTTCAAACAACAAAGTGCATTTTTTATTTTCTTTAAAAAAATAATAAAACTCAAGTCCCACAAAAATGGTGAGAGAATATATTGAACCATATACAAACAACTTTTGTTTCCATTGATTTTATTCTTCCTTTGCAATTGCACCATATATTGTAAATGAAACGTTGTAATTGGATAACAGATGGAAGAAGAGAATAGAGGCACAAAAGGAGGCATTGTGAAAGAATGAAAGGTGAATTTTTATTCCATGGAATGAGATCGTGGAGGTCTCAAATATATTGATCATAAGAGCAATCAAGAGGTAGACAATCTAGGAATGCTTGAAAGATGCACAAAAGAGGCAGTTCCAAGGGATGATTGTCGAAGAAGTCTGGACAATTATGATGCAGAACATATAGAGGCCTCAAATGTGGTTGAAACTTCCCAAAAGTAGAAGACTTTGTTCAAGAGATACCCTCCAATACTCACTAGTATCGTAAAACCAGCTTGTCTGATGCCTCTCGACTTTGTTGGAAAGGTTAGTATTTCGTGATGAGGGTAGCCATCCAATTTTTGAAAATTTTAATTTACTAGGTAATGGTTTGGTTCCAGAAGTTTCAACTAGCCCTTTGGTAGGTAATGTTTTTGTTCAAGAAGTTCCATATAACCTTCCTATAGAAGGAACAGGTCATAAGTTGTCAATGAAAGCCAATGTGAGGGATATGACTGTTACAGATGGTATGTTATTGTGTTGATTGAAGAAGTCCCAAATATTCCTTTGCTAGGTAATTGGTTGGTTCACCCTTTTCTAGGTAATGGGTTGGTTCAAGAAGTTCCATATAGCCCTTCTATAGAAGAATCAGGCCATGAGTTATCAATGGAAGCTAGTTCCACTAACATGGTTGTTGTAGTGTTCTATTGATAAATGAAAGAGAGGACTTTGATGCAATTCGAAAAGGTCTTGGAAAAAATTTCATTTGTTCCATTGAAAAATATCTTACCAAGATGAAATAGAAACAACTTTATATGAAGAAAGAGATATATATGATAAGATTAACTCTTATTTAAATGCAGGATTTATCCACAGAAGAAAAATGTCAATTGAATAAGCTCAGGGATTATCATGTTACAACCTGCACAAAATTGGAGATGATATTATACAAGATTTAGAAACTTTGATGTGATGGAGTGGCTAAATAATGTGATTTTGAATAAAAAATAAGGGGATTATCTCTTTTACCTGAAGATGCCAATGTTTTAGACTTCTCTTTCCAAAAGGGACTAAGTGGGATGGAAAACAATTGCATGGACAATACACCTTTATTTAATGGAGGCGTAGTCAGGGAGGGGGCTCAATGTAGTCTAGCTAAGTTTCTTTTATTTAATTAGAAGACTCTCAATCATTTAAAGCCAACTTGACTGGAGTGTCATGAAAATTTTTCAGACAAGATTGATGTGAGTATTTCAGAAATTTCACAGAGGAAGAAAAGGACTAGTTTGGAATTGGATTGCTAGCCCATGCTTAACTCATTAATCAACGGATTTTCAAAGGGTGCAACAAGAAGCCTAGAGATGCCATAGTTAGTGCAACCAAATTTCAGCTTTTCAAGAACAAAAAATACTGTTGATTTATTTTCTTACAATAAGCCATTTCAAAGTATGAAATTAGCATCCTTGCATGATGTAAAAATGTTGTAGGAATTTGAATTCTTGCATGATAACATGGTAAACATTCATTACTCAAAGATTTATCTTCTTTACAAAGTAACAGTTCATAGGTATTCATGCTACTCCATTAAAATCTTGCTCTTTTTTATCTATATTTGAAGTGACAAATCCCCAAAATCATGGCGCAAAAGGTGATTGCAAGCTTTTACCTGAAGATGACAATGTTTTAGACTTATCTTTCGATGAGGGACTAAGTGGGATGGAAAAAAATGGCATCGATAGTACAACTTTACTAAATGGAGGTGTAGTTAGGGAGGAGGCTCAATGTAGTCTAGCTAAGTGGATTTTAGTTAATCATAAGACTCTCAATCATTTAAAGTCAGTTGGACTAGAGTCTCATGAAAACTTTTCAAATGAGGTTGATCTGAGAAATTCAGAAAATTTCGCAGAGGAAGAAAAGGACTAGTTTGGAAGTGGATTGGTAGCCCATGGTTAACTCATCAATCGATTGATTTGGAAAATGTGCAACAAGAATCCTAAGGATGTCATAGTTAGTGTAGCCAAATTGTATTTTTTCATCAACAAATCAAACTGTTGATTCATTTTATTGCAACAAGCTATTCCAAAGTATGCAATTAACATCCTTTCCTGATGTAAGAATGTTGTAGGAATTTGAAGGCTTTCATAATGGGCTCTTATCTAAAGGCAAAAATTTTAACTCACAAAAAGGGAACAAGTCTGTGGAGATAGATATGGAATATGAAAGAATTGGACATAAGGATGGGAAATATTCCTCTACCAAGGAGAGTGTTAAAGCTACTGAGTTGTGAAAAGCTTTTCAGTCCCTCACTCTAGGGCCTAATCATATCTCGAAGTGTAAAACAATTTTTCCATTAAATTCAAGTTCCTCTCACTCCATGCAACTTGGAGAACATAAACAAAGGCTTGGAGAATATCCGAGAAAGAGATATGCAACAAATTTCTCTTATATGGTAGCCCATGGGCTCCATATAGATAAATTTCAGATGAGGTCAGGTTTCAATGGATTTGTGGGATATGGACCAAAGATTAAGAATTCACCTTCATCAACTCTTGTTGGTGGAACACTCTTTGAGATAATAGGAAAAAAATCCAACATGGACTCCAAAAGCTTCCTACAGAAAGGTAATATGTTCAAAGTGAATTTTGGATGTTTTCCCATTGAAGAGGAAAATAGTTCCAAGGAGGAGAGTATAGATCATCCAATTTCACTAAAACATTTTAAAAATAGATTTGTACCACCAAATAAGAAAGAGATCATGAGGAAACCTGGAAGAGACATACAGGTAGCATAAGGAGACTAAAGAGAAACTACATGCATATAAGGAAGTGAAAGAACAAACATAGAGAGCTCTAGTTGTGAATATAAATAGAAGAGGAAGGCAATGGAGGAAGAAGCATAGAAGCAACGACATATAGAAAAATAAAAGGAAGCTCTACAACTAACTATTACAAATCTGTGTGGTTTTTTTCGAATGAGTCAATCTAATAGTAGACGTTATTTCTATCGTCTAACACCAAAATCATTGGGAGGGGAGTTCATCAGCACGATGGCACATGTGGTATGGGGGGAGAGTTCTTCTCAAAAGAGACACTTCACAATATAATTATTCACTTTTTAAATTTCCACGTGTAAACATGTTAAAATAAAAAGATGAAATTTTTAGATGTATTTTTTTAAGTGCAAATTTGAATATAAAAATTAAACTATCTAATTTTCTATAAAATTATATATATATATATATATATATATATATATATATATATATATATATATATATATATAATTTTAAAATAAACAACAAATCTAAAATTGTTATTCTTTATTTCAAAATTAAACAAATAACTATATAAAATAAAAATTTTAAAATCTTTAAAATTTTAGAATACCACTTCAAAAGACACTTTTAAAAATAAATTTATTTAAAAAAAAAAAAAGCCATTTATTGTTTAAAATATCCTTTATCTATATTATTAAGTTTTTTGTAATGCTATATAAAGTAAAAATATGATTCATAATATTTAATTATATTAAAATAAAATAAAATAAAAAAATTTTACAATCAAATAACTATTTAAAATAATAATATTTTTTTTCTTTTATTTTTTAATATTCTTATAAAATATATAAATACATAATAATAATAATAATAAAACAAATCACTACACCATCACCATCATACAGATATATCCTTAAAAATTAAATTATGTTGAATATTCATTTTACAAAAACAATTGGTATTCAAATTTTTTTTATTAAATTGAAATAATATTGAATTGACTATTGATATATTTTTATTATGTTTTTTATTTTTGTTAAATTATATATATATATATATATATATAAGTTTTAAATTTTGAATGTTTTGAGTTTTCCTTTATTCAAGAGTAAGAGTAAAGAGTATGTAAACTATTCTATTTTTTATCATTGATATTTTATATACTTGTTGAGTGTATTTTATATATCTTTTGATTGAAAGTTAGATATATTAATGACTAATTGTTTTATTTTATTATAGTATATAAATAATTAAAATATTTAATTAATAAAAAATAATTTTATTAATATTTTATTATTAAAATTAAAATATAAATGTCTGATATAATTAAAAAAAAAACTTCAAACACAAACAATTTATATTATGTACTATTAGATTGAATATAAATAACCAAACTCATCTCGCATGAAATCATCTCAGTTTGTATGAAAACATCTCATTGCAAAGAGGTTATTCACCATGATTAGATTCTAAAAAGTTAATCATCATAATAATTAATAAAATTTTATCTTTTACATTAATTTCTGAGAATTTCTAATATATAATAATAATAATTCATAAAACTCTATCTTTTACATCAATATCTGAGAATATCACATCAATTTTTGAGAATTTGTCATCAATTTCTGAGAATTTCTCATATATATAATAATAAAAAAAATTGTTCATATAATATAAAAGTACAAACAATAAAAGTACAAACCTCCCCTACACAGTAAATTGCTCTCAAACATTTATTTTACGTTCTGGTGGAGGCACTGCACATCTCTGTTTATCTTCAGAGTAGTCGTATATTGATTTTATTTCACACAGTCCACCTTGCGCTTCTGAGCAAGGACTAAGGGCTCTATGGACGAAGCTGCTGTTTGAGAAGTCTGAAAATTGAGGCATTCTTAAGAGACCACCTTGAGTTGCCCAGTTGTCAAACATGAAAGTTTGAGAAAATTTCCATTACTGACCTTTCTAGATATGGAAAGCCCAATGCCTTGTTGTTCATAAAAACTCTTATGGACATCTCATCCACCATAAATCCGCAAATTTAGAAATAAAAACATCTATATATATATATATATATATATCAAAACTGGAACGAATTTATAAATTTAAATACAATTATTTTATAAATATTTGGCATAGATTAATAACAATATAATTTCTCTAAAAATATAAATAAATTAGATCTAAATATTTTAATAAGTTATATATAAATTAAATATTATAAACAAACAAATATGCAGCATTTCAGATAACACTACAGGTGTGGAATTTAGTGGCTTAAATATTTTGAATAGTTATATATAAATTGAACACTATATGCATACAAGACATATGCAGCGCTCCACATAATTCCGTAGTTGTGGAATTCAGTGGCTCGATAAAACCATAGCCTTTTCCATTTGCACATACGTTAGTTTAAAGAATGGTAGGGTCTGCAGATTTATTCCCAGGAAACTCAAATCCAGCTCCTAGTGCCCTGTGATGAGAGCTGCAAGAAAATATCATTTGTATCTAAATGACTGTCTTGATGCTATCTCTCCTCTGTGAAAGAGCCCTAAAGGAAATAAATCGACCAACTCCTGTCACAATCGCAGCATCTATGTCACTTGCAAGCGTGATGATTGCTTCACTTCTGCGAATATGGTGTCTAGACCGAAACTGTTTTGCGCCAAGTTCTGGGAGAAATGGTTAAGCCCATTCTGTCAATAAGATGGTTTCAGAAGTTCTACATAGATTTCTTTCCAATGGTTTTCTTTCCAATGGTTTTCTTTATAGGGAGGGTTTCTACTATTAACTGCAATATCGCCTTCTGGTTTATGTGATAGAGCTCCATAGTGTTTCACCATGGGCATTCGGTGATCCCCCATAGTCTGCAATCCACTACGCGAATAAGAAATTGTTCGTGAAGGTGGGTGAGTCCCCAGAGCCTGCAATCCACTGCGCCAAGCCCAAACCGTTCTGGAGGGATCGAATTTTTGCGTGTAAGGCAGTTAAGGTGTAATAGCGTTTCTTCCCAACTACCGTAACATTTTTTTCTAACTAATTTTGCTTATCCAATGATTAAAAATTCTCAGATCGTCTAACATAAAATCTAATGGCACAAAGTGATGACAGGTGGGCTAGAGGAAAGTTATTCTCACATAGGAACGCCTTAAGGCGTAATTAATTTTAAGATAAATTTCAGTATCAAGATATATTATAAAATATTTCATAGAAATTAAATTTCTCGCATTGATTGAAAGAGAAAACAGAGAAATCAACTATGATTTGATTTGAAGTTCTTGGTATGAAGCAACTCATTAGGCCACATTGTTTCGATTATGTAGATATACTTCTTATATGGAAATTTCAGGTGCAAGAATTTTCGTCGATTGTCTGACCCTGTTTTAAACTAAATAATTTAGTGGCGTCATAATTATTATAAATTTGAATGGGCTCTAAAATATTATTTAGAAACGCATTTTGATGGCAGATAGAAAGGGTAATCTAAGATAAAACAATGCAATTTTTTAAATTGATTATACTAATGTATCACTAAGACACATCACTACACGACTTGTGGTCCCACACTAGTGTAGGCATTGTCATGTTGTTTATGGATGCCAATTTCACTGTTTCTTGCTGCAAACTTCAACATTAAATTTATTTAAATTTTAAACCATGTAAAATTTACATGTTTCAAAAAACTAGGAATAGGTCCTAGAACATAGAGTTACCCTGAATATAATATATGATGCTAGTAAGAATACTTTCTAACGTTCGAATATTATAACCAACTCGAGTAAGCTTGGCTGCTTATTAACACCTGGACAAAAATGTTTGAGATGAACAGGAAAGAGGAAGAAGGATTTAATGGCAGTGATAGAATGCAATGACAGGGGCAGTTGCGATAAAAACTGAATTGAATAGAAAGGTACCTCTCAGGTGAGTACTGCACCTAGAGACTACACACAAAATGGAGAGTACACTCTACATTCATTAATAAAATTATACAACTATAAGTACATCACAAAGGAGTAGGAATTTGTAAACAAACTCCTATATCATAGGAAATAATCCTAACTTAAGGAGCTATGTTACAACAGTTTAACCATTTCTCCATTAGTATAAAATGATATTAATTATTTTCAACTCTCCCCATTAATGGAGAAAGGATTGACATGAATTCATAACATTACTCTAAACAATTCAAACTTAATTTTCCCAAGAGGCTTAGTAAAAATTTCTGCCATATTTTCATAAGTTTTACAAGATTCAATAAATATTTCTTTTGACTAGACTTTTCTCGAACAAAGTGAAACTGAGTATCTATGTGTTTCATATTCTTGTGGAATACTGGATTGTATGAAAGCTTGATGGTACTTTGGTTGTCACATTTGATGATGGTTTCTTATGTCTACTTTTCTCCTGCATCATGGAGAAGCCTTCTCAGCGAGATAGCTTCACATGTAGCTGCACATCATCCTTGGTACTCGGCTTCAGTTGAATATAACGCCACAAATACTCTTATTTTTACTACTCCACACTATGACCACAGATCTAGTACTAAATTCATAACTTGTGATGGACCTTCGGTCATCTAGATCACCTACCCAATTTGAGTCTGAAATCCCTGCTAAGATAACATCAAATGTGTCAGTGTATAAAATCCCATAATCACTAGTACCACGAAGATACCTCAACACACTTTTTTTTTCCGTCCAATGAATCTCGAGTGGATTAGACATAAACTAGCTCAACAAACTAATAGAGTATGCTAAATTTGGTCTAGTTTTAGTTAGATATATCAAGCTACCAACTAGTTGTCTATACAAAGTGGCATCCACCTCCTTAGAGCCATCGTCACGGTATAACTTGAAATTCTGCTGCAAAGATGTTGATGTTGTCTTACACTGATCCATATTGAACCTTATGATTAGACTTCTGACGCACTTCCCTTGAGTAAGAAAAGTATGTCCAGAGTCTCTCCACACCTCCAAACCTAAGTAATAATGTAGACTTTTGAGATCTTTCATTTCAAAAACTTGTGACATCTGTAATTTTATTTCTCTGATCAAAGCATCTACATTACCTATTATAATCATATCATACACATACAAAGAAATAAAAATAATCTACCTTTATTTATTATACATGCTATACAAATTTTGATCATTCATGCTCCTATGAATACCATGTTGTAAGAAGAATCAATCAATCTTCTCGTACCAAGACCTAGGTGCTTGTTTTAAACCATATAGTGCCTTTTTCAACCTACACACTAGATGTTCCTGCCCTTCTTTGATGAGCTCTCCATGCTGGACTAAATAAATCTCTTCCTTTAAATCACCATTCAAAAATGCAGACTTAACACCTAGCTGGTGTAGCTTCCACTGATATTTTGTTGCTAATGAAATTAAAATTCTAATGGTATTTAGTTTGGCTACAGGGGAAAAGGTTTCTTCAAAATATATTCCCTCTTTCTACGAATAACCCTTTGCTACCAGTCTAGCTTTCAAATTTTCTATATTCCCATATGCATTAGCTTAGGTTTGTAAAGCACTTACAACTTATGGGTGTTTTTCCTTCAGGCAGTTCTACTAGATCCCAAGTATGGTTTCTAATAATTGATTCTATTTCGTCATTCATTGTAGCCCTCCATTCATCATATTGACTTGCTTCTTTATAGTTTGTGGGCTCTATAATATTCAAAATGTTTGACATTAAAGCATAGTGTTTCAATCTAGCTGGTAACTAAGTCTGCCTACCTGATCTTCTCAGTAGAGGACTTACCTCAAGTCTGTCTTCTTCAGACCTATGCGAGCTTCCCTTCTTGACTACATCACATGTTTCTTCATCTTTATGCTCTTGTTGGTGATTATCCTGACTTCTTTCTTCCATCAATAATCGAGTGTGCCATTGTTTATGATTTTCTTCTTTTCCTTCCTCAACCTTTTCATGAAATATAACATCTTGACTAGAAAATATTTTATGAGTCATGGGATTAAACAACTTGTAGGCCTTAAAGTCATTGCAATACCCTAAAAAGATACATTCCACTGCCTTAGGATCTAAGTTCTTTCTATCCTCTTTGGGTATGTGGGAAAAGGCTTTTGACCCAAAAAATCTTAGATGACTCACTGCTGGTTTAAATCGATAAAGTGCTTCAAACAGAGTCTTAAATTTAAGACATTTAGTAGGACTCCTATTCTTTAAATAAAAAACAATGTTGATAGCTTCAGTCCAAAAACAATTTGATAGACCCTTACCTTGAAGCAAAATTCATGCACACTCCACTAGGGTTCTATTCTTTTGTTCTTCACTCCATTTTGTTGCGGAGTGTGTGGCACTGTGAAATACTGAACAATACCATGATATCTGCAAAAATTCATGAAATAACCCAAACTATATTCTCCCCCTTGATCTGAGCAGAGAATTTTTGTGAATTTCTCTGTCTGCTTCCCCCCAGAGTCTTAAATTCTTTAAAACATTGAAAATTATGACTCTTTTTACTTAAAAAATATATCCAAGAGAATCTAGTGCAGTCATGAATAAACAGTAGAAAGTAATATGCACCACTTAGCGACCTAGTTTGCATAGGTCCACATATGTTTGTATGCACTAGCTATAGAATATCTCTTTCCTTTCTATCAACATGCAAAGGAAATTATTCTATGTGCATTTTTCCTAATGCACATCCATCACAATCTAACTAAACACTATGAAAATTTGGGAGTCCATTGATCATACCTTTTCTTTCAAGTAGCATGAGGTATTGTAAGTTAAGGTGATCAAATCACTAGTGCCAGAGATTTTCGGCTATCAATCTTGTTGAAACCAAGGCTTGGTGTGGCATTCTCTTGAAATTCAATCTGTATAGGCTCCCCACATGCACTCTTGATCCAACTAGTTTCATCTTGTTGTCCTTTATGACACAGTATATCTTGAATAATTTAGCTTATAGGTCCTGATCAGTTATCATTGATACAGAGCTTAAGTTCTTCTTAATCCTGGGCACATACATCACATTATTAATATGTATGTTGTCACCTCTAGGAAACATTACCAAAATATTATTGTACCCTTTGATCTCATAGCCTTTGTCATCTCCTAGATAAATTTTAGTTTCGCAAGAGGTTTCTTCAAAAAAATAAAACCAATTTCTCTTACCTGTCATATGTGAGGATGCACTAGAATCAACATACCATATGTCATCCTCATCTTCCTTAGAAGCTGAAAGAGCACAATCAGCTACAAATAGTTGAAGATCGTGAATGTGACCTTCATCAGTAAAATATCATGTGTGCTTACTCTTCTTATTCCTAGCCTCCTCTATGTGCCTCTTAAAGTAGAACTTAGCTTGATGACCATTTTTCCCACAGTAAAGGTGTTTAATGCCAAAAAAATTATCTACAGACATGCCTCTAAATGGTCTCTTTTGAAAATTTCTTCCATCTTTTTGTTGTTGTTGTGGTTGTTTCCCTTTGTACAGCTATATCTTTGCCATCAACACAATATTGACACTCTGAGGTCTCAAATTATATTGTCGCTCTTCTTATCGTAATAGAATTCCCGTCAATTCTTCAAATGCAGGGGGATTATCTCTTTCTGCCAAGCCTGTGATGAACATCTGATATTCATCCTTCATTCCATTCAATATGATTGTTAATAGATTGGAATCGAACACCTTCTCCCCAATGTCCCCCAATCTGTCCTTTAGATCTTTAGCCCTTACAATGAATCCAGTAGTGGATTCATTCTCCTCTGTCCTCTTCGAAAAAAAATTGCCCTTGAGAGCCAAGATGTGATTTTTGTTTTGTGTCTGGTATAAGTTCTTGAGAGTCATCTAGATCTCAGTGGATGATTTTCCATCTCTGATGTGTGGGATAATAGTGTCTTCAACAGACATCTTCAGAAAGACTTTTTCCTTGTTCTCCCTTTCATCCCAGTCTTTTATAAGTGCGGTTGTGCCTATTACAATATTTGGTTTCTGCTCATCACTGCTGACAATCGACCACACATTCACTCCTTCAAGAAGTTTATGTGGCCTAAATTTCCAATTGGTGTAATTGGACCCATCGAGTTTGATAGACTCATTGAGATACGTGTTTGTAAATTTATTTATACTGGACTGATCGGATTGTTGATCCTCCGATTAATTCTAACAAACTAAATAAATACAAGATAAGTCAACAAAAATTCAATACATACCAGAACCTAACCACAGATCTTCCACCAGTCTTGCACGATCTCTGTGATTGCAACTCAGATCCACCACTGTTCTGATGAGTTGTTGTTTCTATGACTCAGATCCACCACAAACGGAAAAATCCCATGTGCAGAACCATCAAAAAGGAGGTCAGTGCCTTACATCATCTAGATTAAAGTTCTTTAAATTTAATTTCAAAATATGCTTGATCAAATTTTCTTACGAGCCTCGCAATGCTTTTTTTAAGCTATAAAAGGATTTTATGAGCTACATACTTTCTTGTCTCTTCATAATAAAACCTTATTTTTGTGACATAAAAACATTTTATTTTAGGTATCCATTAAAGAAATTAGTTTTTACATCCAAATTTTGATGGAATTTTCATCCATTATGAGATTCAAAAGAAAATAAATTCCAGACGGTAACCTATTTTTTTTATGGGGGAAAATTCTCCTCATAATTAACCCTCTTTATATGAAAATAATTTTTTCGTGAGCCTTGCTTTTTGCTTATCAAGTGAGACATCTAATTTATACTTGTTCTTGAAGACCTAATTGTAGCCAATTATTTTGGTTCCAAATGGAATTCCCAACAACTTCCAGGTTCCATTATTTATGAGAGCATCATACTATTTTTGCATTTCTTATTTCCATTTAGAAACAATTTCTTTAAAGGAATATAGTTCAAAATTAGTAGAAAAATTAATTCAAAATAATAAGAAAGATACATATCAATAGTTGAATCAGAATCATCTACATCACCTCAATTTTTTCTAGTGGAACTTCTAGACTTATCTTTCCAACCTCATTAGGATGAACTCTTCCATGTGTCTTAATGAGCCATTTTGGAATACCTTCTTGATATGCTCTAGGTTTTTTTATTGACTGAGATGGGGATACATCTAGATTTAGCCTTCCAATCCTCTCAATAGCATCACTCAACGTGTCTTCCTAATATAAAGAAGTGTTTGGAACTTCGTGAAGGGTATTTTAAGTCCTTCAGAAGGATATTACACAAATTGATCCAGGATATGAATCTCCCCTTCAAGATGTGGAATCTCATTATAAAATTCTTGAAAAAAAAAATGCATGACTAAATCTTTCCAAACAATCAAGTTATCATTGAACAACATTGTCAATCTTAGAAGATTCAAGAAAAAATGCATCTCTAGAAAATATGAAATTCTTATTCACCTCATCATAGAGATGATATGCTTTGGAGGTATTTAAATACCCCAAGAAGATACACTTTCAACTCCTTTAACCAAGTTTTTTTCTTTTTTCCTTACGAATTAAGGCATAATAGGTGGAATATAAGATCCTGAGATGCCTTACCAAAGAATATGACCATACCAGATTTCATGATTCTTGTTTCTAAGAGCATGAAATGGACATTAGTTTTTAATATATACTAAACATAGAATTGCATTAGCCGAAAACATCAACTTTACATTTTTTGAAAACATAATTGACCAAACCATATTTAACATTGTCATGTTTATTATTTCAGCTACACCATTCTGTTGAGGATTATATGCCACATTTTTTTGTTGCTCAATCCAATTTTGGCAATCCTTTGTAATATTATTCCTCTTATTATGTTTTCAGGTGTGAAGAGCTTCACCCTAGCTATGGTCGAGATCTATTCTCTTTTTATCTTTAACAACTCGACATACCTTTTTGAAGAATGCAAGACCAAATTTTCATTCCAAGGGTAAGGTAGGCTGTAGGGTACCATATATATGATATCCTCTATGAAACTCTCGACGTGGACGTACGGTGCTAACAGATTTTCCATTGACAATGGTATCAGTATTCAATATGTTTTATATTTTCAATTACCATACATTAGCCATGTACAAGAGAGAGTTCATATGTACTAATTCCATTGGTTTATCTTATAAAGGTAATATTATATCCACCCGTATCACAGATTTGATTTTAATAATGATGTATTGCACCATTAATGTTTCCCAATATTATTTTTGGTAGAGTCACAATAGACTAGAGAGTGAAGATCAAATTTATAACAAACTTGAGGTATTCATGTTTATGCTCAGTGTTTTAAGGTGGATTCCATTTCAGTTCATTTCTGGTTATTTTCAGTGGAAAAAAACTCCTGGTTTATATTGAGTATCAGTGCATTGAAAACTTGATAATTCCAGAAGTATTACATTACTAATTGCATCTTCAAATGCATCATTTTTACTTCATCTATACTTCTCAGAAATTAAACACAACTACACCTAATAAATCCCCTATGATATCATAATGTTTTGATCAACGCTTGTTGCTTATGAGTGTACCTATATTAGTCTTTCTTACGAACACTCACTATCCAAAAACAACTTTTCTGTTTACATATTTGAAAAATTTTATGGCTCCATAGCATCTTTTTTTCGTAATTCCTGACTTAGTTATATCATGGGTACTTAACGTAGTAACAACCTACACATTCATATACTTAATCTAGCAAAAATAACAAAAAAAGAAAATGGAATAAGTCAACATTTCTTAGAAGAATTTCACCAAGCCTGTAGCCCCTCCTCCATTCGCATCAGAAAACTCATAGTGAAACTCACCAAATACCCCATGTAATCCCTTTTTGGATAACCTGTCAGCCTGTATATTTTTTTCCCTATAGATGTGCGTGAACTGAATAGTGGAAAAGGTTGATCTAAGTTCTTTGATTCTATCCAGCCAAGAAGTTAGATATCGTAGTTTTAATGAAGTCCCCCTATTGAGATGATCCAAGAGGACCTTGGAAACCCCAAATATCCATATTTTATCCAGGTACAACTGATTAGGGAACCATAATAATCCCCATAAAGCCAAAACTTTTGGCCTCATATTGGTCCCTAAGCCTCCATGCCAGTACATCATGTAGTGGAAAGTTGGAGAAATCATTAACCAAGCCCTGCAACCACATTTAGACTATTGGGAAGCGCCATAAAAATCCCCGTCAGGTAATGTATTTCAAAAGGCTGCATTTGCTTCAATAGGTCGAATGGAGGATTTTTTTTAATTTTCGTATTTTCCTATGTCTGAATAATCCTCTGACATATTCTTTCTGAGATACTCACCACCTCCTCAAAAATCCATTTGTTCCAGTAGCACCATATTCACCAATGGTAAATAACCGAGATGTTCCTAACCATCTTATTTTTCTTTAACCACCATAAGATGAAATCAGTCGAGTCTCTAGTTCTGATTGATGGAGATTGAAGAAAACACATAGTCCTTTGTGGACCTTTCAGGAAAAATGGCATGTATAGACTAAGTGTTGGTTGTTTTCTTCACCCCTCTTGCAAATTCTGCAAATTCCAGGCCCTATTATCCCTTTCCACTGCAGGTTCGCCCATGTAATATATTTATCCCTCCAAACTAGCCAAGTGAAAATAATCATTTTTACCTGTGCATTCACCTTCCATATTTCCCAAAACCAACACCTTCTGACAATAAAAAAAAAATGGAAAAGTATAATTTTGTAGTTTATCCTACCCAAATCTTTCCATCTATCATCGTCCCTCCCCAGATCACCTTGTCTCCAGAATTCTTCATCTGAATGTCGAGACTCTGCATGGCTTCTATATAATTTACCCAATCATTTCTCGAGTGTTCTGGAATGTCCAAATGATTTAAATTCATCAAACTCGGTAATCCATGTATCCCTCCCTCTATGATTTGTCTCATATAGAAGATATCATTCCCATTCAGGTGGCATAATAAAGGGCCACCGATAGAAATAGTATTAGGCGATCCACGAAGTCCCCTGTGGCCAATAATAATTTTGGCACCATTACCGAATTTCTATATGATATTATGAGTGAATCTATTCCATATGTGTTTAAATCCATTCCAGATGACAAAACCTCCCTTCCCATCTCGCCACCCCATCAAAAAAATGTCCTCTACACCCTCAACGTTCATGTATTTATATCTTATTATATCACTCCAGATCCCTTGTGATGTAAGACTACGCCACATCGATTTCATAAGAAGTGCTTTCCCGAAAACCTCCAGTTGAGAAGGCCCCATCCCCCATGTCTTTGGGTTTCATAATCATCTCCCATCCGACCAAAGGATACTTTCCTTGCTCCATTCCCTCGTTCCAAATAAAATCTACTATAATACTTCTAATCTTATTGATAATATTCTTCAGGATAGCATATAGATGTGCCCAGTAAACCATGAACTATTGTAAAAACACGTGTGCCAATACTACTCGGCCACCTTTCGAAAGCCAAATTAATGACCACCCATTTATTATTTTTTCCAATTTTTCCAACATCCACAATCAATCATCAACTTTGTAGTTATTTGGCTTCATATTAAAGCCAATATATTTGAAACCCTAATCAAGTCTCTCCATCCTGAAATTAAAAAGGATACCAATGCAATCCAGTACTTCCCCTCACCTTCCAGCAAGATATGTATAGGATTTTCCATCATTGGCTATCATCCCTGAGACTGAACAAAATTTAGAAAATATATCATGAAAAACCAGCCACACACTTTTGATACGCATCCCAAACATTAGAATGTCATCCACAAATAGATTGTCTCTAATCTCCCTATTGTGAGTGATCTTTATATCCCTTGTAGATCCAACATTCACCGCACGATTTGTTTTAGTGCTAAATGCGTCCATAACCAAAATAAAAAGAAAGGGTGAGAGAGCACAACCTTAGTGGTTGCTTGGAGGAGTTGATCTATTCGTGAAATGGGGCTTTGCAAAAGTTGATCTAAATAGGTTTTTTTGAGGGTTACCTTAATTTGTACAAGGGTTCACATTAAAATTCAGGGTAAAGAATGAGTAACAGGACCATATTGTACATGTTGTTCTCCATACATACCTAGAACATATGGGGTAACAACCACCTGCGAAAGCGGAAGTTCAGTTGAATTGAGCCTTTGTTGGTGTACATGCACCTAGATTAGCTTTAGTTCAACTCTAGAGATTGCATGCAATTTGAACTTATCTTTAGCTAGTTAACTTGAGTGTTGTACATGCACATAGTTAACCTAGATTAGCTTTAGTTCAACTCTAGAGATTGCATGCAATGTGCACTTGTCTTTAGCTAGTTAACTCAAGTGCTTACATGTGGTGTGCACTTGGCTTTAGTTAGTTAACTATAGTGATTGAATGTGGTGCATGTGCACATTAATAGAACATAAAGCACACTTAACTTCAGTTAGCTTTAACTATCCATAGTTATTGCATGTACAACTAAGCTTAACTTCGTTGCTTTTTTATTCTCAAACCAATATTTATGTATCAATTTCATTCTCAATTCTAATTGTTTTTCTTTTTCAACTTGGCAAGTTTGTGCAATTATTATTCAACTAGATCCATATTTTTGCTCTAATGATTTTACATGGTATCAGAACTACAAGGGTTTGGAGAAGTTGCATGAATAACTCTTTTGTAGGTTTGAAGAGCATAGAATTGGAAATTTTTCGAAGATTTGATTTGCAGATCAAAATATTGGAAAATTTACGCAATTTTTGCTACAAGAATAAAGTGAAAGAATGGAATTCCCAAATTCCACTATTGTGACTCCATACAATTACCATGAATGGAAGCCAATGATTTTGCTTCATCTTAGGAGCAAAGGTTTGTACCAAATAATCATGGGAACTGAGACAGAACCAATGTCAGAGGATGAGAAGTCAGATTCGATTAACAAATTTGACATGGCTTATGGAAGAATGTGTCTATCTGTGTCTCATGATATTCTTTATGAGATCAGAAATATTGAATCAGCACATGAAATCTAGACTACATTGAAAATATTATATGGGGATGAAAATTATCTAGAAGAACACCATTTGGAGGCAAAGAGATTGACTTATTATAGTAGTCATGAAAGTGGTGAACACTCCAATAATATGGAGAAATATTCTCAATAAAGTGTTGAACAAGAAGAGTCTTCTTCTTCTATTGTTAATGAACCTATTACATATGAAAATTTTGTCTTGTTCAATAAGGAAGACATTTCACATGAGGAAATTTCTTCCTCTGCTAGTGATGAAGAAACTACTTTCATAATCATAGTAGAGGAATTTGATTCCTCTACTATTGATGATGTTGATGATGAATATTTGACAAGGTTTCAATTTAATGATGTCCCACATGCACTCTCAGTCGTAGAGCCATGCATGCCCATACATGCATATAAGGTGGAATTTATATCACCATGTATATGCATGCACATGCATGCATATAAGGAAGAATTTATAAAACCATGTATCCTCATGCATGCATCCAAAAGGGCATCTCTAAAACCACACATGCACATGTATGCATCCCTAGAGGCAACCAATCTCATGCATGCATATAGGGTACATTAATATTATCATCAAAAGCATGACGAAGTTGTAGGGAATCCATATTGGAATGCAACCATCTATAAGGAAATTCAGTCCTTGATCCAAACATGGGATTTGATAACTCTACTTCCAAAAATGAAGCTTATTCCTCCATATGCATGATGGGACCATCGATCTTCAGTATTGTCTGATTTTCGAGAAGACTGCTGATATCTTCACCTAGACTTTCACTGAGAAAAAGTTTCGATTCCTACAATATCATCTAAGGGTGAAGGACACGATTTCCTAGAGGTTTTCTTTTCTCTAATTTTGCATTATATTTTGAGGGGAGGTTTTTCTTCCCACTTGGTTTTCCCTCTTTCCTCTTTTCATGCATTGTATATGGGTACCTAAAATGCATGTGTTGCCGGGACTCACTCATTTTGTATCACACTCACCTAAGCTATGCTTAAGGGGGGGTGTTGGTGTACATGCACCTAGATTAGCTTTAGTTCAACTCTATAGATTGTATGCAATGTGGACTTGTATTTAGCTAGTTAAGTCGAGTGCTTATAAGTGGTGTGAACTTGGCTTTAGTGAGTTAACTATAGTGCTTGCATGTGGTGCATGTGCACATTAACAGAACATAGAGCACACTTACCTTCAATTAGCTTTAACTACCAGTAGTTATTGCATGTAGAACTAAGCTTAACTTAGTTGCTTTATATATTGATTCTCAAACCAGTATTGATGTATCAATTTCATTCTCAATTCTAATTGTTTTTCTTTTTCAACTTGGAAAGTTTGTGCAATTATTTTTCAACTAGTTCCATATTTGTGCTCTATAATTTTATAGCCTTGCTCCTTCCTCATAACACCCAACAATAAAAAAATGATTGACATAAATCATTGTGGTTTTTGTGAAAGCAGATAGTCCTCAAAAAACCTCAGGAAATGTGCTATAGAGACAAATACAATCTAGCTAAGTGATACTCGCAAGTGCATTGCCCAAGCCCGGTCAAGGCAGGGACTTGCAGCCGTCCTTGTTTCACATGAGTTTGAAGTGTCTCAAGCTTTGTCAAACATATAAATGTGCATTGCGGTTACTCTTATTAGTGATATATTACATCATTAATATGTGATGGGGATTACAATGCTTGAAATTTTATGTTGGACTGCTCTCGTTATGCAAGATTAGCATTCTTAATAATCACAATTACTATAAGAAGAAGGGTCATTTAGCCACACATTAGCACCACAATTTTTAAAGGATTTGAGAAATATTTACTTTTCAAATAGTGGTGCAAAAGTGGTGATAATGTGGAGATACACAAGTGGTGCTATGTTTTCTAGTGCAAAAGTGGAGTTAATAATTTTTTTTTAATTTGGTGTTAATTGCATATGTGGCATTCCATGGTGTATGGTGCAAACCACCAAAAACCAATTTGACGTGGGTAGAGATATTGTGATGCAAAGCACCAAAACTAATTTTTAAAAAATTGAAAATTTATCATAAAAATATCAAAAATATTATAATAATAATAAATTGTATATGGTGCAAAGCACCATAAAATTAAAAATGGTGCAAAAAATACATTTTTTTATTATTATAATAAAATTGTATATGGTTCAAAGCACCATAAAATATGAAATGGTGCAAAAAAAATATCCTCCTTTATTTAAAAAGGTTATATATTGCATGTGGTGAGTATCCTAGGAAGAGTTTGATTTTATTACGAAAGATAACATTTTGACCATTTTATTATGCTTAAATCCAATTACCATGTATATATTTAATTAATATCAAATGTGTTAACACAATTGAAGTATCTCATAGTTACATCCAAAAATTTTAATTCATTGTGTACACTAAGAGTATGGTAGTTTTTTTTATACTTGGCTACATTATGGCAAGTATCAATTACAAATTATGGAAGAGTTTCTCCATTGAAACATTCACATGATTCCAAGTTGATGGGCATAATAAATTTACATACATAATATCACTACTGATCATTTTTTTCAACATGGTATTGATCATGTAGATGAATCATTTCAATATTTGAAAATTAAAATAAATAAATAAATAAATAAAAGTTCTAAGCAGTGTCATTTCAATTCCAAGCCTCACAGAATTTTGTTTGAGTGAAAACATCAAGATGGCATGATATTTCAAAAAAATTTGTTTTCCTAATATATTACATATCTTTCTAGTTATGAAAAAATATATTAAATGGATATCTTTCACATTAAATGAATAATTACAAAGTAATAACAACATCTACATAAGTTAAAATTTGAAGTATATTATACAACAACCAAAACAATGAGTATATAAAAAGAGATAATTTAATTAAGAAAATAAAAGTTATGCATATGTTCCAACATTGATTATCAAAAAATCACTTTTCATTTATTAATATAATGAAATGTCTTAGGTCTTGAAATTTGTTTATTATGAGATATGAGAAAAAAGAAACTGATAATTCGTTTGAAATCATCTGTATTGATCATTCTTAAAAGAAAATTTGTCGTCGCCTGCATGGAAAAATCATAAAAATAAAATTATAAACATAATTTTGTGAATAAAAATACATAAATGAAATAAACAGAGAAAAACACAAACAATAACTTCAATTGAATTGAAATAAACCATAAAACGTGTGTGCATTTAATGGTATTTCATAACTAAAGTATCCTATTGATTTAAAAAATAACTGAAGTGAACTAACCAAACATATGGTAAGGTTGAAGCATGATTCAAAGTTCAGCTTCATCTTCTCTTTCATCATGTTGATCAGTTACCTAAGACACATATAAGATAATATCAACAGAATTATAAATTGTATTAATTGAAACTTTCATTTGCATATACTTCTTTCATATTATAAAAATTTACCTAGAACAAAAAAATTATAGGTGAAAAAATACCTCATAATCTATAATAGGATTAAATCCATATTTAATCTTTTGACGAATGAGAGAAGATACACCATAGCATGAAGCAAAATATTTTTCATCTTCAGACATTTTAATATTGAACACCTACAAAAATATTTTAAATAACAATGAAATAGTTAGAAATTTGATTATGTAAAAAATAAATTTTCGATGACAAGCATAGTAGTGTATTAAGCTAACAATTTTTTCCTCTACAGATAACATGCCACCTTTCCCCAAACGATGGCATGTGGACAACCTAGAGGCTCATACAGTATGTGCATATTTGTATTTTCCAACCAAAGTTCCATTTTTCCTTTTTTTCTTAATAGCAACCTCATCCAATAACCTCTTCCACTCTCCTTCTCCTATGAAGTGCAACTTGACTACATTTTTGTTTCTTACCAATTCTCCTCCCAAAGCATTCCTGGTATTTTTAATATATTCAGCAACACTATGAATAATTTGTTTTGGAGGTACAATTTCCGATACTTTATGCATGAGAGATAATAAATCATCCTTCTTAGATTTATCTGTGAAATACATGTATAAAGTAAATAACCCATATAAAAAATCTTAAGGTTTCTAGTATCATAGTAATGAAATTTAGGGAATGTAACACTGAGTAAAATATATAATTTTTTTTAATATGAAACATGAAACGTTAAGTATATAGTTTATACTACATAAATTAAGTATGAAATTTATGAAAAAACATAGTATATATGTTTTACCTTGATGACGGAAATCTTTGGTAATTGTAGGACCAAATAATCTCAATGCTTCAAGGTGAAGTATGTCTCTCCATGTTCTCCCACCTTCATCATTTAACACTTTTCATTTTTCATTTAATGTGATTGTGAATGGAATACCGTTAGTTGCCTCTCCTTTAACATATTCATTTGGATGTTTTAAGAGAGGTTGAAAAGATGCACCAATAGATGGTATAGTTTGTTCATCTGATGGAGGAGATTGATTTTGTTGTCCATTGGTGTTAGTGTCTTCTTCGAGAACATTGATAATACTCCTGAAAATTGTGATATAATATATTATGAATAATCATATGTTATGTAATTACAACCCTAAAGCTTATAAGTAAAATATAAATGACTATTTACCTTAGTAGATCATCAACTGTTGTTTCTGTATATGTTGCATTCTCTGTGCCACAGATATTTGTTTTGTATGTTGCATTAATTTCATCTCTTATGACTGGATCAACATCAACCTTCATCAACCACTCTCTATATGATTTCAATCTATCAATTTCAAATCCAGTTTCAAGTGTAGGCTGCACATTATGGCAAGTATCAGTTACTACTGGGACATATACATCATCTGTAAAATCTAAATGGGAAGGTGGAATTGTAGATAAATTACTTCTTTTGGAAGGTATCTCATTAATACCTATGACTGTAGAAGGTGTGTCCCTCATAAATTCATTTAAACTCTTTGTTTGAATAGACTTTCCTATTTTTCTTGTTCGCATATTGAATCAATAGACCTAATTCAATATTACACGTTTTCCAAGTTAGAACGACTTTTATATACTTCATTGCATTAATACTTCACAGACTGCAAATAATCTCAAACTATTTCCTCTCTCCTAAGATACATTTAAGAGTTAAAAGCAATCCATTAAGAGTTATGAGATAATCCATCAATCTAAAATCAATGATTTAAATTCATCAATACGCATTAATTCAATTCAAATATGATACACCCATGATTTCTACTCAGCATATTTAAAACCAATAGGATAAATCCATTATTGTTTCTTCTCCTCTGATGATTAAACAACAATGCCTCCTAAACCTATCTTAGTTGCTCTTAATGATTTCGTGAAATCATGGTGGTTTTTTTGGTATACAAACAGGCTAAAATACCACCTGTGGCAGCGCCCTCTTCAAGCAAGGATGAAAATAAGATAAATGTTAAAAGAGCATTCAAAGAGAGAGCCCAAATCTGATCTATAACAACAATCAAAGTTGCACCCTAGATCATCATCTACACCACTGAAATAGCCCATGAAAAGAGTTGCAAAGGAATCCAATAAAGTGCACCAGATGTGACTAACATTTTGTACATAAAAGCGTGATGATGTTAACGTAGGTACCCAAATGTTCAGAATCCTTCCAATGAACACAAAAATGAGTTCGGAGTTCACGAGTACATGCAGCTTGACAGCTTAATGCCCACCATAGATAGTAGTCACAGACACAAATGATTGAGCAAGACAACCTGGTCCGAGTGAAAGGCCTAATGGAAGCTTGCATCTCCCACTATAGTTGCTACTATCTTGTTGTACATGTTTACTGTTGTGGCAGAATTGATTGTAAGCCACCTGGGGCAATTTGAGTTGGATGCATTGGCTGCTAGTCTTGATGGCCGAGGCAGGGGTGTTGACCATTCTAAAATGGTTGATGATGTCATTTGGGGGCTAACTAGGGATGATGGGTCCTGGCTGTTGGTACTGGGGAAGTGTGGGATCAAATAAGCCCCACATTTTTTCCATCCAAGATTACCCCACTTTCTTACCATCCAAGGTTTAAGGACAGAAATTCTGGAGAGAACCCTGACTGTTTCGCTGAATTTCGGGAGCTAAACTGAGTTTAGTACCATGAGGAAATTTCAAAGCATAACTAGCTTAGGTAGGTAAATAATTTTTGTCATGAAGTTTGAACAACGCTTGTAACATGACCTCTTCTTCTCCTAGAGCAGTTCCAGAGGTGGAGTGTTTGGTTTGTCACAATTGAACTCTTGAGTCAAATGAACTCAATATCAAATGAGAAAATTCGGAGTTTCCTCTCATGTACATTATGCATTTGGTGAGATTACAAACATTTTTTCATTTATCCTATGATGGGAAACCATGAAATCTTATAATGTTGCCCAATATACCAAAATGTTAAACTCTAAATTGCCAAAAATGTTGTGAGAGTTGTGGACTGTTCTATCCAAAAACAATAAGGGTTGAGGATAGTGCCTTCGAAATTTTCTTCGAGGGCTGTGAATTTATTCATCTGTTGGAGTTTTTCTTAGGGATTGGTTTAACAGTTTGTCCTTATGGATTCGCTAAGCTATTCGAAAGATAGAGTATACCCCTATGGCTATCTCTTCTGAACTTCCACTTTGTAATATCTACAAATTTTCTAAAAGTGTATTCAAAACAATAGGCTAAAAACTTAAAAGAGATGTTGAACACAAGAAATGGTTTAATGCCCATGATATCCAATTTGGTGTATTGGAAATTTGCAACTTCGTTGTGTATCAATGCCATTACATTTATCTTGTTTTTGGTAAAATACAAGTCATTGTGGCAGTTTTTGGTAAAAGAAAAGTCACTGTATCAATGCCATGACAAAAATGTATGTTGTTCCCATGAATACAATATTATCCATCTCATGTGTGTTTCCCAAATAGAAAAGAACATTACGTACTCCTTATGTAAAACCGTGGAACATTATGTACCCCTTCCAACTGCCCACTAACCCTTTTAACATGATCCTCTCTCTCTCTCTCTCTCTCTATATATATATATATATATATATTCCATATTATGTCAAGTCTGTGACCTCCAGCAGAGTAGGTATATTTTCTACCTTAACACAATCACCAATGCCCTTGGATAGTGTTTGATCACTATTTTATACACTAGATAGTCATAAGAACTAATTTCCAAGGTAGTACCCTCCCTTCTGGTCACATCCAGCAATCCTTTTCTGCTAGCTGCTGTGAAAAGAAAACTCTCAAAATGCAAAGGAAATTTAAGGGATAATAGATAGCATGGTAGGATTTTATTTCATTTTGACCAATCATCATGGTAATATTTGAGCACTTGTTGATGACATTTTATTGATTTGTTTAATCAATTATACAGTCATACAGTCTGCATCACTCTTTTGGCTTGATTGAATGTATCAACAATCTCTTCTTTACAAATTTTTATCGTCAGCCATTTATCGTTGCTTCACTTTTGCACATGCATGAGTGAAATAAATTTTATAGTGGATAGCCCATATTCTCCCATGTTATTTGGAGCACTTGTTGAGCCTTTCGACTCTTTTGCAAAAATTTCAAAGAGAGTGTGAAATTAGGTAGCTTAGTTTGTAGGATTGGATCATATTATTTTATTTTATTTTATTTTTTGTCTATCAGTGACACTTGCCTCTAGCTTCCCCACAATACTCTCAGATTCAGCATGCTCATTACCCTCTTCTATACTATTTTCCTGATACCATGGTGGGACTTGAATTCCCTCCATGAAAACTTGGACATATGCCTCTCATTAATCAAATTATAAAAGTGTTGTTTCATGGCTGTAATATGTTTCCAAACCTAAAAATTAGCTCATCAAAAGGAAGAAGAAAAAGTGTAGAAGTAAACTACTAATAAAGAAAAAGGGAGAACCTAATAAATTTTCCTTGCTCCCAGATGAATAAATTCATTATTAAGACCTTATAAAAGAATTAGAGAGATAAATTTACAATGACATGAACAAAAAATTGAACAGCATAACTAAAACATACACCAATGTATATTAATACCTTTTGTCAGCTCTCTATGGCTCCTATCTCTGGCTACAGACTCCCTATCCTGACTCTGACAACAAAAATGCCTTCTATTTCCGTCACAAGTTGACTATCCAAATTTTTCAGACCCTTGATCTTGCTCTTGCATCTTCTTGTGCCAAATCTGGCTCCTATCTTCCTCCAGAAATCCGGGTCCCTTTGTCTCTTCTGCTTCAACTCCAACCTTCAATTTTTTTGTCTCTTCAATTTCATTGTGACCATCATACCCACAAAATTTGCAAAGACAAAAAATCAAATCTGCAAACCATTATTGCAGAATGGTCATTAATGCCATCTAACTCGAAGGAAAAGAAGTCCACCTAGGATTCACACCACCAAGAACACAAATAGGATGGAATAAACAAGAAATTATCATCATAATTAGGATTTGAATATGAATCAGTCTAAGTTTTAGGTGAAGAGAACAACTTTGCAATATAATCCAGATCCTCCCCACTATTGTAAAATATTCACCAGATGACAATCCTAGGTAGGTTTTGAGGTGTAATGTAGCTACTACTAGGAGAGGACAAGCCTAATGATTTACAAATAGCTAGATTAGGGCTTAGCTACAGAATACTTTGTCTTTGTTTTGTGCACATAATATAGCTTATTTATTTCTCCTTGCTAGGAATCACTTACAAGTCTTTATGCCCCTAGAATTCAAATCCTTTCACTCCAATACAGCTCCACCCTTTTCATTCCCAACCAGATCTCACATTGTTCACTACTCTTGATGCATATAACCTATAAATATACATCCCAGAAAACATCTAGCCATTCATAATTACAAGTTCAGAAACACGCAGTGCCCAATATGAAGTTAATATCAATAGCTAATGTAAATTAGGCACACCATTGAAACCTGTAAGACCCCCATAAAAGCTTTTGACACTCATGTTTCTCCTCCAAACCGTCTATTACTTAACGTTGATTATGAAAGCAAGAATTTGACTCACTTTCCCAAAAATATTTCTTGTTTTCATTTCGAAGTCGCAGCTACTTATCTCACAATATTAAATCATAGAATATGAATATACTTTTATTGATATTTGATCATCTTCATGCAACTCTTGCCTCCCTACATTGTGCAGCTTTGAATTTTGCAACATATAGACCTTTTAGACCTACAAACTTATAACAAATTGATCCTATTCAATAGGAACACGAAATAGGGAAATTATCGATAGGAAAAACGATGCACCAACATCCTTTGAAATACATGCACATTCAATCAGACAAAAACAATAACCAAATAATAAAAGCACTTCCAAAAGGTTGGGCACCAAGAGAACCCAGCCAACCAAAATATCAGATGCATAAATAACTAGTAAATTTGAAAAAAACATAATTTAAACTATGAAATGTGCTACCACAGAACACTCAGTCGAAGTTTGAGTGGTTCCAGGCTGTGTTACTAGAACCACAAGGTCTTGATGATGGATCTGTGGATTCGTGATTCACATACAGATCCACCCAAATCCACATAGGATCCACCACGTAAACAGATAATTCGAGCTCAGACATGGATCCCATGCTACTTAAACGGATCCTGTGCAAGGTAGCCCTCACATGCCACTGCCAGATCACAAGAAAATAATATTAGAGTTTTGGGTTTTCTTTTTTTCTTCAAGCATATTGACCACCTATTTGAAACCCTAAAAAATATTTTTTCTACTTCAATTTTTAGTTAAATAAATTATTGGTGTTCCATACAGGTTGTATAGTTGCATAGGTAAGTTATTAATTACCTAGGGGTTGTATATCACATGCTAATGCTAATAGGAAAGGTCTGACACATCAAAATTATAATTTTTGATTTTTTATTATAGTAAAAAGAAATATTTGAGACAATAGTGTATAAACGATGCTTGTGTCATTAATAATTTAATTAGATCATCATCAATCTCATCCAACGCTAGTTGACCAGTCCTCTTAGAATGATATGATACATATTGCATACACTATAGCATGTTTTCAAACTGTGTAAAATATTCATCATTGTAATTAGATGGGAATTTTTGATTTTAAGGAAAATTTCAAGGAAGCTGATAGGTTTCTCATCATGTATAGTTTAAATATTTAAATGATGAGCATCTAGACCAATTTTTAGACATGTAGTTAGACCTATTCTACATAAAAAAATAAAAATACACATTTTTGTAGGGTACAGTGAAGAGTCCAAGGTGTATAGGCTATTTGAATGAGGAAGTAAAAATAAGTCTTTGTAAAATATTAAATATAATCTGCAAGAAGTATCAGAATCTATTTTTGTACCATGGCTTGTATTAAAATATGATGTAAGAAAGTTTGCGGAAGTAAAGGAAAACAATCTAAGACATGAAAATATGACCAAACAAACATTAGGTGATGCTGAGGAAGCTAGTGCCAAATCAACAGGCATCCGGTGCACTATCATGGACGGTGGTAGAACAACCATATCTGTTCCACCACTTGTTAATGAATTTTTCAAGCTCATTCTTCCACCCAAAGGTGTTGTTCAAATTCATATTTGTCTAGCATATATTTATATTTGGGTTTAGCGTTAAGCATAGTGAAATCTTAGATAAGTGATTTATGAAAATAGTAGCACAGTGACTTGTTGTTAGGGACATTTGGATGTCCCTTAATGAGATGGAGGGACATCTCAACATCCTGCTTTATTGTAGTGACTTTCCCAAGATGTCCTTTTGACATCCTCTCAGCTGGGGACATCTAAAGGATGTCAAATGAATGGACCCTGCAGCACAGGGATGCCAAACAATGAGAGAACAATGAGAGCTTGACTCATTGGGACATCAAATAGACTGATAGAGTATAATGGCCAGCATCAAGATAGGACTTTTGTAAATAACTAAATGTTTTAGTAGTGGCTTGACACAGGTATATTAAGAATCAAGTTTGGAAATTGAAGTGTTAAATTAGGAAGTTGAAATGAAAGTCATTTTGATCTTTAAAAGCATATCCATCCCTACAAGGATGAAAGATCTTCCAAATAATAAAGTATCTATTATTATCATCTCTCTCTTATATATGTTCATGTGTCTAAAAAAATTTGGTATGATATCAGAATTTGGAAATCATAGTGTGCATTTCATGGCATCTAGAGAGGTAGTGTGTGGTCTGGAGCACAAACAGCTTATATGTTTAATTCAAATTTATAAAGGAGCAGACATTTTACTTCCTAAACAATAGAAAAGAGGGAACATATTTTAGAAATTTTAAAGCTAAAATGTTGTGAAATAATTTAATTAAAAGAAAAAATTATCGGGTAATTTCCAATTAATGCAAAGAAAAAATTATTAAAATTAATGCAATTTCCAACCGGATCATGAAAGATTCAGGTATATGGAATTCAAATCACTCAACAAGACCTCACCAGCATATTACCATCTGTTATACTAAACCAAAGAGGGTAAGGGCGAAATTTCCCATACACAGCTGAGTCTATTCTTATATAGTATGTTAGAAATCCGATAAAAAAATACAATATTTGACACATGCCTATGTGATGGGACTGAGAAAGAATTATGAATGGCCAAGTTGACAGCCTTGTTAGCCCAATGAAACAGATGATAAATTGATAGAAGTTGTCAACTCTTCAGCCTCCTGCAGCTAGTGCAAAAGCACAATGCAAAATTTTGGTCATCGTCTACTAAGGGTGACAATAATTATGAATGGCCAAGTTGAGGTTATGAATAGCTAAATTTTTCATTGCTTAGTCAGTTTCAACTATCCAAAATTTTTCCTCATTTTTAATCATCAACCTATCATTTCAAGGTTTAAATTTTATTTGATAGTACATAATGTTTACCTTGGTTGTAAGTAGCTCTACGATCAGCCTACTTCCTCTAACTCATCGTTATTGTAGCTGTTTTATACCATTATCAAAGGCTATGGAATTATAGGGTAGAACATGGGTTGATTGCCTTTATTTTTTTGTCTTCCTCCAAGCCATTAAAATTTTAAATAGAATAGAATATTTGTGATTATTCACTTCCATCCCTGTTGTTTTGCAATAGAATTCAGGATTTTCTTCCAATTCCAAACAACATTACATCATCCACAAATAAAGTATGTGGCAGTGAGAGTGAGTCACTCACATTCCCAATTTGATACCTTTGATAGATCCCTCACTTTGGGAACCGTGATTAAATTATTTAAACCCTCTGCCACCAATTAAAATAGGAATGGGGACATTCAGCAACCCTACCTGAATCTCCCCCGTCACAAAATCTGGAGGGTGATCCATTTATTAATACTGCATAAGAGGATGCGGAAAGACAACCAATTTCTTAGCTCACAACTTGGACCTTCATTCCTATTTGAATTAATGACGGCCTGAGGTATAACCAACACACTTTGTTATATATTTTAGCTAACTCAATTTCCTTAACCAAAGCCGGGAGTTTCTTTACCTTTATTGTATGAAGAGCTTCGTGGGTTATTCTCATAGCATCATGTTGTAGAGAAACATGGACTGCTCTTTTGATAATAGAGCCTGAAAATATAATTTTGAGTTTATTTGCTGGGATATTCATTAAGAATTTGTACACTTGACTTACATAGAGAAATAGGCCTATAGTTTACAAAAGTATCTAGTTCATTCTTCTTTGGAATCAAAGCTACAGAAGTTGCATGATGCATCTATTGGCTCCCAAAACATTTACAACTCTCCCTCCTTGAAATGAAAGAATCTCATATAAAGTTCAGATGTCCATCCATTTGGCCATGGACTATATTTTTGCTTTATAAAGGTCTCTAAGACTGAATTTAGTTCCTCTTGAGCCTTTAGTAACTTCAGATAAGTTCTAGAAATTTTTCATATTTCTGTCACCTTCTGACAACCAGATAGCCTTGCTTTTCCATATCAATTTTTCTTATTCTTGCTCCAAGAATCTCATTTTTACTTCTTCAAGAGATCTTAATCTCTTACTCTCTTCTTCTGTAAAGATACCTTTAATTTGATTTTCAAACAACAGTCTTATTTCCTCAAACCTCCCAGTTTCCTCCAATATAATCTTTACAACCAAAAATCTATCGAGCATATTTGAGACCCCTTCCCTTCCACTTCTATAGTTCCTCCATGTTCTTCTAACCATCCTTTTCTTTTCTCATACAACTAATCGTATCTCCAAGGGCTGGACTCTATAGGCCTCAGTTTCGGCCATTTCCTGAATCTAATTTTCCCTCCTTGAGATGTTCTTCAATCTCCAACTATTCCACTGGTCATCCTTTTCCACTTATCATTTATGTTGGCTATCATTGGTCCTATTAAATCCCCCCCCCCTCCCGCCATAAGGCATTTTTTATTTTGAAGTGCTTTCATACCCCATTTGTTTGCAAAAAACAAAGAGGCAAAAATAGAGAGGCACATTCCATGGTTGGACTACAACTATGATGGATCAATAAGATAATCCAGTCCATGAACAACAATTGGAGGTAGAATGCATCAATGGAAAGGTTACAGGATCCCTCCCTAATAGGCCAAACAGGCCTACAAATAGTCATCTCACTATAGACCAACCTCAAGTTATTGGACTTACTCCAAAATTACTTTATGTATGACCTTTCATCTATGACATGTGTATACAAGTTTCCAGGATAGGTAGACACAGTTATTTCTCTAGATACTGTCGTTTTTTCTGGACATATTTCGTTAGCTTCTGGGTCCAAAGATCACACGGTGAGTATCCCATAGTTGGAACTTACCTTCTTTTAAGTGCATCTGTTTGAATGTCTTCACTAGTAAATTACTAATTATCAACTTGTTTAAGATCGTTGCTCAACTAAATATAGCTAATCTATACATACATTCTTTATCATTGATGCCTTATGTAATTTTCTCACTTTCTAATTCCATGTTATCAGTATTCCTTGTTATGGGATTAGGACTGTTACATTATGGGGAAGAACTTTGTTATTTTCCAACAATTAATGTAAATAATACTAGTTTAATAATCATTTCTTAAATTGTTATTCAGGTTTTGTAGAAAGCCCGCTAATTTCCTTGTTAATCCACATCCCAATCCATACTGGAAGATGGGATTAGGATTGTTACATTATGTGGAAGATATTTGTTAATTTCCAATACTAAATGGAAATAATACTGATTCCGTTGTAATTGGTTAAATTGTTATTCAAGTTTTGTAGCAATCCCACTAGCATCCTTGTTAATCCACATAACAATACCTACTTAAAGATGGTAATTGTTTTCCAATTAGTATTTCTAAACTTTTGCATGCTTCTCCTTGTAGCATGTTGCTCTTGGATTTTGTGCATGAACTGGATAAGTCTTGGTGAGTTTATTTTTTATTAATATGGGCATTGTTAGATACCATTGTAGATACTCACATGCGCAAAAGAAAGGAGATAACAAAAACTGTACAAATTTTGCACTACTTATTGTATTAGACATATATAAGTGTACATTAGTATTTCTTACTTGTTTTAAAATTAATTTCCAGGTCATGTTCACAATATTCACTTCCCCTTTGACATTGATGCTGACACTGCAATGAGTGTTGCAAGTGAAATGGTGACAACAGTGGATCTATCGGATCAAGATGTGACAAATATTGCAGCCATGATTGATACAAAAATACAACCTCTTGTGCCAGAATGGCAACCCGCAATACCTTTTGTGGATACTGTTGAGGAGGAGATGGATATTGATTATCCTAGGTCTGCAATTGAAGATGATGTTTCGTATATGCTCAGTGATAATGATAGACCCTCTGGTGCATTTGTACTTGAACGCCTTCCTTCAGGTCGCAAGTATTTTTCTGATTCCCTAAGGTCTTTAGTTGCAGATTCTTACATGAAGACTACCTTAATGAATTCTTCTTCTAAAGTAGAAGGGCCAATGCATGGTAGATTTGATGAAGTGAGCCATGTCCAGTCTGCCTCAAGCAGTGCTAAACATCATCATAATGAATTCCATGATCGCGAGAACAAAGTGGATGGTTTAGATATAATTTAAAAGTTTCCCAACTTTCTAGGGAGAGGCAGCTTGCAAGAAAATGTTGTGGTGATTGATAAAGAGAAAAACCACTCAATTTCTGAGGTCATGAAGAATACTGTGGTGGCTGAGGGGAAGATGTCAGTAAAAGATATGAACGCTGACTGCAATACTCAAGAGTTGTTTAAAAGAATGAGCCAAGATAATTTACAAATGTAGGATTGCAACATTGCTAATGCTTTGGACCAGAATGTACTTGTAGGCAAGCATGATGGTAAAATTGTTTCTTCAGAGTCTGGTGTGACTTTGCTAGATTATACCACCTTGCTGGCCAATGATTTGGATGATGAGAATAGTGTAACCCAAAAAATCAAACTCTTATTACTTAAGCATCAAGAGGAAATAGAGGAGTTGATACAAAAGCATGAACGGGTACTGCAGGAATTTATAAATCAACTTCCATAGAAGGGTTTTACAAAGAGGCACATTCCATTGGGGTGGATATGTGTAGAGATGCATTTTATAGCCGAGTTGGTGAACTTGTGGAGGTGTGTGCAAGAGTGCATTGGGCGCATTGGATATGAATGATAGCAATGAGCACCCATTTTGTGTTGGGTTTTACACTATTGGATTTAAAGCTATTTTTATTCAACAATGTAAACCCAAAATATTGAGCACTATAGCATGGTTCTTATTAATTACCATTTATGGATAGCCATTTAATCCCTGGTCTAATATGCACTTTTAGGTGGCCAAGCTTTTCCAAGTTGGTGTATCTCTAGTTCCACCTTGAGTTTGTGAACTTGAGATATGGATACTCATCCTTGCAACCTCAAGGTCCATGTCAAACCTAGGTATAGAAGTGTATGTGATAGTTTTAAGAATCATTTTGGGTGTTTTCTTCTTTGATCTCTATTTTACCTCTCTAATTTTTGACATCTCTGGGTCGGGTCTCCTTTTTGTATTCGCTTAATCAATTTATATAGATACACTTCACAAGCTTTTATTGCATCAAGATTGCCACCATTTCCTTAACTATTGTACCTTTCTTGGGATTTACAGGATTCCACTGCAGTTGTAGAACCATATAACAATGTATTTTCGACTCATTCTCTCTTGGAGCACACAGATGTGTCAGTTGTTCTAGACAACGAAGCTATTTATGACATATGTAAGCGATGTCTAGACATCGAAAGACCTACATACGAAAACTTGAATAGACTGATCTCGCAAGTTATATTTTCATTAACAAGTTCTCTGCAATTTCAAGGAGCCTTAAATGTAGACATAAATGAGTTTCAAACGAACCTTGTTCCCTTTCCTAGAATTCATTTCATGATTTCATCTTATGCACCAGTAGTGTCTAAAGATAAAGCCTATCATGAAGCATTGTCAGTGAAAGAAATAAAAAATTCTGTGTTTGAGGCTAGTAACATGATGACTAAATGTGATCCCAGACACGGAAAATACATGGCATGTTGTCTAATGTATAGAGGAGACGTGGTGCCCAAATATGTGAATGCAACAGTTTCAATGATTAAAACAAAATGAGTTGTGCCTCTCTATTTTTCCATGGAATTTTCCTCTTTGGTAACTACTAAATAGCTCAGACATTGTAAGCTATGTGTTTAAAATATAAGAGCCTTGAAAATTTTAAATGTATGCCACTGACATATGATTTAGCATTTGAATTTTGTTTTCTAGTGGTCTTAGAGAAGACAATTTCCACGTGAGATATAAATGTGTGTTCTTTGATATTATCATTGTGGTATAGGAACCTTCCAAAAATCAAGAATGTCTTTACACTTCAAAATATTGGAGTGAACTCTCTAAAGCCTTGTACTCTACATGTTTAGGCTGAAAGGTGGAGCAGAGTAGAGCAATAAATGCTACTAGGCACTTGAAATTTGCATTGAGTTGCAACTAAGGTTTGGTTCCCACCATGTGAACGGAAGAGTTGATATCACATTGCCAATAGTGGGCCTTGTCCCTCCATATAACTAACCTCCCATTCTAGCAGTCCTGATCTGTGTTCCTATATTTTGTTGTGCAAATGCAATGATATGTTAGAAAAAGAGAAAGCCATTTTAAGGATGCTTTCATCTTATGCATCAATAGTGTCTAAAGAGAAAGCCTATCATGAAGCATTTTCAGTGAAAGAAATAACAAATTATGTGTTTGAGGCCAGTAACATGATGACTAAATGTGATCCCAAAAATGGAAAATACATGGCCTGTTGTCTAATGTATAGAGGAGACGTGGTGCCCAAAGATGTGAATGCAAAAGTTTCAATGATCAAGACAAAATGAGTTGTGCCTCTCTATTTTTGCCATGGAATGTGCCTCTCTGGTAACTACTAAATAGCTCAAACATTGTAAGCTATGTGTTTAAGGTATAAGAGCCTTGAAAATTTTAAATGTATGCTACTGACATATGATTTAGCATTTGAATTTATTTTTCTAGTGGTCTTAGAGAAGACAATTTCCACATGAGATATAAATGTGTGTTCTTTGATATTATCATTGTGGTATAGGAACCTTCCAAAAATCAAGAATTTCTTTGCACTTCGAAATAATGGAGTGAACTCTCTGAAGCCTTGTACTCTACATGTTTAGCCTGAAAGGTGGAGCGGAGCAGAGTAGTAAATGCTACTAGGCACTTGACATTTGCACTGAGTTGCAACTAAGGTTTGGTTCCCACCATGTGAACAGAGGAGTTGATATCCCATTGCCAATAGTGGGCCTTGTCCCTTCATATAACTAACCTCCCAATCTAGCAGTCCTAATCTGTGTTTGAAGAGGTCATCACTATTCTAATAGTTTGAATATTTCGTCACAATGCCAACATGTTTAAACTCTCATCACAATTCTGATGGAAATCATCATTGGAATTCCAACGGCCAAAATGGTAGACGGAAAAAAAAAGGTCTGGGATTGATGAAAAATTTGGCACAGATCTCTTGCAGGAATTAGCCAATTATTTCTCACATTATTTTCTCACTATTCTACTTATCAGTCATTTCACACCCTAGAGCTTAGAACCAACAGTGCAGAGAGAATTTGACCAAGTTGCTACTTAGCTTCGACCATCCGTTACCAAAGTATAGTAGCATAAACCAAAGTACTAGAAAGAAACCAGGGGCAGAGTAATAGTCAAAGGGAAGAGTAGCACGAAAGAGATATGGTCACGAATGTAGGATTTTAAGTGAAAGGAAGCCCTATTTGGAGAAGTGGTCGACCCATGGGTTGAAGTTATAAGATATTTCATGAGAGAAGTGGAGAACACAAAGCTAGTGGACCATGACTTCATCGATCGGGATTTCTTCCTGTACATGCAACCATCCTTCTACAAGAAACAAGTAACCCTAGAGAATGGAAAATTCACCTCGCCCTAGAGGCTCGAGTTTTTGTTACTTCAATACTCCATCGTCGTCACTTTCTTTAAGGTACCCACCTTTAGAAAGAACATGAGAATTCACTTGGTGCAAGATGTTCCTAATTAGCCAAGTGCACCAAAACTGGCTTTGGTTGGATAAGGATTACATATCCATGCCCATGACATCAAATTTCTCATAGGGCTATCCATGGATGGACAGGATGCTATGGATACATTCTAGAGATGAGGCGAACATGAGCAGAAAAATAGGGAATTGAGTCCTAGATCAAGGCCATTAAAGTGGAGGGCTACATCAATGTTGCACCATACTACTTATACTCTAGGGTTTTCCTCTGTTTGAGGTCCTTTGTCCCTTAAGCCGATGATAGGTGTTTGGTGGGAGTTTTTGGTTCCTTTATATAATTCAAGAGCTAGAGTAGTAATGAAACAAGACTTCCATTATAAGTTATATTTCATGAACAAGACGTGGAAATGAAACTATTGTTTGATAAAAACAATAACATTTTAATAAAAAATACTTTTTCTCTTCCTAGAATCTAAATCTACATATACCTTCAAGATATCATATACATATAGCTTTTATATCTCAGTAAGAGGGTTCCTTCCATTAGAGCTTTATATTGAGGTTGATTAGATGCTAAAACATCTCTACGTTGTGTTGAGGTTCTCATGGATCTCCTATAGAACTTGTTGTTAGAGCTTATATTAGGATTGAAATAGTATGAGGTTTTATTTATCCATTTTGTTAGAAAGGGTGTATATCCTGATGTGAATTGGGTCTCTGTTTAGGGTTTTTGGGAAATATCTTTCATTGACACAATTCATTTTGCAGCTCTTCATGATGTGATGACTAAAATTTAGAACTTTTCCATATATGCCTATGGTCATGGTCTGGTATGATTCAATTGCGTTCTCCATATGATGGAATGTGACCCTGCTCTTGATGAAACGATATCTTATATATGGTACATATCACTATATTGATATGATATCTTGATTTTGCATAATTTTTACGTATATACTGGATAGTCATTCGTAGAGTTTTTCCATCCTTGTAAGAAGGTGAAGTTTTGGCCATTCATGACAACAAATTATATTCTTTATGGGCTGCAATTTTCTCCTATTCATTTCAATTGAGCTCACTCCATTAAGGGCCGAGATATTTCCATGAAGAAATTTTTTCTTGATTAGAGAAAAAATTATTACTTAGGGAGAATGCATAAGCTAATCTCCTTTTCTTTGTACATATATTTCAAGAACAACCCTTAGTTAAAATAGTTTTCTGAAGAAATCCACATTGTAAATAAGCCAAAGAATATGTGGACTCCTTATCACAATAGGGCTTGAATGCTTGATTGGATAAATACACTATTTGATCTACAAATCCTGGTCCATTATTTCCATATGAATTTCTGAAGCATGCATCACCAGGTATGTGTTTGAAATTATAGTTTTTGATTGAAGAATAATTTTTTTTTAGAGATTGTTGTGCTTAGATTAAGGAGGCACGGGAAGGAAATGTCACAATAAGCACAAAATCTTATGATCATCTGGTTTTGTCTCACCTCTACAATCCTTATAGTTGCAGTCACCACTTTATTCCAAACACTCCCATGTCACAATCCTGAGCATGAATCTCTTTCAATCAAGGCATGAGTTTAGTACATGTATGTTTCATTATGGTATGAAGCATCCTAAGAGAAGAATCAAATATGAAAGGGTAACTCAAAGGCTGAAAGTATATTATCTATTCTGATTGAAATGAAATAAAATTCTTGACAACAACTGTGAAGTGTGGGGAAGTAGACAACATGCCTTACAGGTTTGGAACTTACGCCATGCTTCTATAGTTAAGTAGATATGTGTGCATTGACACCTGAAGGGATAAGTCTAGACCCTAGAGAGTTTCCCTATCAATCATCTTGAGGATATTTTGTTGATTACTGATATCATCATGGAATACCTAGTTATGATGAAAATACGCCATGCTTCTATAGTTAAGTAGATATGTGTGCATTGACAGCTGAAGGGATAAGTCTAGACCCTAGAGAGTTTCCCTATCAATCATCTTGAGGATATTTTGTTGATTACTGATATCATCATGGAATACCTAGTTATGATGAAAATGGAAGATATTAAAGTGAATCTTAGTTTTTCACTTCAATTTATTTATAATATAGTCATAAGGAATTTTAGCATGTATGTCATGAAAGATATAATTGGAAGTATACCAGTTTGACTCCTCAGTTACATTCTCAAGCACTCTCTCAGTATTAAAATAAATATTTCCTGACATTTCCAAGTCTTACAATGACTGAATTTTGTACATCAATCTCCATGATACAATGTTTCCTATTAGTGATATATAAATTTGTTGCATTGTTCTTATGTGCACAAACCATTACAGTACCTTTTAACTTGACATCTTGGATGAGGGGTGAATTATATTAGGAAAAATAATTTTCAAAGAATAGTTACAAGATCTTTGCATCCCATTGTTGGCATCTGATCATGAAGTGAAAAGGAGGATGTAATGACAAAGAAACATGGGAGGATTTCTAGTAAAAAATTGGGATGTGCATCTTGATTAATCGATGATAGCAATGGAGAACCTCACCATTTGGTGGATGTATCTTTATCCTAGTCTTTGGAGTAATTCAAAGAAAAATTAGATCAATAAAGAGGTATTTGCTACAACAGCTTCTATCTAAGCTAGCACCTTCTAGCAGTTGAATTCTAAGAAGGCTTTTTCAGCCCGAAACAGGTGGATCTGCAATACAAGATAGCTCCTGAAACAGGTGGATATACTTATGAGAACTTTAATAGCTCCCGAAACATAGAAAAAAAAACCCTTGTTACATTAAAAGCTTATATAATGTTTGTTACAAAAATGAATTTATGGATGTTGCATCAGCAATCGCAACAGGTAGTGTCTTTAAATTCAAAGTTCTTGATGTACCTTTTATTGTCTAGTAATGAAATATAAGACACATTTTACCCAAAGGAAAAAAAGGGGAAAATGTGACCATTATAGGAACCAGACACTAGAGAGGCCTCAAATCTTGAACACTAGAAATAGGAAAGTCAAATTTTAAATATAAACAATGAGAATTTAATCTAAGCGGCTACACTAGGGACTCGCATCCATGATTTATCAAATTATTAATTTATAGAAAAACTTCTAAACTTTTAAGTGAAACTAAGCATAGCCAACTGTGGTATTTCAATGAGACCTAACTATTCTCCTTTTTCCTCCATTGTACTTCGAACTTAGGTTTATGCATTAAAAAATCTTGGCATGGGACTTACCAAATCACTATAGCACCCTTTTTGGTATAACTGTTGCAAGTTGCCCAACTGAATCGTACCAATGTTGGAAATCCAAATACTGGATGTTTATTTTCTTCCAACTAGGCTTTTTTTTTTCAGGATATGTACAAAAAACTGGCTTAGAGAAATAGATATAGGACTTGAGGGCACAAGAAGCAGAATAAATAATCACTAGTAGCAATTGAAATTGATGATAGGGAAAGAAAATGCAAAAGAGAATATACCTCCTAGATATCCTGAGCCAAAGTATACCACAAGGCATTCACTAGCTCCCACAATACAATATAAGTAGATTCCATGATAAAAGCTCTAGTTATATAGAAAAATTTCCCAGCCCCGAGAGAAAAAAAATTGGCACCAAATAACCGGCACATCCAGTTTGGGTAAGAAGAGCTAGTTTTCCTCCAAATCGATCTGGAAATTTCTCTAGGCGATGGCACCCATGTGCAAGTACCTCAACCTCGTCTTCATCTTCCTGATAGTCGAACAAGGGCTTCGAATACGGGCTTTCTTACACTTTGGTCTTTTATTTGTTTTAATGAAATATAACAGTGGCACCCATGTGTAAGTACCTCAACCTCGTCTTCGTCTTCTTGACAATCGAATAGGGGCTTCAACCTCGTATTCGTCTTCTTGACAGTCGAACAAGGGCTTCGAACAAGGGCTTCAACCTTGTCTTCGTCTTCCTAACAGTCGAACAGGGGCTTCGAACACTTTGGCTTTTTATTTGTTTTAATGAAATCGAACACTTCATCCTTTTATTTGTTTTAATGAAATCAAAACATGCCATCAAACTTTTATAAAATCTTATGTGGCACGCCATCAAACTTTGAAACAATTTTTTTTTTAATAATTAAAATATTGATATTTATTATTTTAATTATTAATTAAATATAAAATTACAATATATTTAAAATTTAATTTTATATAATATAATTCAAACAAATAAAATATAAATATTGATAATTAATATTTTAATAAATTCAATAAAATAAAAATATTTTAATCTCATTAACCTACTTTTGTAGTTATTTGTGGACATTTATTAAGATTAAATTATCTATATTATCATACCTCAAGAACAATTAACCAATGCTAGTAGCATTTCCCTAACTCTCTAGTATGAAAGATCAAACAAGTAGCATAACCCTGCACACCTAACAGGCTCTAACCAACAACATAACTCTGCTATTCATATCATGATCTCCAAATCCCAAGGACAATGAAAGCATATATACTCTCATAGGTTACTTTTAACATGCCCCTTGAAAGCGAGGTCTCATGAGGAACCAAGGCCTAGACCCTAGGTGTTAATGACCATTTGAATCACCCCATGGTTACATTGGGAACCAGATGCATAATCCAAAGGGACTCAAACAAATTAAAGGCCAAGTTATATATATATATATATATATATCTATATATATATATATATATATATTGGACTCACTTTTATCCCATCACCTAACATGCCCCACTCATCCCATGCCTAATTTTTCTTAGCTAGTATTAGAAATAATCATAATCATCACCATTGCTTTACAAATAACTACATCACATTTACCATCTTTGTTTCAAGGGATCCCAGCTACGCTAGTGTTCACTGAATTTCTATTGTGGGATACTAGTTGAAATTTTGAACCACGCACAAGTAAAAGCGCAGAAAACCAGGAACGGGAAAAGGGATGGAACTAAGAAAGGCTTCCTTTCTTTATAGAGGGTGGTAATTCCTCTCTTATTTATAGAGGTTGATGAGAATAATTTCACAATGGAGATTTGGCTTACTCAAGCCAACTTGAAGGAACCATAGTTTGAACTAGGAAAATCAAGCTCGAAAATCACAGAGGTGATGTGCCTATTAACCATGTCAGAAAACTTCATTGTCTCACAAATCTATGCCATCTAACTCTAAGGAAAAGGAGTCCACCTAGGATTCACGCCACCAAGAACCCAAATAGGTTGGAATAAACAAGCAATGCTCTTAGTGGTACTGAGTCTGGAGAGGCCATCCAAAGTCTCTTGTATAGAGAGAATGGACTCTTGAACAGATAAATCTAGGCCTCTCTAATCATGCTGATGAGAGAAAGTCACAAGAGAAACTCTTGAGTCCCAAAACAAAGAACAGAACCTCCCTCAAAAAAGTGATCGTTAAACTTGATCTCATGGAGATGGCATAGCTGTGATCCTTTCAACCCTGGGATGCAATGAATTTTCTTAATCGATAGCTATTAGGAGAAAAACCCACAATTAGTCAAGCGTGATATGAAGACCATGAACCCAATGACATCGTATGTAATCAAGATGGACAATGGGATTGTTGAAAAGTGTAATGAGAGAAGGTCTTCTCTGGTGCATGCCTTAGCCAAAAAGACCATGGTTTGCCTTCCTTTGCCCATGGATGAGTTCGTGGAGATGGTGAATTCATGCATAGCGTTGGCGGATTAGTTATAGAGAGCTTCTTCAGTTTGACTACAAGTTCGAGAGGCAGTTATAAATTTAGAAGAGGACGGTTTGGGAGCTTCAATCCTTAGACTCTGTTAACTATTCAATCAAAACACATGTTCTAAATTTGTAACTTGCCAATTTTAGCATGGATCGAATCAATAAAGAAGGAAAAAGGCACAAATTTTCATAGTTGTTTTGTGCACAGAGGACTGTGACAAGACACAACTCACAAGATTGTGAGAGAGATAAAAAAATTGTGTGAGAGATCTTTGTTGTGAGTGTGTATCTTGGAGGAGCCAATACGCAGCATTGAAGAGAGATTTCTCATGGCATAATTGTGCTAGGAAATAGGGAAATTATGTGCTAGGAAATAGGAGTCAAGCCCTAAAGAATACGGAGTCCTCTACACTAGGAACTAGGAAACCTATGTGCAAGGAAATAGGGACTATCTGAGTGCAAGAAAGTAGGAGCAAGGGTCTATGTGTTTGCAAGGTCAGTCCAGCTAGGAAAACATGAGGACAATATTTCTTTTAGGGTGATAGTTTGAAGAGCAGAGCAAAGCAGTTCCTTGGATATAAATATGTCGGGCTTAGGGCTAAGGTCAAATCACAGTTTAGAAGGAGCCTCAAATTTACGTGCATGGAAGAAGAAAATCGCAGTAGTGTTGGAAGATAATGGGGTAGCATAGTATGTCAAGTAGGCAATAGTGCCACCTCAAGATCCCCAACGGTTGGCCCAACATACTAAGAATGACACCAAGGCAAGAAGGATCATTCTAGAGGGGGTCAGAGATCATATTACTCCTCATCATAATGAGAAGAAGACAGTGTATGGGATGTTTAAATTTAAATTCATCTTCAATTTGTTTTAGGCTTCCAGTGATGTCACGAATTTTGCTCTCAAAGAGAAGCTAAGAAGTAAGTAGATAAGAAAAGATGAGCCCATCATCACATATCTTTCAAAGTTCACTCAGGTTCAAGATGAGCTAGGTGGTGTGGGAATCCTTCCACATGACCATGAACAAGAAGTATTTCAGCTACTTGAATGAGAACGACATGCAATTTCAGATTGAGCTAGGAGATGGAGGTTCCTTCTAACAAAGTTTGAAGCTGGATGAATTCTCCCATCATATGTCTAGAAGCACCACTATCAATAACCCTTAAATTCTCATTCTTGAAAGTCCTAGACAAATTATAAAATAAACTTCCATACATTACTTCTAGCTTAGAAATGATCTTCAAAATGAAACCCTTGATGAATGTAGTGAGATTCCCAACAAAATTGAAACCCTTGTTTATAACCCTTGCCATAATGCCAACTAGGATGTGATCTTCAGTCTCTTTCTTGCACCTTAGCTTTGATACTATGTTGGAAAAATGTTTGAATGCGTTCGGGTTGCATTCAAACCTGCCCGACCCTAATGAACGACTTTCACACCTTCAAACATTGTTCTGCACATCCTGAACACGGACGCATTGCACAAACCCGACTCGACCTGAACGCGCCCGCCCTGAACACTGTTATGCACGAGTCCTGCAGAAGGACCTCGTGCAGTCAAAAATTAGCAAATTTGACACGGGCGCCCTCAACCGAAATGACCTGACCCAAATGCATTTGGGCGGGCACCCTCAGCCGAAACGACCTGACCCGAACACGTTTGGGTGGGTGCCCTCAACCGAAAAGACCTGACCCGAACGGGTTTAGGCGAGCGCCCTCAAATGAAACGACACGGTGAGCCAGACTGAACAAAGGCACAAGGGAGTAAACGACAAACGGGTTGTGCGAATGTGCACAAGGCACCTATGCAGTCACAACTTAGAAAATTTGATACGGCCACCCTCAAATGAAACGACCCGACCCGAACGCATTTGGGTGGGCGCCCTCACATGGCACGACACGGCGTGAACGACCGAATGAAGGCACAAGGGAGAAACCAGTAAACGGGCCGCACAAACATGCACAGGGCACTCGTGCAGTCACAACTTATGAAATTTGATACGCGTGCCATCAACCGAAATGACCCGACCCAAACGCGTTTGGGCGGGCGCCCTCATCCGAAACGACCCGACCCGAACACATTTAGGTAGGCGCCCTCAATCGAAATGAGCCGACCCGAACGAGTTTGGGCAAGCACCCTCAAATGAAACGACATGGTGCTCCCGATCGAACGAAGGCACAAGGGAGCAAACGACAAACGGGTCACACGAATGTGTACAAGCCACACGTGCGATCAAAACTTAGTAAATTTGATACGGTCGCCCTCAAACGAAATGACCCGACCTGAATGCATTTGTAAGGGCGCCCTCACATGGCGCGACACGGTGTGCATGACCGAATAGAGGCACAAAGGAGAAAACGACAAACAGACCGCATGAACATGAAAAACGCACCCGTGCGGTCACAACTTAGCAAATTTGATACGACCGCCCTTAAACGAAATGACTCGACTTGACCCGAAGCATTGGGCAGGTGCCTTCACACGATGCACCTGATCGAACGAAGGCACAAGGGAGCAATCGGCAAACGGGCTGCACGAACGTGCACAGGGCACCTGTGCGGTCACAACTTAGCAAATTTGATACAGGCGCCCTCAACTAAAATGACCTGGCCCAAATTCATTTGGGCAGGTGCCCTCAACCAAAACAACCTGACTCGAATGCATTTGGGAGGGTGCCCTCCACCGAAATGACCTGACCCAAACGATTTTGGGTGGGCACCCTCAAACGAAACGACACGACACACTTGATCGAACAAAGGCACAAGGGAGAAAATGAAAAATGGACCGCACGAACGTGCACAAGGCACCCGTGCGGTCACAACTTAGCAAATTTGATACGGCCACCCTCAAACGAAATGACCCGACCCGAACGTATTGGGGCGGGCACCCTCACACAGTGTGACAAGGCACACACGATTGAACAAAGGCACAAGGGAGAGAATGGAAAATGGGCCACATGAACGTGCATAGGGCACATGTGGGGTCACAACTTAGAAAATTTGATATGGGCGCCCTCAACCGAAACAACCCAACCCAAATGCATTTGAGCGGGTGCCCTCAACCGAAATGACCCGACCCGAACATGTTTGGGTGGGCGCCCTCAACCAAAACGACCCAACCCGAACGGGTTTCAGTGGGCACCATCAAACAAAATGACACGACGCGCCCAACTGAATGAAGGCACAAGGGAACAAACGGAAAACAAGCTGCATGAACGTGCACAAGGCACCTGTGCAGTCACAACTTAGAAAACTTGATACGGCCGCCCTCAAATGAAACAACCTGACCCAAATGCATTTGTGCAGGTGCCCTCACACGACACAACATGGTGCGCACGATCGAACAAAGGCACAAGGGAGTAAACAGCAAATGTGCCACACGAACGTGCAAAAGGAACCCGTGCGGTCACAACTTAGCAAATTTGATACAGTCGCCTTCAAACGAAACGGCCCAACCCAACCCAAACATGTTTGGGTGGGCACCCTCATATGGCACGCCCGACAGAACGAAGACACAAGGGAGCAAACGACAAACGGGTTGCATGAATGTGCATAATGCACCATGCGGTCACAACTTAGAAAATTTGATACGGTCTCCCTCAAACGAAACGACCCAACCCAAACACCTTTGGGTGGGCGCCCTCAAATGAAACGACTAGACCTGACTCGAATGCATTTGGGCAGGCGCCCTCGATGAAAGGACCCGACCCAAACCAAACGTGTTTTGGGGGGCTCCCTCAAACGAAACGGCCTGACCCGACCCGAACGCGTTTGGGCAGGCGCACTCAAACGAAACAACCTAACTCAACCTGAATGTGTTTGGGTGGGCGCCCTCAAATGAAATGACCAGACCCAACCTGAACGCATCTTGGCGGGCACCCTCAAACGAAACGACCCGACCTGAATGCGTTTGGGTGGGCGCCCTGACACGGCGCACCCAACCGAACGAAGGCACAAGGGATCAAATGGAAAACAGACCGCACTAATGTGTAAAAGGTACTCATGCGGTTACAACTTAGCAACTTTGATACGACCTTTCTCAAACGAAATTTAATATATATATATATATATATATATTATCGAAGATATTAAAAAAAAAAAAAAAACCAAATATTTTACTTTTTAACTTCCACAATATTCCTCAACACTAAGAGCTCAGCCTACAACATTTCATGTCAACCCCTAATGTATCCCATCAGATGATGGTGAACTATGAGATCAAACAACCCCTATCTATGTTAAAACAAAATTTCAAGATAAAAAAAAAAGTTGTTGAGTGATGCATTAATTTAAATTCATTCTAGGTATTAAAACCTACATTCTCTATAGGCTTTTGAAATGCATAGTCACAACGTCTATAATTTTTTTTTTTTTACTTAAGTACATCATTGAATGTCATGTGTTTTCTAATATGTAGTAAATTAAATGCTACCTCAAACAAAAAGTACAAATCAAATTATTTAGCTTGAGAGTTGTAATATAAACTTTATCATAGGCCTTGAAATGTCAGTATTCCGATGGTTTTTCCCTCAACGTCGCAAGACCGACGGTTTCCTTAAACGTCGCAAGACCGACGGTGGTCTCCTAAACGTCGCAAGATCGACGGCGGTCTCCTAAACATCGCAATATCGATTGTTTGTCCTATAACATCGATATTCAGATGATTAGTCATGTAACGTCGGTATTTCGACGATTGTCCTAAACCTCGTTGTTCCAACGATACTCCAAAAATGTCGCTAGAGCGACGGTTGTTGGCGGGATTTGAAAATTTGATTAAAATTGGGGAAATTTCCGACAATATGTCAAAAGTGTCAGAACTAAATTGTAGGAATTTTGACCAAATGTACTAGTGTGCCTTGCAAAATGGCCATAGTCATGATAATGCCTACATTTAAATGGAAGCTGCTCGTAATCCATCTCTGGGATATGGGTCCTGTCAGCAACCGTTAATTTGATAGCTTTAGGTAGCCCAACTTCCAAATCCACGTCGACACATATACGTAAGCATGAGTATTGATATTTTCTCACTGCTTGATCAATATAATTTCTGAGGGTATTTCCAATGGTTTGGAGAGACTTCTGGTTCCAGCAATGCAGTGGGAGATGTGGGAGGCTTACCCACAATAGAACAGTTGAAGGCACATATTGAGCGTGATCTAAGTTAGGGGTCCATTTATTTAAGCATAGTCCCCTTGGACCCATAAAATATGGGCCATCCTTGAAGATGAGGCTTCTTTCTTCCACATTCTCAAAAACAAAAAAAAAGTATCCTTTGCCTACGAAGTGGCTTTTGATGCCTTTCAAGAATAAAGGAATTCAATTCCTCCGCACCCATTCTTCCACGACTTTGGGAGAGGGCCAGAGGCCAGTAAATTGTCCAATGAGCCCTCTTTCAGCCAAGTTTAATGCTAATCGACAAGTTTCTTCATTTTGAAGGGCCATCGAAGGGATGTTATCCAACTTATTCATGAACATTTGCTGAGCTCCAGTCAGAGGGCACTTTTTGCTGGCTAATATCAGTTTCTTGAATTAAAGGACTTCTAGAGGAGGAGGAAGGGGAGCCTCGGGTCCCCCTCCTGATGCCATGGTGGCTAGGAGGTCGCAGGTAGGTCAGCTCGCTCTCGACCTGTCAAAATACATGCTAGATGGTACAATAAAATCATCTAGTCGTATATTTTAACCCTAGACTAAATTAGTCATTTTTAGTTCCGTCACTTAAAATTGATCAAATTTAGTAGTAATTCACTTGAAATAATTGTGGTGACTAAATTTTTTAGTCACCTAGTCAGTAATTTCATCGTTTTCTACTAGTGCATCCTCTCGAAGAAATGTATGCTAGATGATTGGCAAATAGCTCCTCAAGAACAAAAAATTCTCCAAGGCCTCCACCTAGTGCCTAGCATGGTCTCCCTGGCTTCTTGGAAATTTATCCCTGACATAGGGGACACAATTAGGATCTTCAAACCTCCTCTAGAAGGATTCATCAAACTCAGCTTTGATGGAGCCTCGAAAGGCAATCCGGGGCAAGTAGGCGTTGGAGGGATTTTTCGAGATCAACATGGCATAACAAGATTCATATATGATGACTCCCATGGCTTTGCCAGCAAAAATGAAGCATAATTCATAGGAGTGCAGCAAGGTCTCCTCTTGGCCATCAGGCCAGGATATAGAAAGTTAGTAATCGAAGGAGACTCTCAGTTGGTTACGAACACTCTCAAAAAACATAATCAGGGAATGAAGTGGGGCAAACTAAGCCAAAGATGGCATACTTCTTCACATGTGCAGGGATTGGAGGATAAAAACAAGAAATTTGATTATATCACTATCACCCATGTAAGCAGGGAAGGAAATAGAGCAGCTGACCTCATGGAAAATTGTGGTTGCGCTCACCTGAATGAACCTATTGAATTAAGAATTCCTCCTAATCTCGAGGAAGAACGATGGATCAAGCTGCAGAGAATCAAAGAGCAGGACAGGTCGGAGGGCAGAGCTCAACCACAGTTCTCAGACTCAGCTCCTCGATCAGGGTGTAACGAAGAAGATCGTCCCTCCCATCAGTGTTAATGGTAGTGTCCTTGGGGTTGAAGCCAACCACCTTCCACATGAGTGGCAAGGGTGGCAGGCTGTATTGTCGCATGCAGCATGAGGTGAGGTAGCGGGACAGAGGCCCGCGCATGGAGCTTAAAATAGGGTGGAGGAAGGCATGGGGGTTTTTTTATGACGAAAGACTTTGGTGCAGGTGCAACATTAGGATAACAAACCTCCATTGCACTTCCACCACGATGAAACTCAGGTATGTGCTTGGTTTCCTCTCCCTTGTTCATGCCATGTTTATGTTTTATGATTTGGGCTGGTCTCTATGGGAGCATAAGGTGATTAAGTTGGACTGGTATAGTCTTTTGCTGGGTAGGGGAGAGCGGAACCATTACGACTCTATTTGGGGGAAGGTTGGGGTTCTTTTGGGTCTCTGCCTCTGTGCCAGAGTAGGAATTGGGCATGGCCTCAACTTGCACCCGAGTGTTAGTCTGTCAGGCAAGGGATGCCAACAAGATGGAATGGTGAGGGGTCAGGAAATCTTGCCAGGGTATAGAGTTACGGAGCAGTCATGGGTTGTGTTTAGTTCAAAGCCTTTGCTGGTTTATACCACCTTGAGCTACTTGGGCTCATTGCGCATGAGGAATGGGAGAGGGAATTCCACCCAGGCCCAAGCAATGGGCAACGACACCTCCTTTGTCAATTTCAAGGGTGGGAGGTATGACAAGAGAGAGGACACCAGAAGGGAGGTTAGGAGATTGAAGGAAGGCATGAGCTCTTCGAGTTATGGGGATAATTTATGGGGTGCGTGCGACCATAAGGGACAGGCGGTGGAAGAAATTAAGAAGGGTATGAGGGCGATAGGTCCGCAGAGGGACGGGCAAGGGAGAAGTCCTGGGAGGAGGCCCCCAAGTCACCTTTCTTCTGACAACTGGGATGCATGGACCTTTAATTGTTTTCATTATATGGAATTATGCCTTTGTTTGACTGTGTGGACAAGTCGCCTACCTGGAAACCTAGTCAAAGATTGTGGGATGGCATGCTCCAAGAGTCCTGCAGCTCACGACCATTCCAAGAGCGTTGCAGCTTGAGGCTATGGTTGGAAATATAAAGGGTAGGCGGTAGAAGCCCAACCCAGCTCACCCCCGAGCAAGCCGAGAGGAAGGAGGCCTACAATCGATGTGATCCAAGAGGTAGCAAAAGCATACCATGAGAACACATCAGAGGAAATTCAAAATCTCATTGAAAAATGGGAAGCTGACATAAATAGACATGCAGATAAAAATATGGATACTAAGGAATGGAGAGGTTTATTACCAGATTTGGGACAAACAAGGGGTAGAATAACATAATTCAAGCAAACACTATATCTTTATTGGTCTATGAAGAGAATCCTTGGCAAAGCCTTGGAGCAGATCTCTATGAGCCTGGTGAAATTAGCCCAAGACTTCCCATACTACAAGAGCTAGTTCGATAAGATCAAGTTCCAACTGAGGAAAAGAGTTCGAAAAGAGTGCGAAAAGAGTTCGAAAAGATCAAGTTCATATTGACGATGGAGATATGTAGTTTAATTCGGGGTTTTATTTAGTCCTAGATGAACCTTTTAAAAGCTTTGATGGAGGGCTTAAAAAATACCCTCACAAAGATACATTTTCAACCTTTGGAACAGAAGTTCTTCCAAAAACGAGTAACCCAACTCCATCGAATTCACCCTTATTTTATTTTGAAATTAAAATAATATAAAAATATTTATCTTAATTGGCTTATTCATAAAATAAATAATTATGTAATATGGTTTTGTGTATTTATTTTCTCATAGAATAATAGAAAAAGTAAATAATTGAAATAAAATATTTAGAAAACAATTACTTTGAATTTTAGTTTTACATGTAAACATAACAAACAAATATATATTATAAATAAATCTTTGTGAGTTTAGTTCTAATTTATATATTCATAATATAAATATTTGTAATTTTTTTATAGTTATGATGACAATTCACATTAATAAATCCACTTGTACATGCCAACATGGCAAACACAAAGTTAACTACCCTACTTTATAGAAATTGACAATATAGCATACACCACTTCTTTAAATATATGGTGATATACTCCACTTCCAATAAGATCAATAAAAAAATATTTCACTTTAACACCACATAGTAAGAATGGTGCTAACTTGTTCGTCAAATATGGTGATTATATACTTAATTTTTAATATGATACATAAACATTTATACCACATTAACACCACATAATGTAAGTGGTGCTAACTTATGGTGATATAATTCATTTTTAGTATAATACATAAACATTTACACCACATTAACTCCACATAACTTAAATGATGTTAACTTATGGTGATATACTTCATTTTTAATATAATACATAAACATTTACACCATATTAACACCACATAACTTAAGTGGTGCTAACTTATGGTGATATACTTCAATTTTAATACGATACATAAACATGTGGTGCTAACTTATGGTACTAAAAAAAGATTTTCTTGTTGTAGATACTTATGCAAGATTAGCATTCTTAATAATCACGATACTTACCGTTCAGGCCAGCATTCAAAACTAGAGTAGCATCATTTTGATATTCAAATGACTTATACCACCTTGAGAAACCCCAAACTTCCATTATTTATATATTAATTTTATACCACCTTGAGAAACCCCAAACTATTATTTATATATTATTTTTTTTTAAAACAAGATCAGTCGAAATAGGGAACAGAGAGATCAAATACGATTTAATCTCAAGATCTTGATATGAAACAACTGATTAATCCACACTGCTTCGATTATGTAGAGATACTTCTTGCATGACTATTTCAGGTGCAAGTTGAACTAATTTCCGGCAAAATTACTGGCGGCATAATTATTATAGATGTGAATGGGCTCTAAAAGATTATTTAGAAATGCGTTTTGATGGCAGCTACACAGGGGAACGTAGGATAAAGCAACACAATTGTTGAAAAATTGATTGAACTCGAGTACTGATCAACTGAGAACAGTACGACAATTGGTCCTGATTTCTCCCGTGGTGCCTGTAAGAGGGCTGATGTTCCCCATTTTCACCATCGACTCTGCAAACTGTTCCAGAAAGAGCTCTTCATTTTCTGCATAAAGTTTCACTAGCTCCATAGTCTTCTTTCCTTGGCCCTTGGCGAACAATTCTTCGTCTGAGTTCAACAGTCCATACCCGCTCAACAAGTTCTTGAAGTAGTAGTTGTCAAATTTGGTTGGACTCACAAAATCCAATGGGGACAAGTTATTATCTCCTCCCGATTTTGGGCACCCAGATATAAGCCGACTATAGTAAGATTTGTCGAGGCTGGAGTCTGGCTGCCCATTTCCACTCTGGTTGTAAAGCCTCTGCCGGAAACTTGTGCATCGAGATTGGCCGATCGTGTGACTTCCTGCGTAATTAGCATTTCCATTTGTATTTCACTACTTAGTAATCTCCACTTAATATTAAATGCTACAAAATGAAATGATTGAACTCTCCACTTAATATTAAATGCTACAAAATGGAATGATTGAACTGCAAATTCTGACGCTGCAAGTTATAAACACAATATTTATGTACCTGAAAGGGCCACCAAGTCTACCTCATCCAGACCCTGACGTTTAAACTTAGTAATGAGAGTCTGGAGAGTTGAGTTGGGCGCTGGGATATTGTTATTGGACCCACTCAAACTTGCACTCCTCGAGTCTCTTCTCCCCAGTAAAACTTCCCAGCCTATACCTTCACTCTGATATTATTCAGTTATTCACTAGGTACTATTAGTTACTAGATTATACTATTGTCATGGAAATCAAGTGCTAGCAGAATATGCTATTTTGAAAGAATGAGATACTCATGGCAAGTAAGGTGATTAATATATGTAATGTATTACCAGGACAACTGAGTCACGAGCTGTAATAGCAAGAATATCTGCACACGATACAGTTTTTGGGCACTCCTTCTCCAGTGCACTCTTTATCTGATCAACAATCTCAAATCCTCTAGCAGAGTTATTGTTGGGATTTGATCCCTTCTCACTCACAATGGTTGAACTGTTATCCAGCAGCAAAGATGCGTCGCACCCCTGTCACCACATTAACAACATTTCACACATAAACGTCAGATACTTTTTATTTCTAGTGCTCATTCGTCAGTAAGCAATTAGATCATGAATGTGCATGACGAAAAGAAAGCAGACCTGCACAAAACAATCATGGAAGTGAAGCCTGAGTAAAGATGCCGCCATTCGAGCTTCCTTCATCACGGCCTTCTCTACCACCGATTTAACTATTTGTTCGGCCATGGGACATGTATCGTCATAAAAATGTGGAATCAAATTATTGGAAGGCTGAGGATAAGATACCGGGAATGATAATACGAACGCCTGCAGCGAACAAATTAGGAGCAAAAGAGGCATAACTAGAGAGAGGCGGGGCAAAATAGTTTTTGCCATGATTCTCATGAATGAACGAACTACGATTTGGATTTATGAATGAGCCCAAGAAACACGAAAGAAAGAGGAGGCTATGGGTCTTGGTTATGTGTACGCTTATTTATATAAATGCATGGGCAATTCTCCACCGCGTTAACGCTGAATTCAAACATTGAAAAATTCAATGGAAGAAGACTGCTGAGCTACTCCAGTATACCACAACCTACGCGGCATACTTCTTTATTCAGATCTTTAATGGTTACTAAAGAATTTTAAAGTCAACAAGAACGTAGATTTTACTTTCGGTTAGCTATTAAAAAACTAAAGAATACGCGTGTCGCACTAAGTCAATGATCATAGACGAATACTAGCGGTCTATCCTTCGGAACGATTTTTCACGGTAGGACGGCCGAAAGTTGAAAGGGCAGGTAGCCGCCATTGTTGTTGTATATATAAAATTCAAATTGCTTTAACCCGCCAAGTACCTCCTCGTGCCTTTTTTCCATTATTAAATAGGAAGACGAAAGAAAAATATATGTCCTAATAAACCACCATTCCAACTCTATAAGTAATTCTTCGTATATAAAAAATCCCTTTAAAGCAACAAATTTATCTTTACTCTATTTTACAAACTGCATTTTTTAACCACTTTATTGCGTAACTTGTTTATGAACTTATGTAGAAAAGTTTGAAACAGAATATAAACACGCTCCCAAGAAACAGCTTGCATAGAGCCGTATGCGACCTATATCCTTGAAGGTGCATCTCAACCGATTGTGTCATCAGCATCGGAGAGAGACAGACTGCACGTCGCAATCTACAGTGAGCTATCAAGTCTCGAATTGACAAATATCGAAAATTTGCACCGAGATTAAACATTCAAAATTTACATTTCACTCTAGTCTTGACATACCCAATTTAATATTTACCCTTGCGTGAAATTAATATTTAAATTAGCCACGTAAGTGTGGCTTAAAACACATTTAAGTATTACGTAGGGGCATGTTTTATATTTTATATTTATATTATTTATTGTTTATATAAATATTTTTTTATTATAAATATTAAATTTTTATATATTTGATTATCTGAAATTCTAAAATACTTTAAATTTTCAAATAATATGGTAAATATATGATGGTTTGAATGGTTTGATTCTTATTTTATATTTTGGTGTGGACACGGAGAGAGTATGGTGATCTCGAGAGACTCGTTTGCATTGAAGGAACGTATGGATTCATCGCCCCTTGGCTCATAAAACGATTATCGAAGTTGGGTTCTACTAAACGATCCTCCAATTGAAAGGATGTGAGGGGTTTCGTACCCCATTTGTCCTATGTCTACTCGATGGTGTTGGTGGATCTAACATAGTTTTAAGAACTAGGCGAAGTAACATATCTCAACGTGGCTGCCGGAGGTATTGCTGCAAATTCTTATAGTCTGCATGGTGATAAAGTGGGATCCTTGAGCTAGAGGAGGCTCTTCGACTTGGAAATTGTAATAGTGGTAACGATGTCAGCAAAATGTTTCCTGAAATGTTAGAAAGAGATACTCACTCGGAGAATGGTAATGCACACAAAGTGCTTGAGATAAGTCTCCCATTAGTATTGGATCAAGAAATGAAAGGTGTTGGGGGTGGATCATAAAAATATTCTAAGTTTTGTTCAATTCATTTCTAGTGAATCCCATTGTTTTATGGTCATAGAATCAAACATTGTGGGAGCGTTGGGAATTACTATTCAATAGTGGATCTCTATCATTATGGGTGTGATTAGGCTCCTCTGCAGAGGGGGCAAATAAAGATGAAAAAATGCCTTAGAAACTATGGAATTAAGAGGGATGTCATTGTCTCTATAATGACATTCTTCTTTGGACGTGCTGCGTGGAGGTAGGACATCTTCAACATCAAAACCCTTGTCATTCAAAGATGTCCCCAAGTTAGATTCCAACTCTTAGTCACTAAAGGATCCACTACAAGGAAAAGACCTTCTAGCGGATGTTTTTGAAGAACCCTTTATAAAAATACCGCAGACATTCGTTTCTAACGGAGGTTACTAGAGGAGGTTGGCGGGCGGAGGTTTTTGAGGATGTTTTTCGTTCGGTGCGTTTATCATCCTAAACATCACCGGTGTGCACAAAACATTGGCACATTGGACACCGTGTGCTCCGTACACACCCGCCCGGTGCGTCTTATTAATGTAGAGCACCGGTGCTTTGCAACTCTTCCGCACCGGTGCGTCATAAAACATCGCGCCAAAACAAAAACCGCCCGGTGTGGTCTTACGAAACGACACCAGTGTGCCTATAAAACCCCGCAGACCGGAACAGGGTTAAATAAAAAAAAATTATGGTAAAAAAATGACATTTTTCACTTTTCTCAATGCTCCAAAGCTCTGAAGCACCGGTGCAATTTATCCTTGTCTAAGCTGCCCTGATATCGGTGCTCCAATTGCACCCATTGCACGGATTGTTGATGTGCATTGCCCACCAATCTCCAGCTTGCATTTTGCAAAACGGTGGGAAAATTTTATTTTGAAAAATCTATAGCTGATATGCCTCCTAGACAACTAAATGTACAAGTATTTTTCTTGTTTTTCCATAATTAAGCTTGTTAGTGGATTAAAATTTCAAATAACCTTAAAATTAACCATTTTAAAGAAGAAAAAAATTGTTGCGCGGTGCGCTCGAGCCGTTCGGCTCGCACTAGCAAGCGGTGCTCCCTATAAAATTTACAGGCTACACCGCAACTGGTGCTAACAATATCCACACCATTTCTAGGGTGGTATCGAAAGGTGCACCCTGTTACTTTAAAATTTAAAAAAAGTGTAGTGTGGTCGCTTAGCCGGGCGCACTGTTGACCATGTGGAATAGCGGCAACACGGTGTGTTGACTTAAATATCTGCCCTAGGGTGGGTATGCTTTTTAGTGCACCGCATTCGGTATTTCGACAAGGTCAACGGTGCGCCCCCATAAAAGACCGCACTATTGACTATGTAATGAAGTCAAGAGGTCGGTGCGCTAACCCAACTATACGCGTCAGGGCATACATTTTAGTCAGCGCACTACACTCTTGACAACCTTCATAGTCAACGGTGCTCTCAAAATTTTCAGGTGCACTACCTACGGTGCATTGAAAATCATTTGGGGCACTGCCACCAGTGCACAACAAAAAAAAGATGCACCAGAACTGGTGCATGATTGTTTTTTGTGGCGCACCGACTATTTGATTTTTTTTTCCAAAAAAAATTATATACGTATATTCCTAAATACATGTCTCATTTAATAAAAAAAATTATTTAATATGTCAATCATTCAGAGAGAAGAGGGGGAACAACAGCAACAACAGACGGAGCAGTAGGACATGGTTCACCTGTGGGAGGCACGAGAGAGGGAGAGAGATGTGTACACTTGCCCTATTAGAGAAGCTACCCAGGGGCTCCTAAAGCAGGTAGGTCTCCTCAAGTTCTATGAGGAGGCTACTTCCCTAAATGGTCATGAAGTGTTTTTGAGACATCTTATCCGTAGGTGGAATGCCCATTGGGAGGCTTTTCAGGTTGGTCCTAACCAGTGGTACACACCCACAGAGGAGGACATATATTTCATTACAGGGCTATCAAGGAGAGGGGTGGATTTTCCCTCATTCCTAGAGGTTCTAGTTAGCTATGCATTAGGGAGTCAGTTGGTGTACTCCTGGAGATACATTAGCTCAGATATATTGTCTCCTTCAAATTTTCAGGTCCCCGGAGGTCAGTTATGTATTGGTGCATTTGGTAGTGAGGAGGTGAGGTTCCTCTCACTTCTGATTTCGACCATTTCACATAACGCCAATGATGGGCAACGCATTAGTTGCTCGCTTCTATATTATGTTTATTTTTTAGTACAAGAGCCATGACTTGTCAGGTGGTCTACCATTTTTTTGTGGCAATTCTGTATAGCCTTAGATAGATGTCATGCTCAAACACAAGGGAGGGTCAACTTTCCTTTTGCTTCAGAGATTTTTTGTTTATTTTTTGAGAGGTTTCCATAGGCATGGCCTACTTTTTTTTGGCAGCCTCGTAGGTCAATGTTCGAGGCACAGATGCACATGTGGGGGCAGATGATGCCCAAGAGGGGCGAGACTGTGTTTGGAGTGAGGATATCACATGATGCACTAGAGTTGCTAGCCAGTGTTGACGAACTGCATCCCTTCATTATGCTCCCATGTCCTTATGATGGATTGGATTGGCGAGGGTGTGCCAGCATCCTCTTCACAGATGATGAGCCGCCGGATGATAGAGGTATACTGTTTTATTTAAATTTATTCTAACATGCTCTTTAACTTGTATTTATTAAATTGTGTAATGAAATTGTCTAATTATTGTTGTGTACTTGTATATATTTCGCATACATTGGGCCTTTTAATGGCGAGGACATTCCAGCACCACCACATGATCCAAGGGTGGATCCTGATGACGATCAGGGCATGCCAGATGCCGAGGATCATCAGGATGCCAATGCAGAGAGACCTGCTCCTACTAGTGCATCGTTACCACCTTTTGGTAGGCGTGGTCGGTGTGGTAGCAGATACAAGGTGGATTTGGGTGACCAACTCACTGCATTGATTGTTGAGGCGGGCATCAGACCCGCTAATATGAGAGACATACACAACAATGGTAGGTTGTTACATATGTGGAGAGGCATGCCGTGTGACATGTACAGCCTGATGCGGCATGTAGTAGGAGCTATGACCTTAGTTATGTGGCTGAGGAGGACCGTTGCACATTATAGGGGTGGTTGAGATGCAGCACGTGATCGACAGTCTGCAAGAAGCAACTCATCATATCATGATCGTACACCTTGCACCATGCCAGATGAGCAGCCTCTAGTAGCATCTAGATGTAGCCATCATGGAGATCGGGAAGGACCATCGACTACGTCTACTCAGCAACCTGCAGCATCCAGCAGTAGTCATGATCATGAGCAGGCTGGACCATCGACCGTCGAGGTTGCACCATTGACTGAGCAGGCCTTGACTAGTACGTATATTGATGTTGTACCACCAGCTGATACATAACATTTCACTAGTAGAAAATGGCTAATTAGTTACTAAAAAAATTACTAAAATTTGCATATAAACAACTATTTTTCAGTCAGTGACCAATAGTAGCTAATTTATAGTATCTTATAACGTGGCCAATTTTTTGTCGTATTTAGCTTAGTCATTAATTGATTATCTCAATTTTATTGTCTGGTTGTAAGTGGTGCTAACTTATGGTACTAAAAAAAAGCTTTCTTTTGTTGTAGATACTTATGCAAGATTAGCATTCTTAATAATCATGATGCTTACCGTGCAGGCAAGCATTCAAAACTAGAGTAGCATCACTTTGATATCCAAATGACTTATACCACTTTGAGAAACCCCAAACTTCCATTATTTATATATTAATTTTATACCACCTTGAGAAACCCCAAACTATTATTTATATATTATTATTTTTTTTGAAACAAGATCAGTCGAAATAGGGAACAGAGAGATCAAATATGATTTAATCTCAAGATCTTGATATGAAACAACTGATTAAGCCACACTGCTTCGATTATGTAGAGATACTTCTTACATGGCAATTTCAGGTGCAGGTTGAACTAATTTCGGCAAAATTACTCGCACAATAATTATTATAGATGTGAATGGGCTCTAAAAGATTATTTAGAAATGCGTTTTGATGGTAGCTACACAAGGGAACGTAGGATAAAGCAACACAATGGTTGAAAAATTGATTGAACTCGAGTACTGATTAACTGAGAACAGTACGAAAATTGGTCCTGATTTCTCCCATGGTGCCTGTAAGAGGGCTGATGTTCCCCATTTTCACCATCGACTCTACAAACTGTTCCAGAAAGAGCTCTTCATTTTATGCATAAAGTTTCACTAGCTCCATAGTCTTCTTCCCTTGGCCCTTGGTGAACAATTCTTCGTCTGAGTTCAAGAGTCCATACCCGCTCAGCAGGTTCTTGAAGTAGTAGTTGTCGAATTTGGTTGGACTCACAAAATCCAACGGGGACAAGTTATTATCTCCTCCCGATTTTGGGCACCCAGATATAAGCTGGCTATAGTAAGATTTGTCGAGGCTCGATTCTGGCTGCCCATTTCCACTCTGGTTGTAAAGCCTCTGCCGGAAACTTGTGCATCGAGATTGGCCGATCGTGTGACTTCTTGCGTAATTAGCATTTCCATTTGCATTTCACTACTTAGTAATCTCCACTTAATATTAAATGCTACAAAATGAAATGATTGAACTCTCCACTTAATATTAAATGCTACAAAACGAAATGATTGAACTGCAAATTATGACTCTGCAGGCTATAAATACAATATTTATGTACCTGAAAGGGCCACCAAGTCTACCTCATCCAGACCTTGACGTTTAAACTTAGTAATGAGAGTCTGGAGAGTTGAGTTGGGGGCTGGGATATTGTTATTGGACCCCCTCAAACTTGCACTCGTCGAGTGTCTTCTCCCCAGTAAAACTTCCCAGCCTACACCTCCACTCTGATATTATTCATTTATTCACTAGGTACTATTAGTTACTAGATTATAATATTGTCATGGAAATCAAGTGGAGAGGGGCATTATTTAAATTAATATTTAAATTGGCCACGTAAGTGTGGCTTAAAACACATTTAAGTATTACGTGGGGGCATGTTTTATATTTTATATTTATATTATTTATTGTTTATATAAATATTTTTTTATTATAAATATTAAATTTTTATATATTTGATTATCTGAAATTCTAAAATAATTTAAATTTTTAAATAATATGGTAAATATATGATGGTTTGAATGGTTTGATTCTTATTTTATATTTTTGTGTGGACACGGAGAAAGTATGGTGATCTCGAGAGAGTCGTTTGCATTGAAGGAACGTATGGATTCATAGCCCCTTGGCTCATAAAACGATTATCGAAGTAGGGTTCTACTAAACGATCCTCTAATTGAAAGGATGTGAGGGGTTTCGTCCCCCATTTGTCCTATGTCTACTCGATGGTGTTGGTGGATTTAACATAGCTTTAAGGAGTAGGCGAAGTAGCATATCTCAACGTGGATGATGGAGGTATTGCTGCAAATTCTTAGTCTGCATGGTGATAAAGTGGGATCCTTGAGCTAGAGGAGGCTCTTCAACTTAGAAATTGCAATAGTGGTAAGGATGTCAGCGAAATGTTTCGTGAAATGTTAGAAAGAGATACTCACTCGGAGAATGGTAATGCACACAAAGTGCTTGAGATAAGTCTCCGATTAGTATTGGATCAAGAAATGAAAGGTGTTGGGGCTGGATCATAAAAATATTCTAAGTTTTGTTCAATTCATTTCTAGTGAATCCCATTGTTTTAGGGTCATATAATCAAACATGGTGGGAGTGTTGGGAGTTACTATTCAATAGTGGACCTTTATCCTTAGGGGTGTGATTAGGCTCCTCTGTGGAGGGGGAAAATAAAGATGAAAAAATGCCTTAGAAAATATGGAATTAAGAGGGATGTCACTGTCTCTATAACAACATTATTCTTTGGAGGTGCTCAAGGAGGTAGGACATCTTCAACATCAAAACCCTTGTCATTCAAATATGTCTCCAAGTTAGATTCCAACTCTTAGTCACTAAAGGATCCACTACAAGGAAAAGTCTTTCTAGCGGATGTTTTTGAGGAACCCCTTATAAAAATATCCCAGACATCTGTTTCTAACGAAGGTTACTAGAGGAGGTTGGCGTGCGGAGGTTTTTGCAGATATTTTTCATTCAGTGCGTTTATCATTCTAAACCACACCAGTGCGCACAAAACATTGGCACATCGGACACCATGTGCTTCGTACACACCTGCCCGGTGCGTCTTATTAATGTAGAGCATCGGTGCTTTACAAATCTTCCACACCGGTGCGTCATAAAACACTGCGCCAAAACAAAAACCGTCCGGTGGGGTCTTACGAAATAGCACCAGTGCGCCTATAAAACCCCGCATACCGGAACAAGGTTAAATAAAAAAAAACTATGGCAAAAAAACAACATTTTTCACTTTTCTCAGTGCTCCAAATCTCTCAAGAATTGGTGCAATTTATCTTTGTCTAAGCTGCCCTGACATCGGTGCTCCCATTGTACCCATTACACGCACTGTTGATGTGCATTGCCCACCAATCTCCAGCTTGCATTTTGCAAAACGCTGCGCAAATTTTCTTTTTCAAAATCTATAGCTGATATGCCTCCTGGATAGCTAAATGTACAACTGTTTTTCTTGTTTTTCCATAATTAAGCTTTTTAGTGGATTATAATTTCAAATAACATTAAAAATTACCATTTTAAAGAAAAAAAAATTGTCACGTGGTGCGCCCGAGCTGTTCGGCTCGCACTGGTAAGCGGTGCTCCCTGTAAAATTTACAGGCTGCATCGCAACCGGTGCTAACGATATCCACACCGTTTCCAGGGTGGTATCGAAAGACACACTCTATTACTTTAAAATTTAAAAAAAGTGTGGTTCGATTACTTAGCCGACCGCACTGTTGACCATGTGGAATAGCGGCAACGCAGTGTGTTGATTTAAATATCTGCCCTAGGGTGGGTATGTTTTTCAGCGCACCGCATTCGGTATTTTGACAAGGTAAATGGTGTGCCCTCGTAAAAGACCGCACTATTGACTATGTAATGAAGTCAGGAGGTCGGTGCGTTAACCCAACTATACGCATCGGGGCATAGATTTTAGTCAGCGCACTGCACTCCTGACAACCTTCATAGTTAACGGTGCTCTGAAAATTTTTAGGTGAACTACCTACAGTGCATTGAATATCATTTGGGGCACTGCCACCAATGCGCAACAAAAATAAGACGCATCAGAACTGGTGCATGGCTGTTTTTTGTGGCGCACCAACTATTCGTTTTTTTTTCCAAAAAAAATTATATACGTATATTCTTAAATACATGTCTCATTTAATAAAAAAATTATTTAATATGTAAATCATTCAGAGAGAAGAGGGGGAACAACAGAAACAACAGGTGGAGCAGTAGGACATGGTTCACCTGTGGGAGGCACGAGAGAGGGAGAGAGATGTGTACCCTCGCCCTATTAGAGAAGCTACCGAGAGGCTCTTAAGGTAGGTAGGTCTCCTCAAGTTCTATGAGGAGGCTACTTCCCTAAAGGGCCATGGAGTGTTTTTGAGACATCTTATCCGCAGGTGGAATGCCCACTGGCAGGCTTTTCAGGTTGGTCCTAACCAGTGGTACACAACCACTGAGGAGGACATATATTTCATTACAGGGCTATCGAGGAGAGGGGCGGATATTCCCTCATTCCTAGAGGTTCTAGTTAGCAATGCATCAGGGAGTCAGTTGGTGTACTCCTAGAGATACATTAGCGCAAATATGTTGTCTCCTTTATATTTTCAGGTCCCTAGAGGTCAATTATGTATTGGTGCATTTGGTAGTGAGGAGGTGAGGTTCCTCTCACTTCTGATTTCGACCATTTCACACAACACCAGTGATGGACAACGCATTAGTTGCTCACTTCTATATTATGTTGATTTTTTAGTACAGGGGCCATGACCTGTTAGGTGGTCTACCATTTTTTTTGTGGCAGTTCTGTACAACCTTAGATAGATGTCATGCTCAATCACAAGGGAGGGTCAACTTCCCTTTTGATTCAAAGCTCTCTTTTTTTTTTTGAGAGGTTTCCAGAGGCGAGGCCTAATTTTTTTCGGCAGCCTCGTAGGTCGATGTTCGAGGCACGGATGCACATGTGGGGGCATATGATGCCCAAGAGGGGTGAGACTGTGTTTGGAGCGAGGATATTGCATGATGCACTAGAGTTGCTAGCCAGTGTTGACGAACTGCATCCCTTCATTATCGCCCCCTGTCCTTATGTTGGATTGGATTGGCGAGGGTGTGCCAACATCCTCTTCACAGATGATGAGCCGCTGGATGATAGAGGCAATATTACTGTTTTATTTAAATTTATTCTAACATGTTCATTAACTTGTTTTTATTAAATTGTGTAATGAAATTGTCTAATTATTGTTGTGTACTTGTATATATTTCACAGACATTGGTTCTTTTAATGGCGAGGACATGCCGGCACCACCACATGATCCAGGGATGGATCCTGATGACGATCAAGGCATGCCAGATGCCGAGGATCATCAGGAGGCCGGTGTAGAGACACCTGCTCCTACTAGTGCGCTGGTACCGCCTTTTGGTACCATGGTCGGTGTGATAGCAGATACTGGATGGAGTTGGGCGACCAAATCACTGCATTGATTGTTGAGGCGGGCATCAAGCCCGCTAATATGAGAGACATACATGACAATGGTAGGCTGTTACATATGTGGAGAGGCATGTCGTGTGACATGTACAGCCTGATGCGGCATGTCGTAGGAGCTACGACCTTAGTTACGTGGCTGAGGAGGACCATTGCCCGTTATAGGGGTGGTCGAGACGTAGCATGTGATCGACATTCTGCGAGAAGCGACTCATCATATCATGATCATACACCTTGCACCGTGCCAGATGAACAGCCTCTAGTAGCATCTAGCAGCATCCATCATGGAGATCAGGCTGGACCATCGACCACGTCTAGTCAGCAACCTGCAGCATCCAGTAGTAGTCATGATCATGAGTAGGCTGGACCATCGACCGTCGAGGTTGCACCATTGAATGAGCAGGCCTCGACTAGTACTTCTATTGATGTTGTACCACCAATTGATACATAACATTTCTCTAGTAGAAAATGGCTAATTAGTTATTAAAAAAATGACTAAAATTTGCATATAAACGACTATTTTTTAGTCAGTGACCAATAGTAGCTAATTTACAGTATCTTATAATGCGGCCAACTTTTTGTCATTTTTAGCTTAGTCATTAATTGATTATCTCAATTTTGTTGTCTAGTTGTATATTTGGTCATTAATTTGGTCATTGATTTGATCATTAATTTAGTCATTGATTCGGTGATTAATTTGGTAATTGATTTGGTCATTGATTTAAACTTTGATTTGGTCATTAATTATCACAATTAATGACAAAATATACAACAAAATATATGACTATATCATCAACCAATAAAACCCATTAATGGCCAAAGAAATATGACCAAAATTTTGGTCGTGTTATAAGATATTATAAATTAGCTACTAATAGTCATATATATGTGAATTTTAGTCATCGTTTGAAACCAATTAATGAACGAAGAAATATGACCATATTTTAGTCGTGTTATAAGATACTGTAAATTAGCTACTAATAGTGATATATATACAAAATTTAGTCGTCATTTGTAGTCACAAATTTATCATTTGCAGTAGTCATTTATTCATTATATAGATGATTAATTTAGTAGTTTCTATTCATTTTATTTATTTTCATTAATAATAATTATAAATGACTAGTTTAGTCATATATCTATTTTATTTGTGTTCATAATTGATCAATATAAACTACTATTTTAATAGTTTTAGATTGATTTTATGTGTTCATTATTAATCAACATAAATTAATTAGTATGATTTTGAAACTAAATTTTAAAAAAATGTCAAACAATTTACATGTTCGTCTAATATGAAAACGCAAAGTTACATATGTTAATTACAATACCAAGTAATATCAAGTGCAACTATAAATAATTCCAAGCACAATTTATATTATATAAAATGTCAAGTATTACAAAATGAGTTTCCAACTTAATATTAGTTGGAGTACAATTTACAGATAAAATATTGTTCGTCACTTCAAAACATTATCATTATCTTGCCAAGGAATTTCAAGTGAATTCACCAACACTGAAAAATTGACCATCAGTCTTTATCTTTGTGTATTATGCGGGATATTGGCTCTATGGGTACCACTAGACTAGTACACTTCTCTCTTTGTCACTCTAGTGTTATTGTTCCCCTCTTTCTTCAATCCTTGCTTCTTACCATCAATACTGAGTCCATTTTCTACAAAAATAAAAAAATAAAAAGTTACAATGCAGAGTATAAGACATGAAATTCAATGAACACTGGAATATAAACTAAAGTAGACGATAAAGGATTTATACGATATATACCTTGACATCAGCGATATTGTTAATGTCATTTTTCTCCATAAAAGCAAGAAAATCGAACAAGTTTTCTTTAGTTGGGAAATAGTGTCCACTATGTGGCCAGATGACCTGTATAAACAAAGAAAATAAAATGTCACAAGTAAACACAACAGAGCTAGCAATTTCTACTAAGAATGTCTCATGCTCCACTTTTGTATTTGTATCATTTCCTCTTGTTATCTCTAATAAGCAGTGCCACTTCAACAATAACACTGGGTAGTAGAAATCTAATGGGTGGAGGAAATTATTGCTGACACAAGATTACAACAAGAAACTAAAAAAGAATAAGAAAAGACTTTGTAAATTGTGATACTAACCAGGAATATAGCTTCAATATAGTAACATTCAATTATCAACGTACTATTCCAAGGGAAAAGGAATCCAATTCCCATAAGCCAATAGTTATGTATGCCCCTTGTTTTCCCTATAATTAATTCAGCAAGATTAGCACACGCAATTTCCATTTAGAATCTCTAAAATGGTTCTATAAATATTCAAAGTAAAATTAATGTTACTCAAGTATTCAAACGGCTCATCTCCAATTCCACCAAACTTGAAAATGATTGATCTGATTCCTCCCTTCTATTTAAAACTAGTATTTATGTATTAACCTAGAAGTTGTTGCTCTTACCCAACTATTTGAATTGTTAAGCTGATCAATCAATAAATAAAATGAGAAAAAAAATATCCATGGACATCAGCCATTTTCATAATTTCTTCTACCGTTTCCAACCAAAGTCTCAAATACATCCGGATCCTTGGTGGCTTCCAAAGCATGTTTCAATATTCCTAGCATGTTTTCTTCTTTTGTTTTGTTGCATGCATCATCATCTTCAAAAAAAATATCCATTACATTATTCTCAATGAAGTAATGGATTTAAAAAAAAAATGATCTCCTCACAACCTTCTTCTCATAAAGCAGAAGTATATCCGGGCATTTTATCCACAAAGGTTTTGTTCCTAGAAGGCCACTTTTGATTGCATGGCATAGAAGACGAGAAATTCTTCCCACAATAGCAACACGAACATTCTCTAATGATTCACTAAAAAGAAGTCGAGAAAAGAGAGGATGACAAATACTGAAAGTAAACTCTAATAGTTGTATTATTAAGAATGTGTTTCCTTTATATCTGATATAAAGTTACATCAAGGTCACTTTTCCCTAAGTTAGCTAAAATTTGTTTATCGCACTGAGCACAAAAGAATCCTGATATAAGAACATCTATGTTTCTCAAATTCACTTTCAAACAAAATTTTTTGTAGATTTGACACAAAAATTTGGTTGCATAATCAGTTGCTAAAGGAGTAGCAAATAAACATGCAATGTATCCAATATCATGAGCTAAAATTTCACTAACTTTGTCAAATTTTTCTTCAACAAATACCTCCAATCTTCTACACATGGTTGTAATAACATCATAGCTAGAATTGAATGCAAGAATTGGCATAGATGCAACATCTTCACCTTAGACATCAACAATCTGATCCTGCAATGCTAAGTCCAAAACCTCAAAAATATTTTCACTCATTGCTTTGATCCCTACCTTAGGCAACATACTCATGATTCTACACTTTGTCTTCTTTATGATATCAGATTGGATTTCAATATCATAAAACAACCATGGAAGTTTTAAAATTGACAAAAGTGTTTATGTGTTCACAAATATTTCTCTGTTTCTTGTATTTTGAAATGTCTCAGAAAACACACTTAGCATTGAGAAACTCTTTAGTTGTACATTCAACAATGCATCTAGGGCATATGGCATATAAAGTTTAAAGGAAAGAACCCATGGTCAAATCATAAATAGTGGTCCACTGAATGTACACAATTCTTGATAGGAATTATTTCTGCGTCCATTGATGATGATGCTAAATGTATAAAGTTGAAACAAGGCCTTTGTAATGTATTGTCTCCTTAAGCAAGTAAATACAAGATGAAGACTTGAACGATGAGCTAATAAGGCCTTCTACTTGAAGCCTTGTTTTGACAAGGCATCTATTCAACAATTTCAACATCCAAGAGGAAAATGGTTGCTAGTGTACCTCTCCTATAAAATCAATTAGAATACCCACACCGTCTGGCGACTTAGAGAAAGTAGGAATGTCACAGAAAGGTGTTGGAGAGTTGCAGATATAAAATTTAGTAAAGGACATGTCAAATCATGTTATATATAAAGTAGTAGAAACTGTGAAGCTTGATTCAGTTGCATAAAATGATGCAACAGATAATAGGTATGCCACAGGATAATTACATAAAGTTCATTTTCTGGAATAGGAATTCACGACCAACCTAGTTTCTAATGAAGCATGTCTGGTTTCCCAAGTGTAAAATGAATCTCTCTCAAAATTGAGAAGTGTGACTCCAACCAGAACATAGAATGGTCCAGTAGATAAGTAAGTCATTGGCCTCAATGGACTAGATAAGTAAGTTTTTGGGTACTGTGAAAAGAGAGTTTTGGAAAAAATTTGGAAATTTTTTATAGGCAAAACTAACTCTCAAGCATGGCAGGAGAATATTGATGCACATCTTCTAGAGCCTAATGAGTTTTGAAAAAAAAAGAAATAAAGCAAATCTCAGGAAAAAATTCAAAGTAAAAAAAAATAAAAGCAAGACAAAGTTCATGTAGACTAAGAAATCCAAAACAACATGAAGAAGCCCCATACTACTTTGACTTCATCAGATGTGGAAATTAAAATAGTGTACGAGGGTTGTTTCTAGCTAAACATGTCACTGCTTACAAATCAACAAATTTATAAAGCCTGTAGCAAATATTTGAGAAAATTTTGATTTTTTTACACATTTGAAGAGGCCAAGCCACTAGTGAATAGTTGATAATTTCCAACAAACTATACTCAGCATTTAGAAAAAATAAGGTAACATGAAATATAGTAGTAGTCGCACATGCATTCAGAGTGTTGAGTGATCAATTTTTCTACCTATGTGAAGAATATATGACTTTCTCTCAGATCTATTTCAGTGTGTTCAAGTCTCACTGGAATCTCTAGCGATAATTCAAACACCTTCTTCAGATCTATTCATCAAGGAAAACAATTGATATGTTGGCCAGACATATGATTATAAGGCACTCACAATTTCAACAAATATTTTAAGGGTCACTACCCATTTGAGGAATTTGTTATTCAATGGGGAGGACACCTTATATGAGAGAAAGTCACCTTGCACACATTTCCAAGATATTATGATGAGGATGTCCACTCATTGATAATTACTTCATCTTCTCCTTTGTAGATTGTACTTCTAACATGGAATTTTCCAAATGGAGCCTTCTGCATTGAATATTGATGGAAAGTTCTACTCATGATGCCACAAGTGCCACTTTATTGGAGTTTTTCATGGTCTTTGTGCATTCATTCAAGGTTTGAAGAAGGAATCCAATTTGAAGGAGGCCACGCATGCTTCTAAGGAGAATTCATTCATTGTTTGTGAAGGTAGATACATGGTCAACCACTTGGACGAGTAACTGTACTTTGGGTGCCATTTTTGGAGGATTGTTGCAAAACAAACTCCATTATCATGTTATAATTGACTTGTATCATGGAACTGGTTGATTGAGAGCATTACTGTAGTCTTTTTCTAAAATATTTTCATGATTTTTCTTGGAGTAGAAAGGGGATCTCAACATCCTATTTCTATCTTTAGTATAGAGTTGTTGAGGAGGTTTGAATGGAAATATTTTATTGTATTCCTTGCAGAGAATACTGAAACTAGGAAAAGGTTGTAGTAATAGATGTGAGCATGCTTACAGTGCTTCAGTTACAAAAAATGACACTATGGATGCTAAAAAGAAGCGGTGGCAACAAAATTTCAAGGTTTGGGAATAGCACTAGCCATTCGAAAAGGCAAGAAGGAGATACAAACATTGAAGATCATTTTCCAAAACATTCAATAGGTGAAAAGATAAAGCTTCCTGGACAATATGAATTAAAAAATTTTGATGTCTTATTTGGTAGGGGCTAGCATGCATTAGATGTCCCCTTATTTGTTGCAACTAATCAATGAATGGTTGCGATCACAGCCTTAGTACTTGTCAAGAAGTTCTGTACTCTAAAGTTGTTATCCTTGTTACTTGGTAGAATGGCTTTCATTCACATTGTAAATGGGAACCTTTTGAAGGAAAAGGAGATTCATATTTAGTGTGGTTATTGTTTTTTCAAAAAAATAAGCTTTGCATAATTCCAGCACAAATTGTGAAGTGTGTGGTATATGAATTGAGTAGATAGTGCTACTTAATAGGGAAAATTTATGAGCTAGTTTAGTCTGGTATTTGAAGATGCCTCATACAGTTTGTCGAAGGAGGTTGGTAGCGACTATGGTCTTTTACTAGCTGATTGAATACTCCTGTACATCCAAAAGTTTTGAATAATCACTCCATGTTTGGTTTTCTCTTTTACTAGTTGATTGACTACCCCTTTACGTCCCAAAGTTTTTTGAGTTAATAATTCGAACAAGTAACTAGATTTGATCTTTTTGCTTAGATAGTTGGTTTTATGATAATTTAACATCCCCGTTGTATCTTTATTTAGTAGATTTGTAATCTGATAGGTGGTAAATTACCAAGATGATGGTTTCAAAGAAATTTTAACACATACTATTAGATTGGACATTTTGATAAAATGCATTTTCGTTAAAATTGGACAACTAGGTCCAAACCCCATGTTGTGATGCTCAGATGAAGACACCACTATTTTTATTGGGTTCCTCTTTCAAATAGGTGCAAGATTGATCTAAATATCATCTTGATCCAATGAGAAGAACATTTATTTCGAATTTATTTTTACTACTTTCAAAATATGTGGAGGTTGGCCTTAATATTTTACACCTCCAGCAAATGTGTCACACACCCTCAGTGATTGATATAAATAGAATAAGTGTTGGAGGACATTTTACTCATCTCATCCTCACACATCATCTCTCCTCTTTTGATTGGTTCGAGCTCCTTGGAGGCAGTTTTTGGTTCACACGTGGGAAAGAAGGGCGAAGAGAATTCTGCGGCAGTTAGAGTTTCCACGTAGGTTTGACCAACATTGACTTTGGTCAACGCATAGTCCAAAGGAGCTAATTTTTGGGATAGACTTTGATTTCTGAAGTCTGTACATTTTGGCACAAGAACCGAGGTCAAACGTTTACTTTAAACTGTGCTGCGTTGAATTTTACTTGTTGTTGATGCTAGTGTTGCTACTGTTGCTGCTGGTGCTATTGCTGTTGGTGTTGTTGCTGCTAGTGTTGTTGCTCCTTGCTTCTATTTTGCGTTGACTTTTCTGGGCAACATTGAATTTTTTGGGGTTGACTTTGAGTTGACCGTGTGGCTGTTTTGAGGGTTGTTGTGACATAAGCTGGGTTGGCTGACCAAGGAGACTTTGCTAGTTGAAGCATCCTGTTGACCGTCGTAACGCACCAACACATTTATCTGTTTCTGGTTTGTTTTCTGTTGATCTAGTGGTATGTTCTATTAACACTTTACTTGACTGTTTTTGTGATTGTTGTAGTGAAAGTAAAGTTTCATCAAGCATAGAAAATCTACACAAATTTACAATTTTCATTAGTTTTCATGACTTCCACTAATATTCCATTGCTCATTTAGTTGGTTAACTAGAGGATGGCTAGAAGCTAATGGCTTTAAAGCACTCACATGTCTTAATTTTAAAATTATGTAATTTAAGTGTCAATGAAATCAAACTTAATATTTAGTATTTCCTAAGCCACATGCCAAAAATTGGGCATGGTAAAATTCAAGAGTTCATATCTTTCGCATAATTTCAATTCTTCAAACAATTATTCAGCCCATATCCTATGAATAACTACAAAATGGAAATTCCTACATCCTAGCAATATCAGTATGCATACATGATATTATTTACCATGTGCCTATCATGAGTCCTTTAATGATTATTTATAGCCATTTTCACATAGATACAAACATAGAAAAAAGTTTGACATAACATTCATGACACTGCTTTCAATAATTGGAAATTTTTGCAATTAAATGAGGTATTCCACACTATATTATTTTCTAGAAATTTAAATATCAACAATATATATTTAAGGTAGTAGATAAATAATGTTCCCATAAAATAAAAATGTCTAGTTCATCTAGAGAGGAAAAATGTATATGAGAAGCCTCAACAAATTTCTAAAAATTGCAATACTAAAAGTAGTATGACCGTACCTCAGTCCCAACTCAAGTATCTTCTTTACCACAACCCCAACTGCTAATCTTCCAATTGTTTCCTGCACTGAAGATCCACCACCTCCTTGGATTTTATAGAAATGTAGTTATAGCACATAAATCACTAAGTTGTATCTTCAAAAGAAAGAAGCAATTAAAGAGAGGCATACTACTTAGTATATATGCATCCTTAAGCATACCTGAACTAAACGAACACCATATTTGAATTCATACGTGGCATCCACATGAGATGGCCAATAGGCTAATGACATTTCACTGTAATCTTGTCAAGTTTAGTAAAATGCAATCAAGAAAGAGTGGATTTGGAATTTCAAAAGCTTGTGTGGTGTAAACAACTATCTCAATTACTTTGTAAAATGCAATGATGAAATTTATGACACAATCCTGTTCTCTATTTTGTAATATGCAATGATGAAATTTATGACACAATCTTGTTCTCTATTCAGAGTATAAACTCTGTAAACAAGCAGTCATGATTTTAGTAGACATAATCATCATAGAGTGAACTTTCCCTGAGAAATGTTACGATTTATCCAATTACTTATCACATACTATTACTATAATGACATATGGTAAGACTTACCAGGACCACATATTATTCCTAGAGGTCATAATCATGTCTAAAATTCATCTTATGTTATACCACTTTGTTCATGAAGAAATTTGTCATTATGCAAAAGTCACTTCCAGGTTATATAGTACCATCATTTTGAACTCCTCTGCTAACTAGCCACAACAAATATTGCTTCAAATCATAAGGTGTTTCTGCCTCTCATTTTCTTTAAGGATCAAGAATTCTTGATTCATGGTCAATCTTGAATAAGGGTGTTTCCATTATAGACATAAAAAATCTTTATTGTCTTATTGTAATAGTACCCATGATGCCTGAAGGTGCTGCTATCACTACTTTGCATGCTGTGCTTTTCAGAATCAAATGATCTGCTTCAGACACCCTAAAAATTATGAAGGAGAGATCCTTGACTAGATCATGATGGTCATGATGGGTTTTGAACGATGTTCAATATCTTAGCTTTTCTACCTTTTATAGGACGAATGTCCTGTAATGTGAAGAAATGTGAAACTTCTATTCTTGAAAGGATCTGTGAATTGAATGCCACTAATCTGACATGTACCCAGCCTTACACTATCTCAACTATTGCAATAAAGTCATTCTACCATCCAATGAAAAAATTGATGATAATGAAGATTTTACTTTTGTAGGTGAAACACACTTACTTCAACCGATGACAATTCCTTCAAATGAGAAAAGATGGAAATCAAACCAAGTTGATGTACCTCTGATGTCCTGAAGATGTATGTTGTCTACCTTGTCATTATGAAGATCAAAATTTTGGAGATGTCACAATAGGTTACTGCTCACAATTCAAGTCCTTGGAGAGCTAATATTTGAGATGGTCTTACTAGGAACTAAGTCTTGATCAAGACTTCTATTGTAAACCCTTGGACTAGAGAAGTCTTCTTAGAAGTTTGAACTCATTCTACATCAAATTTATACTTAGACAACTAGCCTTTCAAACAATAAAATATGTATGCATGAAACTTAAGTGAGTTACACCAATGAAACTTTTTTTCTTTAGGCCCTAGTTCTAATAACAAATATTTATCATAGTTATGTTCAATAGTCTTGTTCAAAGAGTAGAGGAGAGGCCACAATTGTATGTAAAATATTTGTAAAATTTTAATTGTATTAATGTGAAATGATTGTAATTGTAATTGTATATATGTAAAATTGTAAAATTGTAATTGTAATTGTATATAAAATTCTAAAATTGTAATTGTATGTAAAATATTTGTAAAATTTTAATTGTAATTGTATCTGTCGTCATCATTCAATTTTATTAAAATTTTGAAATTTGTAAAATGTTAAAATTGTAAATTAATTGTCAATTTTGAACCATAACTACCGTACGTAAAATGTATAACGTAAATATTGTTAAATTACCATAATTGTAAATTTGTAAATATGTATGAATATAAATAATTGTAAAATAATAAATCTAGAATAATACAAAGTTTTGTAACATAATAATGTTTATAAAATAATGAAAATAAATTCATGTACTTTAGAATTATAATTATTTTATTATGATGTTACATACCAAAAAAAAAGAACTTTATACAGTACGCCATTGTTTTCGATATCAACATAATTGAAAATTATCAAGTGAAATGATTTTAAAATTAACACAATGCAAATTACAAATAAATTCAAAATATATATTATAATGTTTCGAAAAAAGAGAGTCTTAGTTATAAGGTAATTAATTCCTCTTATTTATAAAAACCCATCTTAAAAAGTATAAATGATGAAATAACACATGTACCATATCACTCCCGGTTCTCATGATCATCCTCATTATCTTCCAGCTCGCATGGCATGATAACACTATTATTCTCAAAAATATTTTTTGATCTAGGTTCATGTCTTAATACGAACCACCAATCTCTATCCAACACATCTGTGTAAAAAAAAAATACCTGGTTGCAGTATTTGGGGAAAACATAGGGCTCCTTATCTTCATCCCACATCTTTCTAGAGTTGATACATATCAACCTACTATCGCGATCTTCCTTTACATTATTCCGATCAAAGGTGTCCACCACTTGCACCTAAAAATAACACATTGGAAAGAAGAGAAATCCACTTCAATGATCTCTTGTATCTTTCTGACGTAGCCTAACGTCCCTCATACTAAGTTTTGATCATGATGGCTAGATCAAATAGATCAATCGAACTCGACTTCCACTCCACAGTCTTGTGTCATGTGTCCATCATTGACATTTTCTATGTGAAAATGGTGTCCATATGCCCACATAGATGGGAACAAATGTACCTGTAAAAAAGTTAAAAAATCATAGTGTCATGTGCCTTATAATAACCCAACAGTTAAAATATGAAATATAGATGTAATTACATTTCAAAGGTTCATTATTAAGTTTAAAATGTACATAAATAGATTATTTCTGAGTGGGTGCACCTAATCCCTACGTTTAGCGCATCCTCTTCAGCACATGGATAACGACTGGTTGCACGGTATTTCTCTCTGACTTGGTCAACAACCGAATAGTTGAGGCATATTTTTGGCATATTTTATTTTAAATGATTTGGATAAGGCACACTTCTACCATTCAACCGTCTGAATTATTTCCTATCACTATCCCATTTCATCCTGTTTTGTTTGTACAATGTGACTCACGGTTGTGTCGCTTCAAAATTGTAAAGAATGATTTTATTGATTGCTTCAATTTCTGCATTTGATGATGAAATCAAACCAACATTATATAGTACTTGGAGATCAAAATATACATTATATCTAAGTTCAACATCAATATTAATTAATTTTTGTAAATTTGAAAAATTATAAGTCGCTTACTCTTTATCAAGTGCTTTTTTCCACTCGTTTGGAGCAACTCTCCTTCTCTTTTGTCTTCATCCATTTCATTTTCCCAAATCACCAAACCTGGTCTGTTGTCATTCTGCTTGATGTACTCACTGACATAATAGAAAGGCTCATATGATATGTACCCCTCTGTCATAGACCCCTCGGTTTTTGCCCTTTTTCGAACAAAACCTTTCAATTTATTCATGTACCTCTATAAGAAGAACAACCAATGACAAGAAACCACCCCAACTAATTCAACCTCATCTAATAGGTGGATTAGAAGATGAACCTACAAGTCCATGAAACTTGTTGGTAGTTGCTTCTCAAACATACAAACAATCTCAACTATCTCTTGACGCCACCGTGGAATGCTAGCCACATGAATCTCCTTTGACGTGATCCAATATACAAATGCAGATAATTTAGAAATGGCATGTCCTAAGTCTTGGGGGAACTCATGTTTCACACACCCATGCACGAACAAAGGATAATGACACTGCAAAGTTATAAACATGTGCAATAATATACAAAATTAGTTATGTTTTATGATCCCTGAATGGGATAAAATTATTAATATAAAAACTAATAAAATCATGCTTTTGACATTATACATACTCTTAGAAGATTCAAATGGTCATGCAATTTCAACCTCGACAAATGGTCATCCACAGTGAAGCAGTGCCGTAGTGAAGACCCGTATGAAGATGGCACCCTCACACCCATTATAACTTCCTTTGCCAAAGAAATATAATCTTTTTTTAAAATCCATGGGACATCACCTTCTTTGAAATACCATGAATTAGAGGGACCAATGCCTGCCTCTGATCATGTACTTTCTAATCGTCTTGGCTAATGTTTCTTTTTAGTTTTTGAAGTAATAAGATCTTTCCTAACAACTAATGTGTAATTTTGTTTCAATGATATGTGCCTCCATAAAGAAGATGAAACATTTTTAAATATATGTATGGGATCTAATAAGTGGGTAATCTTAAGATTCTCCCAATATAGGAGGTTATAAAAGATATATTTCCTGTTCATGCCAATGGGAAATTTCTCAACATAGGTGTCGAAGAATTATGGATCATCGAACATAGAATCCCCATTTGAATCAAACATTTATATGAACTCCTTCTCCTTCTCCTTCTCTCTCTCATATGCTCTAATCCATTCATTTCGTGTCATTATTCAAGGCCTCTGGGTTCTCTCGCATTTACCATTGAAAGCAGATGTTTCCCTTTTGTAAGGGTATTATTTTGGGAGGAATACGTTGAGCAGTCACTCACTGGCTTTCGTAGGTCATCGGACCATCTAGATTTCAGAGAAGGTCCATAACATTTACATACAAAATACCCTTTTGTTACAAGACCTGCGAGTTTATTGTATACAATATATATGCATGGCACGTTAAATAATATCATGAATATTAGAAAAATTACAACAAATTAAATAACTAATATGCGAAATAATATTGTTACGTATATAAACAAATCAATACACATGTAATTTACTAGAGAAAAATCCTAAGTCTGGATAATCATGTGTCATGTAAGCACATAAGCCATACAACGTAAAACTCCTCTCTGATACGATGGGTCTTGATACATCGTATAAATTTATCCCATCCCATAATTCCTTCAATTCATCTACCAGTGGTTGTAAGTATACATCCATATTCTTCACTTGTCTTCTACAAGGGACTATGAGAGCCAACATAATATTTTAATTCTTCATGAACAACAATGGGGGGATATTGATATTGATCACTACTATAGGCCAAATAGAATAGTTGGTGTTTTGGAGGGAATATTGGTTGACGCCATCCATGGCTATGATAAGTCGTAGAATTCGTAATTCATCGTTGAATTTTTTGGGCCATGTATCCTCTATATGCTTCATGGTTGTTTAATCTATTGGGATTCACATAACTCCCAACTCACTTCCATGTGAGGTATGCCATCCCTACAACATAGCTAATTCTTGCAATGAAAGAGCCTTTGAATCCTTGGGATTATAGGCATGTGCCTCAATATCTTAAAAGGAGGACCACATGATTTACCGTTATTTTTTTATTTATCATACCTATCATGCCCACATTTTAGACATATCTCTTTGTCTTCATATTCTCCTCTATATAGAATACGATCGTTTGGACATGAATGATATGATATGTACTCAACACCAAACATTTTCAACAATTTGTTTGCCTCTTTGTAGCTACCGGGCAAGACATTATCACTCGGACGAACCTTATTTTTGAATAAGTTGTAGTTGGTAATCATGGACAATATTAAATGTACATTAATGCCAATATAATTATTAACGTTCATAAAATTTACCATTTTTAATGTTCATTGTGTGATTATATTTCTCAAAATATAAGGGAGAAATTTATGGTAACTTACCTCAAAATTTCCGAGAAACATGCATTTGAAAAGAAAAAAAATTCTTTCAAGTTATACAGTAACATCATTGCCCTGACTGGGTAAACTTTGACTAACTGCCATGTCCAAAGAGAGGGGTGGTGGAAGAAAATTTAAGGCTTTCGAAAAAGGTGTCAGTGATATGAGCATCATCCCCTAGTTGATCATCGTTTTGGAATGCATCTAACAACATTGTCTCCATGGCAGTCGTATCCCTTAAGTAATCATCCATACCAACCCTTATTTGATTGCCTTCATTGCCAGCTTTTGAAGAACTACTATTGATGTAGTCATTCCTAATTGGTGAATTTAGACGTAGTGGGAATTGAATAGGTGGTTGATTCAACTAGTCTTCGTATCATTCCTCTCTGATTTTTTCTCTTAATTCAGCCTTCTCTCGATTTGACATTGTTGTGGGGTGCAACGGAAGATGGTAGGTAGCTTGCTCATCATCACTAGAATCCTAATAATTTCAAAAAATATATTTGAACACGATTAGTACAAAATCTGTGATATCAATTAGTAAGCACGTTGACAATGCATGATTAATTTGTTTGATGTTGAAATAAGTAAATTAATATACCGAACAATTATCATTACCATCATTGTCCCAAGATTGTGGCTAGAAGATGCAATATTGTTACAATTGCCAGGGTGAAGCAACTTTCCATTTTCATTTACCAAATGTGCCTTGCGGTATGTTGCTCCTGATAGAGCTTCTGACATTTTGGAGCTGTTTGAATATTTTGTGCATCTGAACTCGATTCTGAATCTAAATGAATCTGCAAATTTCTATACATTATGAATTTTAGCAAGCTAATTGAGATGGATAAAAAACATAAATTCAATTAGGTAATGAAAATATAAATAAAATCTGAAGTAAATATTACATCTCAAGATGGATAAGGAGAATTCCGCGATGGACTTTAAGAAATATTATGGAACAAGCTAGATTTTGAAGACTTTTCCATTTGATATAATTATGATATTTTCTCCCTACATTTGAGAAAAATCAACATTAAATTTCGGTGTACACACCTAAAAGTAATTTTGGTGCCTTTAAAAAAATAAATTTTACTATTCATTTTTAGAGATAAAAAAAATTAAAAAAAATAAAAATAAACCATTCTTACGCTAAACCCTTGATTCTTTTTGTTTCTTCCCTTGCCTCTTCTTGTTTCTATGACTTCAGAATTAGGGCTTTTAATTTTATATTTATAGGGTTTGTGTTGTTATATATATAGGTGTATGACATCTAACCCATGAGACGACTTGCAGAGTCAGATTTCAATCCATGTCAGCCCTTGCATGAATTTTTAAAAACCATATTTTTTTAATCGGTCTGCCCTGTGTAAAATAGTGCACCGGTGCGCTATTTTATCACAGAGCACCATGCATGTACTGTGTTGAGTCTCAAATCTGTGTCTTTTCCATACACTTTTCTATACCTTTTTCACTCACTTGAACCTCCCAAGTTGTCAATATCATTGTATGTTAATTGCAAAAGAGCATCTAACATGGTTTTTAACTATATTTTTGTGTCTGCTGTTTGATTTAGATTTTTTTGATTTAGCTGCGGAATCTTGCCACTTTCCGCAGCTGCTGCAACTTTCCGCAGCCATTTTGTGAAACTCTATGTTACAGGTGTCTACAGGAAAAATGGGCCACATGGGCAAGTCAGAAATGATGTGGACATGGTTCGTGTCCTATTGGTTTGAGCAAACTCATCTAAAGAAGCTGCGGTCAAAGGCGTCCAAGTGGAAGTCAACCATAGAGCCTCACGATGACAGGACTCTGTTTCGTGTCACGTGAAGGTTCATATGGCCGTTTCTGAGTTGCGGAGGACAAGTCGACATCTGTACATGGCTCCATAGCCGAATTCAAGCATCCACTAATAGATTTACTTTCCAACACAGCCATGATCCTAGATCCGTGGACGTAATGGTCTACGTGTTTTGTATTAGCATAAACTTTAGGAAATCAGTTACATTACCTTCAGTTATAAATAACGCGTTTGCATACGCATAGGAGTTAGTCGATGTTAGTCTCTGTTATCTTTTATTAGTCTGCTCTGTAATGTAATTACGCTGCCTTTGAGCCGTAATACCACCTTACTATTATGACTACATTTTAATTTAAGAAGACTCTGTTTTCCAACGTAATTCGTACTTGAAGATCGTTGCCAAGGCTGGTGTAGAGGGCCCCTCCTCAGCTAAGGTTTTGTGCATTAGTGTATAGTTCTTGTTTTATTTCTTTAAAGTTCATTGTGCCATAATCCATTCACATGTTTATACACTGCATCTTTCATGGTATATATGCTTCATTTATGTTTATAAACTTTCATGCTTTCCATTTCACTTCTGTCTTTCATGTTTTATGTTGTTAATCACTTATCAGTGTTCTTGTTTCAGGTTATAGATAGGCAGCCCGGGCATTTTCATAGATTTTTGACTAATGACATGGAATTAACATTGTTCTGCTGCTAATTTGTTTTTCTTAGTTTCTGTTTAATTTCAGTACTGCTTTGTTTAATTTAGTTTTGCTCATTTTCTTCAGTAGTTAAATTTAGATATATTAAACTCATTGCGCCAACATCTTCGCTGTTTCGAGTTTGGGTTGTACTGGACCGATGGTGAGGGATTGTATTATGAAATGTGTAGTTTAGTATTAGTTTCCTTTCCGCAAATTTAGATATATTAAATCGCTCATAACATCATTACTCGAAAGCCACAGCTTGACCGATGGTGAGGGATTGTATTATGAAATGTGTAGTTTAGTATTAGTTTCCTTTCTGCAAGTTAGATATATTAAATCGCTCATAACATCTTCAGTTGCCTCCGAAAGCCACAGCTGGACTGATGGTGAGGGATTGAATTATGGATGTGTAGTTTGATATTAGTTTCCTTTCTGCAAGTTAGAAATATTAAATTGTGCATGACATTTTCAGTTACCTCCGAAAGCCACAGCTGGACTGATGGTGAGGGATTGAATTATGAATGTGTGGTTTGATATTAGTTTACTTTCTGCAAGTTAGATATCAGTTACTCAAGTTGTTTATGGTTACTTCCGAAAATCATAGCCGGACTAATGATGAGGGATCAGAAGACAAGTTGATGTAATTTGATTTAGATTTACTTTATTGCAACTTTTGGATTTCTTTCAGCATAGTTTCTTTTGTGTTTAGACAGCAGCAAGAATAGTTTGGTTTCATGCTCACTAGTTCACTGTTTTGATTTATTAGACTAGCAACACCTTTTCATTTCAGCAGCATATTTTCATTTCCTTTCAAGTTTTGTCATTGTAAGTTTCAAATTCCTTTTTAAGTTTCAAGTTGGTAAATCATTATAGAGGATATCATTTCCTTGAATAAACATAACCATACTTGCTTTTATTTTAGAATTTCCATCTCACCTTAGAAAACCAAAAACGACAAAAAGTTAGGAAATAGGTTATCTTGCACATATAGTGCGCCGCACTTCATCAGCTTACGAATCCCGGATTGACAAATTAAATGCAGCAATTTAGGACACACTAAATTGAACAAACATTTTGGCGCCGTTGCCGGGGAAGTGTAACTAGGTAGCCAATTTCTTTAAAAAAAAAAAACAAAATCATAAAAGAACGGAAAAACTTGATAACTTCTTGAAGTATGCTCTCCTCTTGCACCTAGTGTGATCTGGAGGATCAGAAAAGAGAGTTATTGGTTCAGTAATTTCTTAAGTATGCTCTCTTCTTGCACCTAGTGTGACCTGGAAGATCAGAAAGAGAATTATTAGCCCAACTTTTAAAAATAAAAAAAAATAAAAAATGACATGCATAGAGCAAGAGATTCTAGGGGAAGGTTTATAGCTAAAGCCAAGAGTTCGATTTTCACAACTCCATCTTCTTCAAGGCATAGACCAGATTCACCACCATCTACCCCTAGCCTTAAGATTTTTGGAATTCAAGGAGCAGCTGAATTAGAGGATTCTCCTATACCACCTACTAAATCCAATTTAGAAAACAAAGAGACTCTCTCTCATCCTCCCTTGATAGAAGAACTAGAGGACTTTAAGAACTCTAAAGAAAATATCATGGCAGAGGAAGTAATAGATGGAGGTAGAGGTAGAGGTAGAGGAGGAGGAAACAATGGAGACAACAATGGTGAAGGAAATAATGGTCAAAATAGGGAAGGAGACAACTTGTTTGGATTCCCTATAGTTGATGAGGAAACTCATGCAACAATGAAAAATATCTCACCATCTGTCCTCCCTAACTTTTATGGATTGCGAAGTGAGGATCCTGAAACATTTCTGTTTGAGTTTGAAGTCGTGTGCCGAACCTATGACTATATGGAAGACTCTCAAAAACTCAAACTGTTTCCTTTAACTTTGAAGGGATCTGCTTTGAAATGGTTCATGGGATTAGCCACTCAATCTATTAAGACTTGGAATGATATGAAACAAAATTTTTTGGATAGATACTTGGACTATTGTATGCCCACCAATCACAAGGATGAGGTATTCAAAATGATGCAAAAAGAAGATGAAAATTTGGAAGACTTACTTGAAAGATTTCAATACAACTTGAAAAGAGCAAAGATGGGCAACTTAGATGATGAAACCTTGAAAGCCCTCATATTAAAAGCCATTAGAGATGAATGGATAGATATTTTAAACATGATGGGGAAAGGAGACATTTCTCAACTCCCACTTCGTGATATAACAGAACTATGTGTCCATCTCTCAAGAGGAAAATCTAAAACAGGAAAAGGGCCTAGGGATCCTTCTCTTATTAGTGCTAACAAATCTGCAACTGGATCAGTAAGTAGGGCAGAGATTGGTAACATGCTTGATGAATTCAAAACTGATATCTTAGGGAGCCTTAGTGAACAACTAGACACCCTTAAAATCCAAAACAAGCAGAAAGCAGAAACAAATGCTTTAGCCATCTTTTGTCCAAAATGTAGGAAGAAACATGCTTTAAGGGAATGTCCCTTGGATGCAAAAGTTGTAGAAACATGTATGATTTTCTCAGAGAATCATGAGACCAAGGATTGTCCTTCAATTCCTGGACTCAAAGCTGTCTTTCAAGAAGACCCAAATTCGGTAGAATCTCTCTGTTTTGTTGCAAGAAGACCTTGGCAGGGACAACAAACTCAAGGGTTTAACAACCCTATGAATCTTCAAACCCCACCAAATTGGAATCCTTGGCAACAACCTTGGCCCCAACATCAAAATCCATATCATCCATGGGTACAAGGGATGCAAAATACTTATGGGAGATTTGCTCAATTTTATCAATATCCTCCATCTTTTCAAAATCAACAAGCTCCACAACTTCCAAACCCAAATCCACAACTTTCATTGCCATTTCCACAACAACAACCTTCTCAACAAAATCCAAATCCTCAACTCATGCTCCCATACCAACAAAAGATAAATCAACTTCCAGCTCAACCATTGCCAAATCCTAACAATAAGAATCCTCAGAATACTTACATGAAAGAAGGACAACAATTTCCTACCTATATGATTGTTCCTCTCAACGATGTACAACTCAGATCTGGTAGAGTTTTAGAAAAACCTTCTATAGATATTCAAGAGCAAGATACCTCTGAGGAGGACTCTCTTCAAGTCAATAAGGGTTCTGAGGAAGAATCTCTTCAAAATTCAAACATTCGAAAAGAAAAAGAAAAGTTAACATCCACAACTCCTATAGTTGAGCAACCCGCATCTTCATCTACACCTCCTTTTCCTGAAAGACTACAAATTGACAAGGGGGTGGAAAAACAAATCTTGTTGCCTAACTATGACTTTCTAGATGAATTGAAGAATGTTTGTATCGAGATTCCCTTGCTACAAGCCATTCGAGAAATTCCTATTCTAGCAAAAACAATAAAGGAGTTGAGTTTCAAAAGACCAGGAAGGAAACTAAAAGACACAAGAAGAATCCACCTGGTAGGAAAGATTGCAGATATTATGATGGGAAAAATTACCATGCAGAAGTATGTAGATCCAGGAAGTTCAATTGTCAAGACACATATAAATGGGATAGAAATTCCAAACACATTGATTGACTTAGGGGCTGCTATCAACATTATGAGTAGACAGACTATGGAACAGTTAAAACTTCCTAACCTTCTTTTTACACCTACTTTATTGCAACTTGCAGATCGATCGGTTATTAAACCGGATGGTGTATTAGAAGATATTTTAGTCTCCTTAGATTCTTGGGAATATCCAGTAGACTTTATGATTTTGACTCCCAAAAGTAATCTAGGAGGACATCCAATTATCTTAGGAAGACCTTGGCTGGCCACAGCTGATGCTTTTATTAGTTGTAGATCTGGAGACATGTACATTTCTAATGGTAATTAGACAAAGAAATTCAATTTGTATCCTCCAGCAAGAGCAATCACAGAAATAGGAGACAATGAATGGGTCGATGATGAGAACACTATACAACCTGTCTTTACCATTTCTGAAATCAGTGAGGATAGTCAAATTCTAAACACATTAGAAAATTTTGAGACATCTTCAGAATATGACCCCACACAATTTCAATTGGAATCTGACATAGAATATTTATCATCAAGACAAATGTCTCTTTACTCTATGGAAGAGTTTGGTAGTTCTACTATTGAGATTTTCCAGGAAAAACATTGAATATCAACAAACATTTGGAAAAGTCACAACAAGAAGAACTAACCAAAATCTTGCAAAAACATTCTACTGCATTTGCATGGGAGTATACTGACATGAAAGGTATTGATCCTAAGACTTGCATCCATCACATCTATATTGAGAAAAACAGTAGACCAATCAGACAACCTCAAAGAAGGATGAATCCAAATCTTAGGGAGATAGTGAAAGAAGAGCTCCAAAAACTTCTCAATGTAAACTTCATTTATCCAATTTCAGATAGCCGATGGGTTTCTACTTTGGTTATAGTACCTAAAAGAATGGTAAATGGAGAGTATGCATTGATTACAGGGAGTTGAACAAAGCAACTTTGAAGGATCACTTTCCTTTGCCTTTTATTGATCAGGTATTAGATACATTAGCAGGTAAAAAGTACTTTTCATTTTTGGATGGTTTTAGTGGCTATAATCAAATTCAGGTAGCACCTGAGGATCAAGATAAGACCACATTTACTTGTCCATGGGGAACTTTTGCCTACCGAGTGCTTCCTTTTGGGTTATGTAATGCACCCGCAACATTCCAAAGAGCAGTACTAGGAATTTTTCTGATCTAATCCATGATTGTGTAGAGGTTTATATGGATGATTTTACAGTTTATGGTAATTCATTTGAAGAGGCATTAGAAAATTTAGAAAAAGTTCTTATAAGATGTAAAGAAACAAACCTTTCATTAAGCCATGAAAAATGCTTTATGATGTTTACTGAAGGGATTGTTTTAGGACATCATATTTTAGGAGATGGGATTAAGGTTGATAGATCAAAAGTTGAAGTCATCTCCAAGTTACCTATTCCAAATTGTCAAAGAGATGTTAGAATTTTTCTAGGATTTACTGGTTACTATAGAAGATTTATAGAAAACTTCACTAAAATAGAATCTCCACTCTTCAAATTGCTTACAAAAGACTGTGAATTTAAATGGGATCCTGATTGTCAATCAGCCTTTGAAACTTTGAAAACAAGAATATCTGAAGCACCTATCTTGAGATGACCAAATTGGAAACTCCCTTTCCATATTTCTACGGATGCTTCAGATACAGCTCTAGGAGCTGTGTTGGGTCAAAAAGATTTAGTTCCTTATGCCATTTATTATACCGGTAAAAATTTGACTCCCACAGAGTTGAACTATACTGTGACTGAAAAAGAGTTTTTAGCTGTTGTTCATGCAATTAATAAGTTTAGACATTACATAACAGGCTATGAAACTTTTATTCATACTGACCATTCTGCAATTAGATATTTGATGAAAAAACCTGTTACTAATGGCAGAGTAACAAGATGGCTCTTACTTTTGCAAGAATTCAATATTACTGTGTTGAATAGACCAGGAAAACAAAATACAGTAGCTGATTTCTTGCCTAGGATTCAGAATACTAAAGAATATTCTCCTGTAGAGGATAAGTTTCCTGATGAATACTTGTTTGCAGTAACTATTAAGACCCCTTGGTATGCAGATATTGCTAACTATTTGGTTACAGGGAAACTACCTTCACATTTATTTCCAAGAGAAAAACGAAAAATTATTCAGGAAAGTTCAAAATATTCATGGATTTCTAACAAATTGTTTAAAACAGGGCCAGATCTTGTGATCAGAAGATGTGTCAGGGAAGATGAAATGCCTGATATTCTTAAGGCATGTCATGATGAACCATACGGCGGACACTTTGCAGACAAAAGGACGGCCTATAAAATCCTCTCTTTAGGATATTATTGGCCTTCCCTCTTCAAAGATGCAAAACAATATGTCAAAAGGTGTGACAGCTGCCAAAGAGTAGGGAAACCTACCCTTTCAAATGAAATGCCACTGCAAACACAGGTACTCATTGAACCCTTTGAAAAGTGGGCTCTAGATTTCATTGGACCTATTAATCCACCATCCAAGCAAAAGAAGTATATATTGGTTTGTACTGATTATGTTACTAAATGGGCAGAAGCCAAAGCATTAGTATCTACTACTGAAAATTCAGTTGTTCATTTTCTTTATGACGATATTTTTACTCGCTTTGGTGTTCCAAGAGAAATTGTGACAGATCAGGGGAGCCAATTCACATCCAATTTGGTGGAAAAGTTGATGGAAGAATACAAAATCAAGCACAGAAGATCTACTCCTTACCATCCACAAGCAAATGGTCAAGTGGAGTCCACAAACAAAGTTCTTGAAAATATCATCACCAAAACTGTTCATCTACATAGAAGAGATTGGGCAGAAAGGCTTCCAGAAGCCTTGTGGGCCTACAGAACTACATGGAGGAATACAACAGGACATTCTCCCTATGAACTTGTTTGTGGGAAAGAAGTCTTGCTCCCCATTGAGTTCCAAGTCAAGACCTTCAAGATAGCAGTTCAGTTGGGGATGGACTTATCAGAAGCCCAAAAGCATAGAATGGAGCAGTTGAATGAGCTAGATGAGATCAGACAAGAAGCAATTTTAAGAACTGGTCTAGTTCAATATCAAAGAGCTAAATGGCATGACAAGTACATCAAAGAGAAGAAGTTTCAAGAAGGAGATTGGGCATTGTTATTTGATTCCAAGTTTAAAGATTTTCAAGGAAAATTTCAGACTCATTGGCTTGGGCCATATGAGATTGACAAGATCTTTAGCAATGGAGCTGTAAGAATCAAGACCATTGATGAGTTTCAAACTCCTCTTATTTTGAATGGCCATAGATTGAAATTTTATCATAAGCCACTCTCAAAAGAGGATTTTGTCAAAATGTTTCAAGAAAGTTCTGCAATCAGGCTGGTACAGAAGAATTCTTCTTCTCCACCAGCCTAGCTTTTGTTCTTTTCAGTTAAAAAAAAAAAAAATTGTATAAGCCTGAAAACTAATCACTGATTAGCAGTCTTATATAGAAAATATAGGGTGAAAATCAGGAACACCTGACACTCTATATTTTCCAAAAAAAAATCTCTCTCTTTCATTTCACAAGTCTTGTGACCACCCACTCCATTCCATCCCACTTCATTCCATTTCATTTCACTTCATTTCACTCCATTCCATTTCATTTTATCTATTTCATTCCATTTCATCAATAAAAATCTTTTTCATGACCATTTCCATCTGGTCATTTGTCATCTGTTCATCTCCATTAATCTAAGTAATAGCTGTGTCAGTTTCCGCAGCTGACATCTGTTTCCACAGCTGACTCCAGTTTCCGCAGCCAGAAGCAGATTCCACAGCTACAAATCTGTTTTCAAAAGAATGTACAGTCAGATGTTATTTCCATAATCATGAAATAAAATGCAGTTGAGAGGATCAAAAATGAAGACATGGAGCATTCAAGACACCAATAAAGAGCAACTAGTTGAAGACCAAGGAAAAGGAAAAGATTCCAAAGGTATGAGTAAAATTTATTTCAAATAGCATTGAAAAACACATTTTTATATAGTTATGAACCATGTGCTCTATCCATTATGTGCAATGATTATATTGACAATTCCGTAACCTTTCACGATCTCCATATCATCCTCTTGCATTCATTCTCAAACGATTCCATCATTAAACCCCCGATCTTCACTCATGTTCCAATATTCCACCGGTGACAATGAGACGTATTTGATTTGACCACGGAATCTTACAGCCGCATAAATCCATAACCGTTGTTGAAACGTGCTCATATTTATTGTGCAGCCACCAAAATTCAAAACGCTGCCAGATGTGTTATACTCTGTTAATCTCTCTGTCGTGCTCTCTGTTGTGCTCACGAAAACCCCTCTTTATTTTGTTCACTCCATTCTGCTCTCTATTACGTTATCATTTGTATACCCACTCTCTGACATTTACCCACATGTCATTGTGCTCATCTCTGTGCATTCAACTGTTCTGTTTCCATTAAACCCTCACGCAGGAAAATTTGTGAAGAGCAGAAAAGAAGAATGCGAAAATTGCTAAGAGCAGAACCGGAAGGATCTAAGTTTATGGAGGGATATCCACAAGTAAGGGATATATTGAAGAAAGCAAATTGGCTGCGGTTTATCCAGAAATTCAGAGGTTATCATAAAGAAGTGACGAAGGCATTCGCAAGGTCGTTTAATGGCTTGGAAGCAGAGATTGGAGACCTTAAGTTTGCGGTCAATGAAGCATCTATAGCAACAGCCACAGAACTTCTTCAGGAGGGTGAGCGTTGGTTTAAGAATAAAAGCATCAGTGATGAAGCATGGAGAACAATCTTACGAAATCAAGGTATGGACATAACTGTTTTTAAAAGAGGAATTCCTGTGCATGCATTGAAAGAGGAATGGGCTACTTTGCTGCTAGTTGTTCAGAAATTCATTACATGTGAAGGCCGTTTTGGGTCCATGTATATGTACCATACTAGGTTACTAATGAATTTTATAGATAATCAAACTCTCAATCTCCCATATTTTCTATTCAATAGTTTGAAGAAAATGTCCGTGACTGTTCATAAGCATTTAGGAGATGTAGAACCCCATCTATATCACCACGGCCTTGTAAAAATTTTGATTGAAAAGGAGTTAAAGGAAAAGAAAGACACATGGGAACAATTTCTGGTTAGAAATTTCTTTGAGGAACCTCAGGAAATTCCTGAAGGTAGTACAACAAGAAGGAGTAGAAGAAAAAGAATAAATGATGAAACCCAAATTACTCCTACTCAATAAATTCCTGAAGGTAGCACAACAAGAAGAAGTAGGAGAAAAAGAACAATTGATGAAATTCAAAATACTCCTACTACTACAATTGAAAGAACTGATAGGGAAGAGAGACTGTCAAAGAGGAAGAAGAAAGAAATCAAGGGTAAGAAGCCAATAACACCAAAAGAAAGAAAAACTATTGAGGCTATACATAAAACCCCTTCTTCTGAAGAAGAAGATCATCAAGTGTTATCTGAAAGATTAGTTTATCTTCAAAAACAGTCATCCTTGGCCAAGAAGACAGAGAAAGGAAAAAAAAAAAAAAGGATAGTGTACCAAAGCGTGTGAGAAGAAGCAGCAGACTTAAGGGGAAATTGAGGAAAATGCAAATAAAGGGTCCTCATTTCATTGATTTGGGAGAGGAAACATCTGAACAGTCCCCAGCTGACCATAGTCCATCTCAGTCAATTAGTGAACCTGGTTCATTTCATTCCCAGTCATACATTGAACATACTCCATCCCATTCTCAGCAAGATGTTGGTGTGAGCCCTTCTCAGCCGGATTTTGAAGATAACTCTCCTTCACGGCATTTTGGGGACAGCCCAACAAAAATGACACCTGAAATATACCCCAAGCAGCAGGAAGTATATGACTATATAGAATCTTTGGAAAAGGCAGCTACAGGTCCCAGTACTTCGACCATCCAGCCTCACACAGTACAAGATGATTTAGTCCAATCACTAAAACAAAAATTCTTTGAGCTAGAGCTTTTAAATAGGCACATCAAAAATGAAAATGAGACATTGAAAGAACAAGGTAAATTAGACAAAATCATTCATGATAATACCATGCTACATCTGGGAATATGGCAGAAGAAGAACAAGAAATTGAAAAGGAAATGTCAGAAGTTAAGCAGAGCACTAGTTAATATCAAATTTAGGTGCTTAATGAAGAAACCCAGAATGTTGGCAGCTCCAAAGAAGAGGAGGAGAGGATTGGATGTGCTGGCTGAAGTGTCAAGGCATATGAACTAAGGAAGGAATATCAAAATTTTTGTTGCATGAGGACATGCAACACCTTCACAGTGGGGGTATGTTGAGTCTCAAATCTGCATCTTTTCCATACACTTTTATATACCTTTTTCACTCACCTGAACCTCCCAAGTTGTCAATATCATTGTATGTTAATTGCAAAAGAGCATCTAACATGGTTTTTAACTATATTTTTGTGTCTGCTGTTTGATTTAGATTTTGTTCATTTAGCTGCGGAATCTTGCCACTTTCCGTAGCTGCTGCAACTTTCCGCAACCATTTTGTGAAACTCTATGTTACAGGTGTCTACAGGAAAAACGAGCCACATGGGCAAGTCAGAAATGATGTGGACATGGTTCGTGTCCTATTGGTTCGAGCAAACTCATCTAAAGAAGTTGCGGTCAAAGGCGTCCAAGTGGAAGTCAACCATAGAGTCTCACGGTGACAGGACTCTGTTTCGTGTCACGTGAAGGTTCATATGGCCGTTTCTGAGTTGCGGAGGACAAGTCGACATCTGTACATGGCTCCATAGCTGAATTCAAGCATCCACTCCTCATAGATTTACTTTCCAACACGGCCATGATCCTAGATCCGTGGACGTAATGGTCTACGTGTTCTCCACCAGCATAAACTTTAGGAGACAGTTATATTTCTTTTGTTATATATAACGCGTTTGCATACGCATATAGAGTTAGTCTCGATTAGTCTCTATTATCTTTTATTAGTCTGCTCTGTAATGTAATTACGCTGCCTTAGTGCCGTAATACTACCTTACTGTTATGACTGCATTTTAATATAAGAAGACTCTGTTTTTCAACATAATTCGTACTTGAAGATTGTTGCCAAGGCTGGTGTAGAGGGCCCCTGCTCAGCTAAGGTTTTGTGCATTAGTGTATAGTTCTTGTTTTATTTCTTTAAAGTTCATTGTGCCATAATCCATTCACATGTTTATACACTGCATCTTTCATGGTATATATGCTTCATTTCTGTTTATAAACTTTCATGCTTTCCAGTTCACTTCTGTCTTTCATGTTTTATGTTGTTAATCACTGATCAGTGTTCTTGTTTCAGGTTATAGATAGGCAGCCCGGGCATTTTCATAGCTTTTTGACTAATGACATGGAACTAACATTGTTCTGCTGCTAATTTGCTTTTCATAGTTTCTATTTAATTTCAGTATTGCTTTGTTCATTTCAGTTTTGCTTATTTGCTTCAGTAGTTAAATTTAGATATATTAAGCTGCTCATAACATCTTCAGTTGCCTCCGAAAGCCACAGCTGGACTGATGGTGAGGGATTGTATTATGAAATGTGTATTTTAGTATTAGTTTCTTTTCTGCAAATTTAGATATATTAAGCTGCTCATAACATCTTCAGTTGCCTCCGAAAGCCACAGCTAGACTAATGGTGAGGGATTGTATTATGAAATGTGTAGTTTAGTATTAGTTTCTTTTCTGCAAATTTAGAATTATTAAGCTGCTCATAACATCTTCAGTTGCCTCCGAAAGCCACAGCTGGACTGATGGTGAGGGATTGTATTATGAAATGTGTAGTTTAGTATTAGTTTCCTTTCTGCAAATTTAGATATATTAAATTGTGCATGACATCTTCAGTTACCTCCGAAAGCCATACCTGGACTGATGTTTATGGTTACTTCCAAAAATCATAGCTGGACTAATGATGAGGGATCATAAGACAAGTTGATGTAATCTGATTTAGATTTACTTTGATGCAATTTTGGATTTCTTTCAGCATAGTTTCTTTTTTGTTTAGACAGCAGCAAGAATAGTTTGGTTTCATGCTCACTAGTTCACTGTTTTGATTTATTAGACTAGCAGCACCTTTTCATTTCAGCAACAAATTTTCATTTCCTTTCAAGTTTTGTCATTGTAATTTTCAAATTCATTTTTTAAGTTTCAAGTTGGTAAATCATTATAGAGGATATCATTTCCTTGAAAAACATAACCATACTTGTTTTTATTTTTAGAATTTCCATCTCACCTTAGAAAACCAAAAATGACAAAAAGTTAAGAAATAGGTTATGTTGCACATATAGTGCGCTGCACTTCATCAGCTTACGAATCCCGGATTGACAAATTAAATGCAGCAATTTAGGACACACTAAATTGACCAAACATACTGTTTGATACAAAGAATTTAAAAAAATTATTTTTTTTAATCCATGCAGCAAATGTAAAATAGTGCACTAGTGTGCTATTTCGTTACAGCACACCGCACACGTACTGTTTGAAAAAAACAATATTTTATTTTATGTATGTGTTAATCGATGCCTCGTTTAATATACAACACACTGGGTCTCCTTTTTCACAGAGAGCACCATATGGCAGTCCCCTGTTTTCACGGTGTGTTTATAAGAACATGTCGCACCGCCCCCTCCATGACATCAACAAAAACTAACACTAGAGGATTTTTATTAATTTCTCTGTGTTAATCGGTGTGATGGTTAACATATAACGCACCAGTTCTCCTTCTTGACAGAGAGCATAATATGATGTTTCAATTGTTTTGGTGGTGCATTTATAAGAACATGATGCACCGACATCAATGCGTACATCATTGAAGGCGCACCAGTTTCTTTATTTTTTTTTTACCTGAAAAGTTTATGTTTTATTTATAAAATATATTAATGAATGGTATGGTACATGTTTCATATTGATAAAGAAATGGCTGACAAGAGATCAAGTAACAAAAATACTGATAGCACATCAAGAAAAGAAAAAAGGGCAAGTTCTTTGTAAATTCTTTACAAAAATTATTATTTTGAACTATATGTAAGTCTAACTAATATGTATTTTTTACTGTGTATCATTCAGAGCCACAAAATCACGAAGCTCGATAATATTATTTCTTATATAGGACCAGAAGAGCATAAAAACTTGATGGAAAAACTGCAAAAGGATGAATCAGGTGAATGAAAAATACTATCGTTCCAATATGAGTTTATTTTTTTATTTTTCATTAATAATATACTTAAAAATAGTAGATAACATGTTTCAAACAATATATTAATTTAGATATGTTTAATATTCTATAGGGACCAGCAACTTAGAAAAGGAATGTTGTTCTAAGAAAAGGAAAAAAATAGAACATGCTAATGAAAATGAATTGCTCCTTAGCTCATCTAGAGTGGTGCTAGAGGTTAACAAAAAGGGGAAAAAATTTACAAAACTTTCAGGGAACTAGTGCAACGAATGTATAGATGTTCTTTCCACTTAAAATACAAAAATGAATCCAATGATTCCAAGAACAAAATTTTATCTAAACCGGGATCAGTTTCAAGAGAATTGGTCAATGAGACATGTCAAACTTTTAATAGAAAAAATGTACAACAACAAAAAAGAAGGAATGAAAAAGTAATATTCCTTTAAAAAATTTTCTAGAATTATATGTATCTATTACTAGAAAGAAATCATTTATAAATATAACTTTTGTTATATTTACTTTTAATATATCAATATAAAATTAAATATTTTATTCTCATGTTACAATTTTAGGAAGATTATGGAAATCTCAAAGGATGAATGAGCTGATATCCGAAATATGCCAGTAGGAATTTCCAAAAAGGTGTACAAGGAGATGGTCAAAGAAATGGACATAATTGCATCGCACGAGAAGCCATCTCAACAACAACGTGCTTCAAATGTAATATTTAATCATTGATTTTTTTTATTAGGTGCAATAAATAAACTATTTAGCATTAAATATTAATTTTCAAGTATTTTCTTGTAGAAAAGAAAAGAAAATGGAACCCATTCATCACATAAAATAGGACAACAAGGAAGAAAATGGTTGATATCTAAGTTTGTGAGTAATTGTTACTTCCTTATAAAAACTTAACTAGATTTCATTTTTGTATATTTTAAGTTGTTTTACATCAATAATCATTGAATGTCTTCAAACAGGTGCTAACATACAAAGAAGAACCATCAAATGAATTGATTGACATTGAGTTAAATATGGGTTGTTAGTTTATATGTGCATATCAGAAATTAATTGTGGAATTTGTAAGTATCTATCGATCTTGTTTTACTTAGCTCCGTCTCTAATTAATAGAACACAAAATATTTTATATTAAATATATGATTTGTTATGGGGTATAAAACTTGCAGGAAACAAAGTATGGAACTACACCAACAAATGAAATGTTGAAGATGGCATGAAATTTGGTTTTGAAATAATGTGTATAGTTCATGAGTCAATTCTTGCTATGGTACGTCATTTATTTTTGATTTACATTGATGCATATTATTTAATATTGCAATTTTCATTATTATCACCAATGTATATACACTCATTACAGTTTATTTTTATGTTTTTAGACGGAAGGTGAAGAAGAAGAAAACGATTAAAACTATGAGAAAAACATTCCTCAATATAATCCAAGTCATGGAAGTAGCTCGACTAGTGACGACAGTTGAAGTGAATAATTATGATCATTATGTTTGGATATCAAAGCAAGGGATTGTATTTTTTGAGAATTTGTGTGTGAAATCAGACATTTTTTTTATTGTAATGGACATAGTGTCCCAATTGAAAGATAGAGGGATACTAATAACTATCCCATTTTGTATGACAAAGAGTGTCTCATATATATAAGTTTTAATTTATTCTATTGTGTTCTCCATTGTCACTGTGAAATGTAACACCACTGATTAAATATATGGGTGATTAAATATTATAATGAAGAGATGTGAAATCTGATGATATGATATAACAAATTTATCCAAACATCACATTAAAATGCACTAATAAAAATTTAATTGATATGAATACTGTTATAAGACATGTGTCTACTTTTGATGAATAATGAATTTAAAAAAATGATAATAATTATTATATGATATAACAAATTAATCCAAACATCACATTCAAATGCACTAGTAAAAATTTAATTGATATGAATATTGTTATAAGATATGTGTCTACTTTTGATGAATACTAAATTTTAAAACATCACAATAATTGCACTGTCATAGGTCGATGTTTCTAAAAAATACAAAATGAACACGAGTGCATGTTAGTTACTGTGCTCCAGTGCATTTGTATGCTAAGGCACACCAGTGCATTTCAACCAATGGGCACCACACAAATACCAATACCAATTAGAATGCTCAATTCGTTTTTGTGATACTATGCACCGGTTCTCTTATGTGAAACACTGTTCACCCGTGTGTTTCTACAACCTTTGGGCACCACACAAATACCAATACTAATTATAACGCATGGTGTGTTTCTATGATACCGCACATCGGTGCTTTTGTATAATACTATGCATTGGTGCATTGATATGAGCTATGGGCACCACACAAATACAAATACCAATTAGAACGGTCTAGTGTGTTGTATCACCTACAATGCGCCTGGTGTGGTTTTATACCTTAATGTCCTGGTGCATGCACCTTCAACTACCCTGGGGTGATTGTCTGGATGACACACACTGGGATGTTGCTAAACCTCCCGAGGCATCCTAAATTTTTTTTCCATCCCGGTGCTTTGTGGGTTTACAATACCGGCGTGTTCACTGTAAAACGCACCGGTACTGACACTTGATTAGCACACCGATGAGAAAAACATATGTAATAGCTTCCCACTACCTATTTTTTTTTAGTTGTGTTGAAATTACGTTAGAAGCTCCTCCAAAACCTCCGTTACCAAAAACGGATGTTGCAGCAAATGTTTTTTTGACAATTTTGGCCAATTTATAACACTAAAAACCTTCATTATAACCTCCGCTAGAGGGTCTTTTCCTTGTAGTGTAGAAAAGTCAGTAAACACATATAAAAAATGGAAGGTGAGACTTTTTCAGGTTGCTTACTTAATTTTGTATGTTCTCTGTCAATAGATATAGACCCAGGCACAACAAACACGTGCATAATTTCGGCTAAGGGATTTTTTTTTGGTTTAAGGCTAAAATAAAATATTATTACATTTTGTACCATTCTACCTTTAGCATTGTATGTCAGATGTCTCTATGCATATGAAAACTAAAAGTTTCATACTATGAGGAAGAAGAAGAATTTCTATTTACCTCATATAACCCACAATCTGGAATCGCTCGACTAGAGAATTGTAATGGTTTCTTACTGCATCGATGCGGAAATTTCCCATCCACAAACCCTTGCTAATGAAAAATCCTAGCAATAATTTGCTGAGGAAAAAGCGGAATCTTTAGGCAACTGACTAGATAAGGGAATCTCTTCTTCTTTGACCTCCTAGGATTGAACCTGTGACTTGTTCATCATTCAAGGTACTAAAATTCCATTAAATTGGGTCGAATTACTTGGACTAACTGTAAATACGAGCAAGTGCTGAAAGTTGGAGAAGCATCAAAATTTATAGGCAAGGTGATCAGACAAAAAATGGCAATCCATAAGCTCCAAAAAGCTTATTTTTACATGTGAACCAATATCTCCGACACCTGAGAAGCATGCAATGACATAACTCCGACACGTAAGAAGCATGCAATAGCATATCCCCAAGAGCATATGCAGTTGAAACTGGTTGATATCCACCGAATGTAGGTGTAGATGCGGTTGGAGTTCCCACACCAGATGCATTTAATACCCCCCTTCAGTTAGATATCGATACCTATTAGCAGCAAAGGAATGGGCACCTCTGTTAGTTCCATACCCCAATAGTAGAATCTCCAGATGCGGTTCTACATCTATCAGATGCATATGAATAAGATCCAGCCATAGATCGAGTAAGAGGACTCTATTATTAATTCATTGTCTTAGTTCATTGCATTAGTTCTAACCTTAATAGACAAGCTTTAATATTTGAATTCCTGAGATGAATGGACTACCTTAGGGCTACCTTTGTTGTACCGTCATTCCTTGTGAATTAATACCTCTTACACTTGAGAAGCATGCATCAGAATACATCTGACACCTGAGAAGCATGCAATGGCAACGTGCTAACCTATATTTTCAACATTCGGAGAATTTTGAGGTTTAAATGGGCCTCCTAAGGAATTTATAAAATAATAGTGGAAATAATAAAATAATTTTTGATTACATCATCAAATTTTAGAGGGCAAAAGGAAAAACTATTTTTTCAACTCATATTTTGAATTTTTCTACCTAAGTTTTTACTCAAATTTCGAGTGGGAATATTATTTGGATGAAAAATTTAATTCCTCATCCAAGGAGTACCCATATTGCATACTTTTGATGGACTTTACTACACTAAAAATGAGAAAAACATTAAAAATGTGATTGCAATCACGTTTTTTATGAATTTCTCATTTTTCATGTAGCAGGGTCCATCAAAGTATTCAACATGGGTACTGCTTGGATGAGGAATTAAATTTTGCATCCAACGAATATTCCCGCTCGAAATTTGAATAAACCCTTAGGGAGATAAGTTGAAAATACAAGTTGAAAAAATAGTTTTATTATTTTATTATTTTTTAATCTTTTTACTTTTTTACTCCAAAACTGGTGAATCATCCCCCATGGTTGACATAATTATCTTGAATCCTATTGGTTCTTATAAAATTTATTTAGTTGTACATTTTTTTAGGAGGCCCATTTTAGACCTCAAAATTCCCCTAATGATTTAATTTAATTTTACTTTATTTATTATTTGGTAGTTTACTTTCTTACTGTTTATGACTCTAAATCTATTTTAATACTATTTAAAGAATATTTTGTATTTAGATTTCACATATTTTTAAACTATATCATTTACCAAATTTGATAAAAATATAAAAATAAAATTCACATAAAGATTAAATTGTGTGTAGAAACTATACAAACATATGTATATCAATGGATTCAATCTGATCAAGCAATGTACTAAATCTAGATAATGAAACCTTCTACAAATCAATCACGGAAAATAAACACGATCGCCAATCACAAAAAGTAAAGAAAGAATCAAATCAAACCACAACATAGATAATTTCTCGTGGAAATATTGCTACTAAAAAACCCTCTATCTTCTATTGTATATTCACCAAGGAATCATGAAACAATTCAAAGCATTATTACTCACAAGAATTTTCTTCAATATACCAACTGTCTCACACTGATCCAGAAACAATCGGGCCAACACTTAGCCAATTCTCAGCCTATCTTCAGCCTGCCTTTCTCACGCAATTCATGAGGAATGCAATACCTATTCCTTAGGAATTTTAGCCTTTCTCAATTGTGCAAGTATCATGGGCATCTTGTGGTATTTTAACTACATCTAGGCATCTTTCTAATATCAAAATTGATAGTTAACTTCCCTTTAACCTTTGTCTCAACAGGGTCTCCACTGGAACTGACATGCATGCAACTATTAATAGTAAATCATAAGTTGCATGGAAAATCACTATTTGTGATTTAAATATGATTTAATTCAATTGATATCTCACTAGTGCAATAAACAGTTACAACTATTTAACTCACTTTAACTCACCTAAATGAGTTAACTGATTATTCATGCATTTAACTCATGCACTTAACTGCAACTTGAACTCTAAAACACATAGAATCACTCTACATGCCTCATCAACTACCCTCAACTCAAATTCCATGACCTAACTGAGTTTATCGCACTCAGTTAACTATTACAAGTGATTATGAGATAAGATTACATTTTATTGTCCAATTTAATTTAGGGATAATTAAATTAGACACATTTCCAATTTATTAAATAAATTGAATTACCACTAATGTGTCGCTAAGACCCATCACTTCACGACCTGTGGTGCCACACTAGTGTAGGTGTTTTCATGTTGTTTTTGGATGCCAATTTCATTTTTTCTTGTTGCAAAATTCAACACTCCCTCTCAACAAGAAAGGAATTTCCTTCCATGCGACATGCAACTCTTGCATGCAACACTTCTCTAGTGTTTATCACACATGAAATTATTGCATGCAACACTTCAGAAACTGAATAGCCTCTAAACAACTAAATCAGTATAATGAATCTGTCACTAGAGTCTTCTGACTGTTGGTACCTACTGCACATGTCTACAGGATTCTCTCCATTGTTGACATCTGCATCCATGCACTCTGCACTGCTGCCAACTTTGATCTGCGCTCCAATATTTGACACCTTTCACTCTGATTTATGTCCTCCTGACATTTGACTACATCAATCTAACTAATCCTTCTACTATTGTACTATGGGCTCCTCATAGCTAGGTTTGATCCTTGAGAAGCACCATCTCTAGGACCCTGCCCAAATTTATTCTTGCGATAAATTCTACACATTGCCCCACCTCACACCCGGAGGTATAGCTGCATGCACTCCCTCTACCTATCTGCCTCGAAATTTGTCTACTTGAGTGGTTTCTTCCATTCCATGATCCTCCACATGTGGTTTCTCCACATCTTGAGGTTCATTCTTTGAAACCAAAATTTCCTCATATGCATGCAAATCCATCTCCCTCTCAAGGGACAATCAAATGGCTTTCTCACACTTCCCCATGGTACATCCCTTGCATGTGTCTATCTCTGCAAGAGTACCTTTTGGAAGCATCGTAGAATTCTGTTGCATGACTTTCAAAGCTCTGTGGTGTAGATGGCCCAATCTATTGTGCCATAACTCACCCTCATCCTGCCTCACCACTTTGTCTGCTTTACCCATCAATGTTGTGCAACCATATATATCAATTTTATAGAGATTCCTCACATGAATCCCAATCTTCTTGGCTTGTTCTGTGGCTCTTTTATCAAAGGAAAGCTTTCCCTTCACATAAAACCACTTCATAACCTCTATCCTCCAACATTGCGACTGAAATTAAATTCTTTTTCAAGCCTGCTACATGCATTACACATTTTAATAAAAATGGTTTGCCTGAATGTCTCTGGAAAGTAACTGTACCAATCCTGGTAGAACTGTACCACCCATCATAACCCATTTCGATATGCATCTGGAGGTCCTTCTCCTCTAAGGTACTAAAATTTTTTTTGTCTCCTGTCATGTGAAAATATTCACCACTATCCAAGTACCGCACTGATCCCATTGCACTTGACACCATGCAAGCGATGAGCAAGAAGTCCAACTCAAATTGTGAGGCCAAAGCCTCACCACTTGCAGGTCGTGAAGCCTCTTGTTCTTCTTATTTTGTGGAAAATTAGTGGCATAGCACCCATGATCGTGACATTGAAAACATATGATCTTGGACAAGTCATTCTTGCTCACTTCACATTGGGATTTCTTTCCCTTGGCCTTCTTTGATTTTTTGACTCGCGCACATTGTAATTGTCCTATCGTCACAAAATTTTCTAAAAAAAGAGTTCATTTTAAATCGATGATGTCTCCCTTATTCGAGCTCTGATTCAATTTTTTTTTCAATTTGGGTAGGTTTTCGCAAGGATTCCAAATATGTTATTTATTTTCGAAAAATTTTCATCAAAAATTTCACATATTCTCTAAAAAATCACCACCAAAAAATTTCTTTCTCTTATAATATGTAGAAGTTATATAAACATATGTATATCAATGGATTAAATCCGATAAAGCAATGTAATAAATCTAGATACTGAATCCTTCTACAAATAAATTGCAGAAAATAAACACGATCGCCAATCACAACAAGTAAAGAAACAATCAAATCAAACCACAACACGGAAAATTTCCCAGGGAAAGCTTGCTGCTCAAAACCCCTCTATATTCTATTGAATATTCACCAAGGAATCATGAAACAATTCAAAGAATTCTTGCTCACAATAATCTGTTGCACTCTACCAACTATCTTGCACTGATCTAGACAAAATCAGGAAAACACTTAGCGAATTCTCAGCTTTTCTTTACCCTGCCTTGCTCACACAATTCATGAGAAATGAAATCCCTATTCCTTAGGAATTTCATCCTTTCTCAACTGCACAAGTATCATGGGCATCCTGTGGTGTTTTATCTACATCTGGGAGACCTACTAATATGAAAATTGATAGTTAACTTCCCTTTAACCTTTGTCTCAACTCGCTATCCACTTGAACTGACATGCATGCAACTATTAATAGTAAATCATCAGTTGCATGGTATATCATTGATTTTGAATTAAATATGATTTAATTCACTTTATCTCTCACTAGTGCAACAAACAGTTACAACTGTTCAACTCACTTTAACTCACCTAAATGAGTTAACTGATTACTCATGCATTAAAATCATGCACTTAACTACAACTTGAACTCTAAAACACATATAATCACTCTGCATGCCTCACCAACTACCCTCAACTTGAGTTCCATGAGATAACAGAGTTTATCACACTCAGTTAACAATTACAAGTGATTATGAGATAAGATTACATTTTATTATCCAATTTAATTTAGGTATTATTAAATTAGACACATTTCCAATTCATTAAATAAATTTAATTGCACACTAATGTATCGCTAGGACCCATCACTACATGACCTGTGGTCCCACACTAGTGTAGGTGTCGTCATGCTGTTTCTGAATGAAAATTTCGTTGTTTCTTGTTGCAAACTTCAACATTATGTTTATTTACATTTTAAACCATATAAAATTTACATGTTTCAAAAAACCACCTATAATATTGGGAATAGGTCCCAGAATATAAAGTTGCCCTGAATATAATATATGATGCCAGTAAGAATACTTTCGGACATTTGAATATTATAACTGATGTGAGTAATCTTGGCTCCTTATTAACACCTAGACAGTAATATCTGAGATGAACACGAAAGAGGAAGAAGGATGCAATGGTAGTGGGAGAATGCAATGGCAGGGGCAGTTGCCGGATTCACCACTGTTGCTACTCTCCACCCCTCGATGTTATGAGAACCATATTTCAAGTTATTTCTATTGTACAATTCATTTATATTCTAACTCTCTCTATTATTCTTTGAAAGTGATGTTGAATGTCTTTCACTTTCTTACTCCCAGTTAATGATGGATGTTATACTCAACCTCCCCACTATAAAAATACAACAAATGATATCTTCTCCATTGCTCGAGCCGAGGTGAATTTCATATCATTCCATCTACGCTTCATATTAAATTTCCATCCATCTAATCCACACTTATTTATTCACTCTATTAAAATCGACAGATAACATACAATCGAACTAGTTTGGCATTTTCTTTCTTATGTGGTATTTGACCCTCTTAGAATAAAATTAGTACTGTTGATCGAATTTCTTAAAGCAAGATTTCTCATAGCTACAAAAAATGGGCATCCAAAATGACCAATTCTATTATTCTACTCATTCCATTTCGACAAAAACAAAATGAAATATGTGTGAATCCCTAGTTTTATTTTTGAATTTATGTATTTTTATAGCCAAAATGTTTGAATTTGGTCTAAACATAGGTATTTCAGTGTGACATATGCTCAGTTTTCAATGGTAGTATTTAAACGGATTATGATGGATTGGAACTTTTATATGACTTTATGGTTATAAATCAACATGTCCAAGTACTAACAAGGGATTACACAAATAGGACACATCATAACCTTTTGGTGGATAAAAATTGAATTTGTATATTATATTCACATTTAAAATATTGTAATTGTACAACATGTCTCTGTTGGAATACTTCTCAGGTCTAGAGCATCATAGACTCGATCATGACTGATACAAATCAGATAAAGCGGAGCCCCAGGCTCCCTTATACTTCTTACTGATTGAACCGTTGACAGAGAAACATGTTGAGGCCAAAAATTACATAATTTATTGATTACTTTAACATAAACTAGAGTTGCAGTTAACGGGGTCTTGGCTAGATAGTAAAGCGGGGGTCTTGGAAGGAGAATAGACAAATGCCTATTCCAGTATTTCCAGTCTCCACCTTCAGTCCCAAACCTCGACCTTCGAGATCCAATTATATTGATGGTTCGATGCCAACCTTCCAGATCCTTTGTAATATTATTCCTCTTATTATGTTGTCAGTTGTGAAGAGCTTCACCCTAGATATTGTGGAGAGCAGGGCTCTTGCTATCTTTAATAGCTCAGCATAATTTTTTGGAGAATGCAAGACTAAATTTTCATTCCAAGGGCAAGGTAGGCTGTAGGATACCATATATGAAATATCCTTTATGAAACTCTTGATGTGGACTATGGTGCTAAGATATTTTCCATTGACAATGGTATCATTATTCAAGATGTTTTATATTTGCAATTACCATACATTAAACCTGTACAAGCAAGAGGTCATATGTACTAATTCCATTGGTTTCTCATATTGAGGTAAGATTATATCCACCCGCATCACATATTTTATTTTAATCATGATGTATCGCACCATTAATGTTTCCCAATATTATTGTTGGTAGAGTCATAATAGAATAGAGAGTGAAGATCAAATTTATAACAAACTTGAGGTATTCATGTTAATGCTCAATGTTTGAAGGTGGATGTCATTTTAGTTCATTTCTAGTTACCACAGTTCCTACTTGGAGGAGATGTTCTATTTGTGAAATGGGGCTTTGAAAAAGCTGATCTAAAGAGGTTTTTTTGAGGGTTGCCTGAATTTTTATAGGGGGTTCACGTTCAAATTCAGGGTAAATAATGAGTAACAGGGACTGTACCATACATGTTTTTCTCCATACATACCCTGAACATACAGGGTAACAACCACCTACATGTTGGAAATACTCCCAACCACCGCCATGAATAAACCGCAACAACCCACACTCAAATTGATTTTTTTTGCAGGGAAGGATAAGCATCCTGCACTTCGCAACCTTTATGTTTTAATGTTTAAACCCCGCACTGAAATATTTCGATGTTGTGATGAGACATCGTCATCACACATCACAAAACTTACCATTTCACATTTCACATGACTTACCTTTTAGCGCGCCCGCAATATCGCAGTTCACACATCTTTTGAATTACCTTTCTAAACCACCCGCACTTTGCACTTTGCGTGTTTTATGAATTACCTCTTTATCACCCACAAGTTGTTTTGTTTTTTTTGCAATGCAATGCACCCACAAAGCACACAACGCAAGCTCAGGAGTTCAACGGATAAGCGCTTGCAAGTTAAAGTGTTTATTTTGCAATGCGATATGTGCCACGTCACATCGCATATCGCAAGTCTTATGATTTTCCCATATACACGCCATGTTAAAAGTTATAATCAGCGGTATGCAATTTGCGATGGAGCACCGGATGCGATGTGGTTTCAGAGTTGGAACCCAGAATATTTCAGGTTCGTTTTTTTATGTTTTGTACAATGTTTTGTGTGTAAACAGTAAAATAGAGCGGAAGGATGATTTTGTTGGTAAACATCCGTTCTGCATTGATTTAGCATTAAATCTTAAGGCTTTCACCATTTTTGTATTAAACTATGGAATTTCATATTTTTAGTGTGAAGGAATGAAAAAGCAAAGTTGTTTCTCTCCTGTGCGTTCACTCTCTGTCTCTGTATGATTGTTATTTCTACATTTTTGCATTCTCTATGTTGAAAGGGGAACTCATTCCTCTGTTGTTGTTTATTCATAATTTCCAACATGGTATCGGAGCAGGTCTAGGCTCTTAGTGAAATAACGAGTCTTTACTGAAGAAGCTGAAAGGTTGTTTTGAGAAGCTGATTCTCTAGCAATGAGAAGATTTTTTCTACACAGTCAAAGATGGAAGCAGCAATCACAAGCCTATCTAATCCCCAAATACCACAGTTCAATGAGAAGAATTATGATTATTGGGCTATTACAATGAAGGCCCTGTTCTCCTCACAAGATATTTGGGAGCTAGTGGAAAATGATTTCCAAGAACAAGCACATGCAGCAACATATAATTATTTGACACAAGCACAAAGAGATTTGTTGAGAGAATATAAGAAGAAGGACTCCAAAGCCCTCTTCTATATTTTCCAAGCAGTACATGAGAGTATTTTCTCAAGGATTGCAGCAACAATGAATTCTAAGGAGGCATGGGATACCCTCTAGACAACCTATCAAGACATGGAAAAGGTGAAGACAGGAAAACATCAAATGCTGAGAAGAGATTTTGAAACTCTCTATATTAAAGAGTCTGATAACATAGACTCATTCTTCAAACATGTGATTGGGTTGGTTACCCAAATTAGGTATCATGGAGAGACACTTGAAGAAAGGATAATAGTTGAGAAATTCCTATGAATTCCACCATGAAGGTTTGATGCCATAGTGGTGGCCATAGAAGAGTCAAAGGATCTCTCACAGTTTTCAGTGGATGAGCTTCATGCATCACTGATGTCTCATGAGCACAGACTGAACAGAGCAACAAACTCTTCGTTGGAGCATGCATTTAAGACACAAATGTCTTTTGGTCAAGGTAGAGGTCAAGGAAGATAAAACTACCAAGGAAGAGGTAGAAGCCCACACAGAGGTGGAAGAAGTAGCCCTGCAAGCACAAGTGGAGGGGTAGCAATTAGAATCCAAGCCAAGGCTCAAGTGAGAATGAAGCACAAGGACAAAGTTATGATAAAGATCATGTCCAATGTCATTATTGCAAAAACTATGGTCACTATGCAAATTAATGTAGAGAGAAGAAAAATGACATGGGTAATAAACCAAGTGTAAATTTTCCAAAAGAAAATCAGAACCAAGGAAACGTGCTTTTGGCGTGTACTGTAGCACAAGAAAAACAAGAAGATGTATAGTTCTTAGATTTTGGGTGTAGTAAGCATATGACTGGAAACGTAGACATTTTTTCCAATCTAGATGAAAGTGTAAAATCTAAAGTGACAATGAGGACTGATAGTAAGGCCTCTGTCATGGGAAAAGGAAGAGTAAACATACTAATAAATAAGGGAGAGAAGGATTTTGTGCCATATGTCTATTATGTTCCTGACCTGAAATGTAACCTTCTAAGCATTGGACAGCTCATGCAAAAGGGCTACAATGTGTTTTTTTCAAAAATGATGTATGCACAATCATGGATATACCTCCAAGCAGAAAACTCATTGAAAAACTGCATATGACAAGCAATAGAATGTTTCCTCTCAAGATTAGATCATAATTGAAGGAAGGAGGTGTTGTAACGGCTGTCACACAATAAGTCTTTCAAGAAGAAGTGAAAGATGAGAACTGGTTATGGAATTTGATATTTGGACATCTCAATTTTGGGTGTTTGAACTTGTTGCATAAAAAAGGCATGGTAAAGGGATTACCACTTATAGAGAAACCGGACAGCCTATGTGAAGGCTACACCTTGGGAAGACAACACAGAGAATCATTTCCAGCAAGAAAGAGTATAAGGGAAAAGGCACCTTTGGATATTCTCCACTCAGATCTATTTGGACAAATGCAAATTCCATCATAAGCTGACAGTCATTATATGTTGACATTTATATATGATTACATAACGAATACATGGGTCTATTTTCTAAAACAGGAATGTGAAGTGTTTGAACAGTTCTACCACTAAAAAGATCTCGTTGAGAAGAAAAGTGGACACTACATAAAAGTGTTGAGAACTGACAGAGGTGGAGAATATATCTCCAAAGACTTCCTACGTTTCTGCGGGGAGCATGGAATACATAAGAAGTTTACTACAAGGTATACACCTCAGCAAAATGGTGTAGCAGAAATAAAGAATAGGACCATCATGGATATGGTAAAAGGTATGTTAAAGGCAAAGCATTTTCCAAATGAGTATTGGGTAGAAGTTGTAAATTGTGTAGCTTATATCTTAAATAGATGTCCAGCCAAATTTGTTATGAACAAAGTTCCAGAAGAAGCATGGAGTGGAACAAAGCAATTTGTCACTCACATGAGAGTGTTTGGATATGTGGCATATGCACATATCCCAAAATGAGTTAAGGAAGAAGTTGGATAGCAAGGGAGGGAAATGTATATTTGTTGGATACAATGATGAATCCAAGGCTTACAAGCTCTATAATCCATCAACCAAGAAAGTAATAATTAGCAGAGATGTTCAGTTCATAGAAGAACAAGCTTGGGATGGATGTTTAGAGAAGACGATAAATGTGAAGACATGTATTTCACATGAAGACAAAGAGGAATTGATTGCAGAAAGTAATTCCTCAACGGTGGCTCCTCATCCACCTACACAAGCTCAATAGAGCACACTGCAAGCAAGCAATAGAATAGCATTGAGAAACCAGGAAAGTTCTTCTCCAAGCACACCACATGGATCAAAACTCCCTTGAGTTCAAGTGCAACTCCAAGCACATCTTCAACAAATAAAAGAAGACTAGGATTCAAAAATTTAAGTGAAATTTATGAGCAAGAAGAAGTTGATGATAATGCTGGTATGAATTCTTTATTTGCATTATTTTTTCATGTTGATGACCCAATCCATTTTGAAGATGCATTCAAAGAATAAAAGTGATTGAAGCAATGAATGAAGAGATAGGGGCAATAGAAAACAATGACACATGGGAGTTAGTGGACCTGCCACAAGGAAAAGAAGTTGTTGGAGTGAAATGGGTCTATAAGACCAAGAGCAACATTGAAGGCAAGATAGAAGGCACAAAGCAAGGCTAGTTGTCAAAGGCTACAAGTAGCAACAAGGAGGAGACTGTGAGGAAACCTTTGCACCAGTTGCGAGGATGAAGACAGTGCAGACAATGTTGTCTATAGTAGCACAACAAAAGTGGAAAGTTTATCAAATGGATGTGAAGTCATCATTCTTAAATGGAGTGCTAAAAGAGGAGGTGTATGTTGAAAAAACTCATGGCTCTGAAATAGAAGGCCAAGAACACAAGGTGTGTAAGTTGAAGAAAGCTCTTTATGGGCTGAAGCAAGCACCATGAGCATGGTACAGCTGGATTGATGCTTGCCTGATGGACAATGGGTTCGACAAATGTGATGGTGAACCCACACTCTACATCAAATAAAATGATGGTAAAATTCTTATTATTTTTTTGTATGTAGATGATTTGATTTTTACTGGAAATGATGTTTCTCTCATTGTTGACTTCAAAGCCGTCATGAAAAGTGAATTTGAAATGACTGACTTGGGTTTGTTAAGATATTTTTTGGGCATAGAAGTAAAGCAAACAGGAAAGGGGATTTTTATCTCTGAGGAAAAATATGTTGCAGAAGTTTTAAAAAGGTTCAATATGCAGAACAAAAAGCCATCATCAACTCCAACTTTCATGGGGTTGGAATTGAGAAAGGAAGATTGCAGCAAGAATGTCAATCCGAAATTGTAAAAAATCATGGTTGGAAGTCTAAAGTATTTGAATGCAACTAAGCCTGATATAATGTATGCAGTAAGTTTGATATCGAGATTCATGGAGACACCCAAGGAGACACATATGCAAGTAGCCAAGAGAATTTTAAGGTATGTAAATGGAACAAAGGAGTATGGTGTTCTATACTTTGCAACTGATAATTTTAAGGTGATTAGTTACACTAACAGTGATTGGAGTGGAAGTGCTGATGACAGAAAGAGCACATCAGGGTATGTTTTTCATTTGGAATCGGGAGCCATTTCATGGGCTTCCAAGAAGCAGCCAATAGTTTCATTATCAATAGCAGAAGCTGAATATGTAGCAGCAACAGCAGAAGCATGCCAAACAAGGAAAATTTTAGGGGCTAATATTCCATGCTTTTTCCAAAAGAAATATTTGCGAATTTCATTTTTATAAAAATAAATTCGCCCAAATTTTATAGTATAAAATTACTTTACCTTAAAAATTGCCTATATCTAATATAAAATAATTATAAATCTAAACATTTTTACGAAATTATCATTAAGCATTTTAAAAATTGGATATTAGGGACTATTAAGATTCGCCAAGGTTTCTAAACCTTACGATAAACTTCCATCCTTAAAGTTATCTCTGATGCCAAGCAGTTTGGATGGGAAGGATGTTGAGGGATTTATGTCATGAACAAGACAAAGGAGCAAGAATTTTCTGTGATAACAGCTGCTCAGCAATTGCATTGTCAAAGAATTCTTTCTTCCACAAGAGAACAAAGCATATTGATGCCAAATACCATTTCATAAGGGAATTAGTTAAAAATGGTTAAATTGTTTTGCAGCATTGCAGGTCAGAGGAATAGTTTGCTGATATCCTAACAAAGCCATTGGGACATAAAACTTTTGTTTATCTCAAACAGTGTTTGGGGATGATCGATGGCGACAGTTGTGATTAAGGGGTGTGTTGGAAATACTCCCAACCACCGCCATAAATAAACTGGCAGCAGCCCACACTCAAATTGATTTTTTTTTGCAGGCAAGGACAAGCACAAGATCCAAGCCCGCAAGAATTTTCACGCAATCTCCACGAAATAGCAGAAAAAGAGTACCGAGCCCACTCTCTGCGTTAATTTTTGTACCCACCACATTACTTACAATTTTCTTGTAGCTTCCTAGCTTGCAACTTTTTTGGTTTACCACTTAATGACTTCGTCGAAAGTTATTTACCCACAAACCTTACCGCATTTTCAACTGCACACAAACCTTTGTTATTCTGCCTTTCCTTACCTTTCCTTCTTACTGCACTTCCCAACGTTGAAGTGCCTGCAGCTCGCACTTCACAACTTTTATGTTTTAACGTTTAAACTCTGCACTAAAACCTTGTGATTTTGTGATGTGACATCGTCATCGCACATTGCAAAACTTACCACTTCGCATTTCACATGACTTACCTTTTAGCATGCCCGCAATATTTCACTTCACACATTTTCTGATTTACCTTTTTAAACTGCCCGCACTTCGCACTTCACGTGTTTTATGACTTACCTCTTTATCGCCCACAAGTTGTTTTGTTTTCTTTGTGATGCGATGCACCCACAAAGCGCACATTGCAAGCTTAGGAGTTCAATGGATAAGCACCCACAAGTTAAAGTGTTTATGTTGTGATGCGATATGTGCCACGTCACATCGCATATCGCAAGTCTTATGTTTTTCCCATATACGCACCATGTTAAAAGTTATAATCGCCAGTATACAATTTGTGATGGAGTGTTGGATGCAATGTGCTCTTAGAGCTGGAACCCATAATATTTCAGGTCCATTGTTTTATGTTTTGTACATTGTTTCATGTGTAAACAAAAAAATAGAGTGGAAGGACGATTTTGTTGGTAAACGTATATTCTACATTGATTTAGCATTAAATATTCAAGCTTCAGCCATTTTTGTATTAAACTATGTAATTTCATATTTTTAGTGTGAAGGAATGAAAAACAAAATTTTTTCCTCTCATAAGCGTTCACTCTCTGTAAGATCCCGAAGACCGGAATTTTCAATAAATCTAGCACCTCTAGGTGTTCCAATTAAAAATAATTGTGATAAAAAAACAGAACACAACGAAATCTGGAACTGCAACACTTTATTTATATTATTAGCTAAAAATAAAATATATGCCCATACAATAAAATTTAGCTCTTGTAGATGGCATGCTTGGCTGCTCATTAAAACAGAAAACCAATATTGAAGCACAATCGTGGACCCTGGATGGTTCCACCAAACAAATTCATGACGAGGTTTTCATCCCGGGATCAATGCTAGAACTAGCCACACCAGGTTCTCAACCCAAACACAATAAGATTGATAAACCAGAATGATTCTAAATGCCTAGCTTCTCTCCCCTTTTATAGGCCCGATGGACTTTCTAGAGACTTTATTTTATTATTTTTCTCGGAAACCGAAAACAAATACCATGGGCCAATACCATGGGAAAATACCACGATAATACCATGGATCATTTTTGTCCACTTTGACCAGATCAAGAAAGATAATATTACAAATCCTCCGGCCCAAAAATTGCTTTTCCTCAAGCGATCCACTTCTATCAACAACAAAAGAATTTGTACATTGATACCAGGAAACCGTGCAACCCGATGTACTATTCTATCCCTCCATGTCGAATGGTCCTGAATGGATCCTCCAATACCTGGATCCCAAACGATCCTCTGACCAATCCTCCCCTCAATAGATTTACATGGATCCCAAACAATACTTTCACCAATCCTGCCCCCAATAGATTTTCCCGGATCCTAATGCCACCAAAATCTTGTGACCTGTGGGTTATGGTACCATTTAAGCCCTCCATCACTACCTGCACAAAAAGGCCCAAGCTGCAATATTCCCTCGGCTATGAGTATCCTCCAAAGAATCAACCTATCAATAGAATACCAACTCATAATCTCTCGCCAATCCATACTTGGGGAAGGATGAATATCTGCAAATCTACTATGTTGATGTTGTTCGATGCTCAATTCATGCTTCTCTACTTGGTTACCCAACATGATATAGTTGGAGAACTCTGCCTTGCTCTTCCTAATGTATAAAGGTGGGTTGTTGGTAGTGTTGCAAGACTTATCTATGTACTCCTGTAGAGGGTTGCTCTGGAATTACAAACTATACTCCTCTTGCTGTCTTGTGAGGAACTTGAGTCGTTTCTCAATAATAGATAGCTTGGTCATTGATTCAGCACATACCCCTATGAGCTCCTCAATTTTCTCGTTCTCCTGTAAGACAATGTCTCGGACTGTCCCGATTCTCTGCTTAAACATTATCAGATCTATCTTGAAATGCATGATCCTTTCCTGGAAGTGTTTCACTAGCAATTCTAGTGCCCTACTGAATGTCTCTGTATTTGACTGCACCGGATGCCCCATGACCACAGCTTCAACCTGAGCCTTTGACCAACTCTCTAGGACTGGTTCATTTTGCACATTATGTTTTTCATGTTGCTCTTCATGATCATACTCATCATGTTGGTTCACTATGGCTGGATCCTCACTCAAACCTCCCAGGTCTCCTTCATTTGTGGAGACAATATGTTCATCCTTTTCAACTGTCGAACATAGATGCATTGGTGGAATTTTATCTATACTTGATTGTTCATATTCTTTATGGATATTCCCCTGGGGATCTACGAACTCTATTGTATAGGAATCAACCTCATCAATGGCATTAGGTAGAATTTACTCATGCACTTCCAAATGTTTGTCATCCTACAAGCCTCCCTGAATAATTTCACGATGTTGCTCACCATCTTGAATATCAATAGACCCAGCTACAAAAGACTCCTCATGATTTGAAGTAATATCCTCTTGTTCTGTCTTTGTTGACTTCTTCTTATCATCTGTACAAGAATGGTTAAGGGCACAAGGTCCCTTGCAGATAAAGCATAGTCCTCTCCTCCTTAGTTCATTGTTGCTGCAGATTTTGTTCTTTCTTTCTCCATCAATCCTTTTCAACTCCTTCTTGGTCAACACTTTTCTCGACTAGATCACAGGCAGGTGGTGATACCTTTGGTTCCTTCCTCCAAATGGTCAACAATTTGGATCTTAGTATCTTCCATATGTCAACAACTCCTTCTAAGAGCAGAGAAACAATCTTTTGGATGCATGCTTTGACATGATTTGAGTGAGCTGATGTAATACCGGTATAAAAGTTTTGGAGCAACCGAAAGATCAACTTGTCACATTCCATATTTAGCATGAATGTGCCAAAGCTGAACTCTGCCATGAGTTTTAAAATTCTGCACCACTTTTGATAAGTAGGACACATGATGTTTTTGAACCCCTGAAGGGCTTCTACTATCAAGTGTAATATATCTGTCATGAGATCATTATTGTAGGGTAGTAATGGTGATGTTAGAGCTATGACCCTACTGAGACAAGAATAAATTATGAGCCTGACCTCTTCATTACGATGGTCCCGAAGTCTGGGTTGTATTAATGCAAGCATGGAGGGTTTGAGAGCTCAACTAAGCTTCTTCCATTCTGGTTGTCCCACCTTGGACAAACATATGTCTAATTCCTCCAACTTATGAAGGTATATAACTGATTTTGTTTGTTGCAATTCAGAGCCAAGTGCGAAGAGCTTAGCTCCTCTTTTTTGTCCTTCCTTCACCTCCCATGGTTGCTTTTGCTGCAGAATGACATGGACCCTTTTTGAGAATGGTCTCCTTTGACTATCATTTTTGGTCTATGGAGATATGGCTCCTTAAAGGACCATATATCTTCACTAGTTCATTAAATATTTTTTGGTTGTTTTCCAAAATTTCGTCAAGACGATCCATATTCACATAGCAAGACAAAGAAATATACAAAAAAGTATTCTGCCTTCTCACATTTTGATTTTGGCCCTGATGAAACTAGGTTAAGTTGGTGCCAGCAAAAGTATATAAATAACACAACCTCTTGAAATAATATTTCAGTGCTTGATTTGGAGATATGCTACCCAAATACACGTTCCCTTTTGCACAAGACAATATTCTGATTTCAATGTATGTGTTAACTCATCTCATGATGGCTGAATTTAGCAGGGCCCGAAATGATGCACTATGAAGGAATACACTCAACAACACTGTATCAAAGATTATTTTTTATTTATTTATTTTTATTTTTTTAAATTCTTACAGCTCCCAAACTAAAATCAACTTTCTGTTCCTTCCCTTTTCTTTATAAATCAAACCCCTAAAAAAAATATCAACCTCTGTCATAATTTTCAAAACTATAAACATGGCTTAAAATTGTGAGTCAAGTCCATTTACCCACTTTCACGCTCCAAATACATCTCTTGATTAAGCAAAATTCAACTTTGTTCTCAATGTTACTGGCTAAACCAATCCTCTTCCTTGATTGTCCAGAAGATCACATCAGGTTAGATCAATTTATGCTCCTTTTTCAACGCACAAACTCTTCTTTCAATCAATTGAAAAATAAAACCAACTAGGGTGATACTCAATACCACCGAAGATCGGGATGTCTGCTAGGGTGAGAATAAATCCCACTGAAGTTTCCTGCATAAAACCCTCAGGCTGGCAAGATGCACAGCTTTGATACCACTGTAAGATCCCGAAGACCGAAATTTTCAATAAATCTAGCACCTCTAGGTGTTCCAACTAAAAATAATTGCGAAAAAAACACATAACACAACGACATCTGGAACTGCATCACTTTATTTATATTATTAACTGAAAATAAAATACATGTCTATACAATAAAATTGAGCTCTTGTATATGGCATGCTTGGCTACTCATTAAAACAGAAAACCAATACTAAAGCACAATCGTGGACCTTGGATGGATCGACCAGACAAATTCACCATGGGGTTTTCGTCCAGGGATCAATGCTAGAACTAGCCATGCCAGGTTCTCAACTCAAACACAATAAGATAGATAAACTAGAATGATTCTAAATGCCTAGTTTCTCTCCCCTTTTATAGGCTTAATGGACCCTGTAAGATCCCAAACCTTAATAATTTAATGACATCTAGCACATTCTAGTGTTCTCAATAAAATGTCATTCAGTAAAAACCATGGACATAGACGGGATCTAGAAATGCAACGTTTTATTTATATTATTAGCTGAAAATAAAATATATGCCCATATAATAAAATTGAGCTCTTGCAGACATCCCGATCTTCGGTGATATTCACCATGGGGTTTTCGTCTAGGGATCAATGCTAGAACTGGCCACGCCAGGTTCTCAACCCAAACACAATAAGATAGATAAACCAAAATGATTCTAAATGCCTAGCTTCTCTCCCCTTTTATAGGTTTGATGGATTTTCTAGAGACCTTATTTTATTATTTTTCTCGGAAACCTACAACAAATACCATGGGCCAATACCATAGAAAAATACCACGATAATACCATGGATAGTTTTTGCTCACTTTGACCAGATCAAGAAAGGGAATATTACACTCTCTGTCTGTGTATGATTGTTATTTCCGCATTTGTGCATTCTCTGTGTTGAAAGGGGAACACATTCCTTTGTTGTTGTTTATTCATAATTTCCAACACTGTGAAAGTGAAGTTCAGTTGAACTAAGCCTTGCTCCTTCCTCATAACACACAACAATTACCAAATGATTGACATGAATCATTGTGGTTTTTGTTAAAGATGCTAACCTCAGTAAATGTGCTATAGAGACAAATACATTCTGGCTGAGTGATACTAGCAAGTGCATTGCCCAAGCCCGCTCAAGGCTTGGAGCAGAGTCCTTCAAGCTCCATCAAGTTCCAGTTGTTGAAAATACTTTATATTTATGAAAAAAAATTCATTGTACCGAGAATAACAAGAAGTATATATAGAGCACAATTTTTAATGTATTAACTTATTTACATATATTGAAACTTTAAATTATTAATATTGTTTTAATCAGAGATGGGAAGAAAGGGCAAGGGTGAGTACAATTCTATTGTTACCTGCAGAGTGCCCACGGGCAAGGAATTCTAGTTGTATTTTCATGCAAGGCTTTCTGCACATCAGCAGCTCTGTTGCTTACATAACCATAAGGTAACTTAGGCCACAGCCCCTACCTTGAAGAAAAGCACCATGCATAGTTGCAGTCGTCCTTGTTTCACATGAGTTCGAACTGTCTCAAGCTTTGTCAAACATATAAATGTGCATTGCGGTTACTCTTATCAGTGAGATATTACATCATTAATATGTGATGGGATTACGATGCTTGAAATTTTATGTTGGACTGCTCTCGTTATGCAAGATTAGCATTCTTAATAATCACGATACTTACAGTGCAGACAAGCATTCAAAACTAGAGTGGCATCACATTAATATTCAAATGACTTATATCACCTTGAGAAACCCCAAACTTCCATTATTTATATATTAAATATTTTTAAAACAAGATCAGTCGAAATAGGGAACAGAGAAATCGAATACGATTTAATCTCAAGATCTCGATATGAAACAACTGATTAAGCCACATTGCTTCGATTATGTAGAGATACTTCTTACATGGCAATTTCAGGTGCAGGTTGAACTAATTTCCGGCAAAATTACTGGCGGCATAATTATTATAGATGTGAATGGGCTCTAAAAGATTATTTAGAAATGTCTTTTGATGGCAGCTACACAGGGGAACTTAAGATAAAGCAACACAATCGTTGAAAAATTGATTGAACTCGAGTACTGATCAACTGAGAACAGTACGACAATTGGTCCTGATTTCTCCCATGGTGCCTGTAAGAGGGCTGATGTTCCCCATCTTCACCATCGATTCTGCAAACTGTTCGAGGAAGAGCTCTTCATTTTCTGCGTAAGCTTTGACGGTTTCCATCGTCTTTCCTTGGCCCTTGGCGAACAATTCTTCGTCTGAGTTCAAGAGTCCATACCCGCTCAGCAAGTTCTTGAAGTAGTAATTGTCGAATTTGGTTGGACTCACAAAATCCAATGGGGACAAGTTATTATCTCCTCCCGATTTTGGGCACCCAGATATAAGCCGACTATAGTAAGATTTGTCGAGGCTGGAGTCTGGCTGCCCATTTCCACTCTGGTTGTAAAGCCTCTGCCGGAAACTTGTGCATCGAGATTGGCCGATCGTGTGACTTCCTGCGTAATTAGCATTTCCATTTGTATTTCACTACTTAGTAATCTCCACTTAAGATTAAATGCTACAAAATGAAATGATTGAACTCTCCACTTAATATTAAATGCTACAAAATGAAATGATTGAACTGCAAATTCTGACGCTGCAAGTTATAAACACAATATTTATGTACCTGAAAGGGCCACCAAGTCTACCTCATCCAGACCCTGACGTTTAAACTTAGTAATGAGAGTCTGGAGAGTTGAGTTGGGCGCTGGGATATTGTTATTGGACCCACTCAAACTTGCACTCCTCGAGTCTCTTCTCCCCAGTAAAACTTCCCAGCCTATACCTCCACTCTGATATTATTCATTTATTCACGAGGTACTATTAGTTACTAGATTATACTATTGTCATGAAAATCAAGTGCTACCAGAATATGCTATTTTGAAAGAATGAGATACTCATGGCAAGTAAGGTGATTAATATGTAATGTATTACCAGGACCACTGAGTCACGAGCTGTAATAGCAAGAATATCTGCACATGATACAGTTTTTGGGCACGCTTTTTCCAATGCACTCTTAATTTGATCAACGACTTCAAATCCTCTAGCAGAGTTTCTGTTGGGATTCGATCTCTTCTCACTCACAATGCTTCCACTGTCATCTAGTAGCAAAGATGCGTCGCACCCCTGTCATGACATTAAAATTTCACTCATAAACGTCATGTACATTTTATTTCTAGTACTGATTCGTGAGTAACCAATGCAGATACTAGCATGAATTAGATCATGAATGTGCATGAGGAAAAGAATATTGCAGACCTGGACAAAACAATCATGGAAGTGAAGCCTGAGTAAAGATGCCGCCATTCGAGCTTCCTTCATCACGACCTTCTCTACCACCGATTTAACTATTTGTTCCGCCATGGGACATGAATGGTCATAAAAATGTGGAATCAAATTATTGGAAGGCTGAGGATATGATACTGGGAATGCTAATACGAACACCCGCAGCGAAGAAAGGAGGAAAAGAGGGATAACTAGAGGGAGGAGGGGAGCAATAGTTTTTTTTGCCATGATTCTCATGAATGAACGAACTGCCATTTGGATTTATGAATGAGCCCAAGAAAAACGAAAGAAAGAAGAGGCTATGGGTCTTGGTTATGTGTACGCTTATTTATATAAATGCATGGGCAGTTCTCCACCGCGTTAACAATGAATTCAAATATTGAAAAATTCAATGGAAGAAGACTACTCAGCTACTCCAGTATACCACAACCTACGCGGCATACTTCTTTATTCAGATTTTTAATTGTTACTAAAGAATTTTAATGTCAACAAGAACGCAGATGTTAGCTATTTAAAAACTAAAGAAGAATACGCGTGTATCACTAAGTCAATGATGATAGACGAATACTCAGCGGTCTATCGTGCGGAACGATTATTCACGGTAGGACGGCCGAAAGTTGAAAGGGCAGGTAGCCGCCATTGTTGTTGTTCTTGTACTCCGTATATGTAAAATTCAAATTTCTTTAGCCCGCTAATTACCTCCACTTGCTTTTTTTCCATTATAAAATAGGAAGCAGAAAGCAAAATATTTATCCTAATAAACCACCATTCCAAGTCTCAGAAGCTTCAAAATAAGTAATTCCTCTTCAGGGATCTTCATATATAAAATCCATTTAAAGCAACAAATTTGTCTTTCGTCTATTTTACAAACTGCATTTTTTAACAACTTTCTTGCGTAGCTTGTTTATAAATTTATGTAGAAAAGTTTGAAACAGAATATAAACACGCTCCCAGGAAACAGCTTGCATAGAGCAGTATGCGACCTATATCTTTGAAGGTGCATCTCAACCGATTGTCTCATCAGCATTGGAGAGAGACGGTTCCGCTCGTTATCGTGTGTTTCTCATGTCACCGACTCCTAATGACAGAGTCCACGTCGCAATCTACAGTGAGCTATCAAGTCTCGAATTGACAAATATCGAAAATTTGCACCGAGATTAAACATTCAAAATTTACATTTCACTCTCGTCTGACATACCCAATTTAATATTTACCCTTGCGTGAAATTAATATTTAAATTGGCCACGTAAGTGTGGCTTAATACACATTTAAGTATTACGTAGGGGCATGTTTTATATTTTATATTTATATTATTTATTGTTTATATAAATATTTTTTTTATTGTAAATATTCAATTTTTATATATTTAATTATCTGAAATTCTAAAATACTTTAAATTTTTAAATAATATGGTAAATATATGATGGTTTGAATTGTTTGATTCTTATTTTATATTTTTGTGTGGACACGGAGAGAGTATGTTGATCTCGAGAGACTCGTTTTCATTGAAGGAACGTATCGATTCATCGCCCCTTGGCTCATAAAACGATTATCGAAGTAGGGTTCTACTAAACGATCCTCCCATAGAAAGGATGTGAGGGGTTTCGTAAATATATTCTAAGTTTTGTTCGATTCATTTCTAGTGAATCCCATTGTTTTATGGTCATAGAATCAAACATTGTGGGAGCGTTGGGAGTTACTATTCAATAGTGGACCTCTATCCTTATGGGTGTGATTAGGCTCCTCTGCAGAGGGGGCAAATAAAGATGAAAAAAATGCGTTAGAAACTATGGAATTAAGAGGGATGTCACTGTCTTTATAATGACATTTTTCTTTGGAGGTGCTCAAGGAGGTAGGACATATTCAACATCAAAACCTTTGTCATTCAAAGATGTCCCCAAGTTAGATTCTTACTCTTAGTCACTAAAGGATCCACTACAAGGAAAAGACCTTCTAGCGGATGTTTTTGAGGAACCCCTTATAAAAATACCCCAGACATCCGTTTCTAATGGAGGTTACTAGAGGAGGTTGGCAGGCAGAGGTTTTTGCAGATGTTTTTCGTTCGGTGCGCTTATCATCCTAAACCGCACCGGTGCGCACAAAACATTGGCACATCAGACACCCTGCGCTCCGTACACATCCGCCCGGTGCATCTTATTAATGTAGAGCATCGGTGCTTTACAACTCTTCCGCACCGGTGCGTCATAAAACACTGCGCCAAAACAAAAACCACCCGGTGCGGTCTTACGAAATGGCACCAATGCACCTATAAAAACCTGCATACCGGAATAGGGTTAAATAAAAAAAAATTATGGTAAAAAAATTGCATTTTTCACTTTTTTAAGTGCTCCAAAGCTCTCAAGCACTGGTGCAATTTATCCTTGTCTAAGCTGCCCTAACATCGTTGCTCCCATTGCACCCATTGCACGCACTGTTGATGTGCATTGCCCACCAATCTCCAGCTTGCATTTTGAAAAACGGTGGGCAAATTTTCTTTTGCAAAATCTATAGCTGATATGCCTCCTGGACAGCTAAATGTACAAGTATTTTTCTTGTTTTTCTATAATTAAGCTTTTTAGTGGATTAGAATTTCAAATAACCTTAAAATTAAACATTTTAAAGAAGAAAAAATTTTCACGCGGTGCGCTCGAGCCATTCGGCTTGCACCGGTAAGCAGTGCTCCCTGTAAAATTTACAGGTTGCACTGCAATCGGTTCTAACGATATCCACACCATTTCTGGGGTGGTATCGAAAGGTGCACCCTGTTACTTTAAAATTTAAAAAAAGTGCGGTGCGGTCGCTTAGCCGGCCGTAGTGTTGACCATGTGGAATAGTGGCAATGTGGTGTGTTGACTTAAATATCCACCCTGGGGTGGGTATGTTTTTCAGCACACTACATTCGGTATTTCGACAAGGTCAACGGTGCGCCCTCGTAAAAGACTGCACTATTGACTGTGTAATGAAGTCAGGAGGTTAGTGCGCTAACCCAATTATACGCGTCGGGGCATAGATTTTAGTCAGCACACTGCACTCCTGACAGCCTTCATAGTCAACGGTGCTCTGAAAACTTTCAAGTGCACTACCTACGGTGCGTTGAATATCATTTGGGGCACTGCCACTAGTGCGCAACAAAAACAAGATGCATCAGAACTGGTGCATGATTGTTTTTTGTGGCACACCGACTATTTGTTTTTTTTTTCCAAAAAAAATTATATACATATATTTTTAAATACATGTCTCATTTAATAAAAAAAATTGTTTATTATGTCAATCATTCAAAGAGAAGAGGGTGAACAATAGCAACAACAGGCGGAGCAGTAGGACATGGTTCACCTGTGGGAGGCATGAGAGAGGGAGAGAGATGTGTACCCTCGCCCTATTAAAGAAGCTACCCAGGGGCTCCTAAGACAGGTAGGTCTCCTCAAGTTCTATGAGGAGGCTACTTCCCTAAAGGGCCATGGAGTGTTTTTGAGACATCTTATCCGCAGGTGGAATGCCCACTGGCAGGCTCTTCAGGTTGGTTCTAATAAGTGGTACACACCCATTGAGGAGAACATATATTTCATTACAGGGTTATTAAGGAGAGGGGTGGATTTTCCCTCATTCCTAGAGGTTCTAGTTAGCTATGCATCAGGGAGTCAGTTGGTGTACTCCCAGAGATACATTAGCGCAAATATATTGTCTCCTTCAGATTTTCAGGTCCCCAGAGGTCAGTTACGTATTGGTGCATTTGGTAGTGAGGAGGTGAGGTTCCTCTCACTTTTGATTTCGATCATTTCACACAACACCAGTGATGGGAAACGCATTAGTTGCTCGCTTCTATATTATGTTGATTTTTTAATACAGGAGCCATGACCTGTCAAGTGGTCTACCATTTTTTTGTGGCAGTTCTGTATAGCCTTAGATAGATGTCATACTCAAGCACAAGGGAGGGTCAACTTCCCTTTTTCTTCAGAGCTTTTTTGTTTATTTTTTGAGAGGTTTCCAAAGGCGAGGCCTAATTTTGTTCGGTAGCCTCGTAGGTCGATGTTCGAGGCATGAATGCACATGTGGGGGCAGATGATGCCCAAGGGGGGCGAGACTATGTTTGGAGCGAGGATATCACATGATGCACTAGAGTTGCTAGCCAGTGTTGATGAAATGCATCCCTTTATTATGGTCCCCTGTCGTTATGTTGGATTAGATTGGCGAGGGTGTGCCAACATCCTCTTCACAAATGATGAGCCGCTAGATGATAGAGGTAATATTATTGTTCTATTTAAATTTATTCTAACATGTTCTTTAACTTGTTCTTATTAAATTGTGTAATGAAATTCTCTAATTATTGTTGTGTACTTGTATATATTTCACAGAAATTGGGTCTTTTAATGGCGAGGACATGCCGGCACCACCACATGATCCAGGGGTGGATCCTGATGATGATCAAGGCATGCCAGATGCCGAGGATCATCAGGAGGCCGGTGCAGAGAGACCTGCTCCTACTAGTGCACCGGTACCGCCTTTTGGTAGGTGTGGTTAGTGTGATAGCAGATACGGGATGAAGTTGGGCAACCAACTCACTGCATTGATTGTTGAGGCGGGCATCAGGCCCGCTAATATGAGAGACATACATGACAATGGTACGTTGTTACATATGTGGAGAGGCATGCCATGTGACATGTACAGCCTGATGCGGCATGTCGTAGGAGCTACGAGCTTAGTTACGTGGCTGAGGAGGACCATTGCACGTTATAGGGGTGGTCGAGATGCAGCACGTGATTGACAGTCTGCAAGAAGCAACTCATCATCTCATGATCGTACACCTTGCACTGTGCCAGATGAACAACCTCTAGTAGCATCTAGCAACAACTATCATGGAGATCAGGTTGGACCATCGACCATGTCTAGTCAGCAACCTGCAGCATCCAGCAGTAGTCATGATCATGAGCAGGCTGGACCATCGACTGTCGAGGCTACACCATTGACTAAGAAGGCCTCGACTAGTACTTCTATTGATGTTGTACCACCAGCTGATACATAACATTTCACTAGTAGAAAATGGCTAATTAGTTACTAAAAGAACGACTAAAATTTGCATATAAATGACTATTTTTCAGTCAGTGACTAATAGTAGCTAATTTACAGTATCTTATAACACGGCCAACTTTTTGTCGTTTTTAGCTTAGTCATTAATTGATTATCTCAATTTTGTTGTCTAGTTGTATATTTGGTCATTAATTTGGTCATTAATTTAGTCATTGATTTGATCATTAATTTAGTCATTGATTCGGTGATTAATTTGGTAATTGATTTGGTCATTGATTTAATCATTGATTTAATCTTTGATTTGGTCATTAATTATCACAACTAATGCCCAAATATACAAAAAAGTATATGACTATATCATCACCCAAGAAAACTCATTAATGGCCAAAGAAATATGACCAGAATGTTGGTCGTGTTATAAGATATTATAAATTAGCTACTAATAGTCATATATATGCAAATTTTAGTCATCATTTGAAACCAATTAATGAACGAAGAAATATGACTATATTTTAGTCATGTTATAAGATACTGTAAATTAGCTACTAATAGTCGTATATATGCAAAATTTAGTCGTTATTTGTAGTCACAAATTTATCATTTGCAGTAGTCATTTATTCCTTATATAAACGACTAATTTAGTAGTTTATATTCATTTCATTTATTTTCATTAATAATCATTATAAATGACTAATTTAGTCATATATTCATTTTATTTGTGTTCATAATTGATCAATATAAACTACTATTTTAATAGTTTTAGATTGATTTTATGTGTTCATTATTAATCAACATAAATTAATTAGTATGATTTTGAAACTAAATTTTAAAAAAATATCAAACAATTTACATGTTCATCTAATATAAAAATGCAAAGTTACATATGTTAATTACAATACCAAGTAATATCAAGTGCAACTATAAATAATTCCAAGCACAAATTATATTATATAAAATGTCAAGTATTACAATATGATTTTCCAACTTAATATTAGTTGGAGTACAATTTACAGATAAAATATTGTTCGTCACTTCAAAACATTATCATTATCTTGCCAAGGAATTTCAAGTGAATTCACCAACTCTGAAAAATTGACCATCAATCTTTATCTGTGTGTATTATGCGGGATATTGGCTCTACAGGTACCACTGGACCAGTACACCTCTCTCTTTGTCACTCTAGTGTTATTGTTCCCCTCTTTCTTCAATCCTTGCTTCTTACTATCAATACTGAGTCCATTTTTACAAAAAGAAAAAAAGAAAAAGTTACAATGCAGAGTGTAAGACATGAAATTCAATGAACACTGTAATATAAACTAAAGTAGACTATAATGGATTTATACGATATATACCTCAATGTCATCAATATTGCTAATGTCATTTTCCCCCATAAAAGCAAGAAACTCGAATAAGTTTTCTTTAGTTGGGAAATAATGTCCACTATGTGGCCAGATGACCTATATAAACAAAGCAAATAAAATGTCACAAATAAACACAACAGAGCTAGTAATTTCTACTAAGAAGGTCTCATGTTCCACTTTTGTATTTGTATCATTTCCTCTAGTTATCTCTAATAAGTAGTGCCACTTCAATAATAACACTAGTTAGTAGAAATCTAATGGGTGGAGGAAATTATTGGTGACATAAGATTACAACAAGAAACTAAAAAAGAATAAGACAAGACTTTGTAAATTGTGATACTAACCAGGAATATAGCTTCAATATAGTAACATTCAATTATCAACATACTATTCCAAGGGAAAAGGAATCCAATTCCCATAAGCCAACAAATTATCTATGCCCTTGTTTTCCCTATAATTAATTCAACAATATTAGCACACGAAATTTCCATTTAGAATCTCTAAAATGGTTCTATAAATATTCAAAGAAAACTTAACGTTACTCAAGTATTCAAACGGCTCATCTCCAATTCCACCAAACTTGAAAATGATTGATTTGATTCCTCCCTTCTATTTAAAACTAGAATTTATGTATTAACCTAGAACTTGTTGCTCTTACCCAACTATTTGAATTGTTAAGCTGATCAATCAATAAAGCAAATGAGAAAAAAAATATATCCATGGACATCAGCCATTTTCATAATTTCTGCTACCGTTTCCAACCAAAGTCTCAAATACATCCGGATCCTCGGTGGCTTCCAAAGCATGTTTCAATATTCCAAGAATATTTTCTTCTTTTGTTTTGTTGCATGCATCATCATCTTCAAACAAAATATCCATTACATTATTCTCAATGAAGTAACGGATTTAAAAAAAAAATTATCTCCTCACAACCTTCTTCTCATAAAGTGGAAGTATATCCAGGCATTTTATCCATAAAGGTTTTGTTCCCAGAAGGCCACTTTTTATTGCATGGCATAGAAGACGATAAATTCTTCCCAAAATAGCAACACGAACTTTCTCTAATGATTCACTAAAAAGAAGTCGAGAAAAGAGAGGCTGGAAAATACTGAAAGTAAACTCTAACAATTGTATTATTAAGAATGTATTTCCTTTATATCTGATATAAAGTTACATCAAGGTCACTTTTCCCTGAGTTAGCTAAAATTCGTTTATCGCACTGAGCACAAAATAATCTTGATATAAGAACATCTATGTTTCCCAAATTCACTTTCAAACCAAAATTTTTGTGGATTTGAAAAAAAAAATTGGTTACATAATCGGTTGCTAAAGGAGTAGAAAATAAACATGCAATGTATCCAATATCATGAGCTAAAATTTCACGAACTTTGTCAGATTTTTCTTCAACAAATACCTCCAATCTTCTACACATGGTCGTAATAACATCATAGCTAGAATTGAATGCAAGAATTGGCATGGATGCAATATCTTTACCTTAGACATCAACAATCTGATCTTGCAATGCCAAGTCCAAAACCTCAAAAATGTTTTCACTCATTGCTTTGATCCCTACCTTAGGCAACATACTCATGATTCTACACTTTGTCTTCTTGATGGTATCAGATTGGATGTCAATATCGTAAAACAACCATGGAAGTTTTAAAATTGACAAAAGTGTTTATGTGTTCAAAAATATTTCTCTGTTGCTTGTATTTTGAAATGGCTCAAGAAACATACTTAGCATTGAGAAACTCTTTAGTTGTACATTAAACAATGCATCTAGGGCATATGGCATATAAATTTTGAAGGAAAGCACCCATGGTCAAATCATAAATAGTGATCCACTGAATGTACACGATTCTTGATAGGAATTATTTCTGCGTCCATTGATGATGACGCTAAATGTATAAAGTTGAAACAAGGCCTTTGTAATGTATCATCTCCTTAAGCAAGTAAATACAAGATGAAGACATGAATGATGAGCTCATAAGGCCTTTTTCTTGAAGCCTTGTTTCGACAAGGCATCTATTCAACAATTTCGACATCCAAGAGGAAAATGGTTGCTAGTGTACCTCTCCTATAAATCCAATTAGAATGCCCACACTGTCTCGCGACTTGGAGAAAGTAGGAATGTCACAGAAAGGTGTTGGAGAGTTGCAGATATAAAATTCAGTAAAGGACATGTCAAAGCATGTTATAGACAAAGCAGTAGAAACTATGAAGCTGGATTCAGTTGCATAAAACGATGCAACAGATAATAGGTATGCCACAGGATAATTACATAAAGTCCATTTTCTGGAATAGGAATTCATGACCAACCTAGCTGCTAAGAAAGCATGTCTGGTTGCCCAAGTGTAAAATGAATCTCTCTCAAAATTGAGAAGTGTGACTCCTTCAACCAGAACATGGAATGGTCCACTAGATAAGTAAGTCATTGGCCTGAATGGACTAGATAAGTAAGTTTTTGGGTTCTCTGAAAAGAGAGTTTTGGAAAAAATTTGGAAATTATTTATAGAAAAGACTAACTCTCAAGCATGGCAGGAGAAGATTGATGCACATCTTCTAGAGCCTAATGAGTTCTGAAAAAAAAAAGAACTAAAGAATATTTCATGAAAAAATTCCAAGTAAAAAAAAACAAAAGCAAGACAAAGTTCATGTAGGCTAAGAAATCCAAAACAACATGAAGAAGCCCCATACTACTTTGACTTCATCAGATGTGGAAATTAAAATAGTGTACGAGGGTTGTTTCTAGCTAAACACGTCACTGCTACAAATCAACAAATTTATACAACCTGTAGCAATGTTAGGTCCCTATATCACTAGTATAGTCCCTTATTGTTGTTAGTGTCACCCCCTTATTGTCATTATTGTACCCTTGTAACTACCATTTCGTTATTATTGTGCCCTTAAATTATTATTGTTAGGTCGGCTGGGATTACATTGTGGCCCACTAGGATTACATTATGGCCCAATGGACTCCTATATATAGAAAGGAGGTTTTGTAAATTGTATCATCCAAGAATTGTTCATTTATGTAATGTATTGGAGGTTTCCCCCTCGAAGTGGCTTATTTCTAAGGTGTTGATATCTCTTTTCTTCTATTTTTGAAGCTGTTTACACAACATTTGGTATCAGAGGTTTGGATTCTAGGGTTTCGCTGCTCCAAACAGGTCATCGTGGAATTTGCACTATAACATTTTTTCTACAAAGTTTCAGAAACTAAAAATTTTAATGTGCGAAGCCGAAATCCTGAGGAACATCGTCAAAAAATTTCAGATATGGGTTCACAATATTTTTTGAGATATGATTTGTGGAAGTTAGGTATTTTTTCAGGCTCCTAAACAGGTCATCGTGGAATTTGCGCTATAAATTTGTTTCTACAAAGTTTCAGAAGCTGAAATTTTTATGGTGCGAAGCTGAAATCCTAAGGAACATCATCAAAAAATTTCATAGGTTGGTTCGCAATATTTTCGGAGATATGATCTATAGAAGGTAGTTTTTTTCAGGCTCCTAAATTTCATCTCAAATAGGTGATCGTGGGAAAATCTTCATAACTCTCCCTCTGAGCATCGGATTGGAGTGCCGTAGAAAGTGGTCGTAATTAAACGGACTATAGTTTCTTTGCTATCAATTTTAGAACCAAAGGTTGAAACAATGACACGTGGAAACTCGTACAAATTCACTCTACTAAACCACTCCAAAATTGGGTCATTGTGGGAGATTGGACATAACTTTGTCTTGAAGAATCCAAATCATATCAGACCTGTGGCATTGGAAAGAAGCTTCAGAGGGCTACTATAGGGCTGAATTTTAGATATTTAGGTTTCGCAATTATAGAGATAATTAAATTTCAATATCGAGCTCCTCAAAAGAAAGTAAAAGGTGTGTATTTTTTTTTCCGAATTGCATAAGTCTTGTTTCAAGAATCAAGTTGAATTGATTGCAAGGGAATATTGTAGAATAGATATCAGTATTGGATTCTAAAATGGCCCCAAGAAATAATTCAACACCCATTAAGCCTTTGGAAAGCTCTACTATGACTCATGAAGACGAAGAATGGCAACATGACATATCAAAATTACAAGAGCAAGTGCAAAAAAATTTTCTCTCACAAAGAGCAACAAAAAATGACATGGAAGTTTTGAAGAAAGGCGTGGAAACTAAAATGGATGGTTTGAAGAAAGGCGTGGAATTTAAGATAGATGGCATGGAATCTAAGATAGATGGCATGGAGGCTGGCATGGAATCTAAGATGGATGACATCGAAGCTAAGATCGATGAGCAAATGGAAAACATGAAGAATGTTCTAAAAGCAGACATGGAAGGTTTGGCAAAGTTGATACAAGAAATGTTTCCTAATGGTGAAAAGATAGTAGAAGAACCTCATGATGAGAACAAAATAAATGTTAATCGTGATTTCATAAACTCTAATGTTCGTGGGAAGAACCACCATATTCCAAAAATGGATATGAGGAAGTTTGATGGAAAGGATCATGTAACATGGATACTACAGATGGAGCAATATTTTGATCTCCATAACGTGCAAAACACACAAAAGGTACGCATTGCAACTTTACATTTAGAACAAAATACATTTGTATGGTATCGATGTCTTTGCTCCCGTAAAAAAATTGTCACTTGGTCAATTTTTACGGAGGAAATGATAGCACATTATGAGGATACAAAGAGAAACACCTTCTTTAGCCAATTGATAAATCTCAAACAAAAGGGTTTAATGGGGCAGCACATTGAGGACTTCCAAAAATTGAATATAAGGGTAACTGATATTCTAGAGGAACACAGGATTGATCTCTTCATAGGCACTTTAAAGGATAACATCCAACATGAAGTTCGCGTTTTGGAACCTGATTCATTGGAGAAGGAATTCAGGTTGGCAAGAAAATTTGAATGTAGAATTATGGCGACAAGGAAGCCTACCACTCAATTCTATAAAGAAGTGTTGTTACTCCTAGATTTCCACAACCTACAAGGTTGACACCGAAACAATTGGAAGAAAAAAGAGCAAAAGGGCTTTGTTACAGTTGTGATAGAAAACACACTAAAGGTCATAAGTGTGCTGAGAAGAAATTATTTTACATAGATTGTGAAGAAGAAGAAGAAAATGAACAAGAAGAGGATATACACCAGGAACAAACCCTAGAAGAGGAAGAAATGAATCTGACCATATCGTGTAATGCACTGGCAGGAATTACCACTCCTCAAACTCTCAAGATAGCAGGACATATCAAGAAGAAAAAGGTAATAGTGTTGATTGATTCAGGTAGCACCCATAATTTTAATCATTGTAAGGTAGCCAATGAATTAACTTGTTTCCTATACCCGGTACCAGAATGTCAAGTGATGGTTGCAAATGGAGGAACTATAAATAGCTCTGGAAAATGCCATAATATCAAGCTAGCCATGGGGGAATATGTATTGACTAGTCCAATGCTTTCCATTCCTATGGGAGGTGCTGATGTTGTACTAGGAGTAAAATGGTTACAATCTTTGAGGACGGTAGCTTTTAATTTTCAAGAACTTTTCTTGAAATTTTTTTTAGAAGGCAAGGAAGTCGAATTACGAGGTATTGCAAGGAAGCTAGGAAGAATAATAAGCTCTAATGTCATGACAAAGCTTCTAAAGAAAGAACAATGAGGCATAATTGCACAATTATGCTCACTAGAAGTTCCAACATCAAAATCATCTATTTCTGTAGATATCCAACAAGTCTTGGACAATCATTCCAAGGTGTTTGAAACTCCCAAAGGACTCCCACCTATTTGTGATCATGATCATGCTATTCATTTGATTCCAGGAAGTGTTCCTCCAAACATCAGGCCTTATAGATATCCTTACTTCCAAAAGAGCGAAATTGAACGTATGATTGCAGAAATGTTAGAGGCGGGTATAATTCAACCAAGTCAAAGTTCTTTCTCTGCTCCTGTAGTATTGGTACACAAGAAGGATGGATCATGGCGAATGTGTCCGGATTATAGGGAGCTCAATACGCTCACCATTAAAGATAAATTTCCCATTCCTGTGATTGATGAATTATTGGATGAATTACATGGAGCAATTTATTTTACCAAGTTGGATCTTCGTTCGGGATATCATCAAATTAGAATGAAGACTGAAGATATTCCAAAAACAGCATTTCGAACTCATGAGGGTCATTATGAATTTTTGGTCATGCCTTTTGGCCTTACCAATGCACCATCTACATTTCAAGGGTTGATGAATTCCATTTTCAAACCCTTCCTTAGAAAATTTGTGCTAGTATTTTTTGATGATATACTAATCTACAGCAGGTCTTGGAAGGATCATGTTGAACATGTTGACAGGGTGCTCAAACTATTGCCGGAGAAACAATTATATGCAAAAAAGTCCAAATGTTTCTTTGGAGTACAAGAGGTGGAATATCTGGGTCATATTGTATCTCACGAGGGTGTTAAAGTGGACCCTAACAAAATTAAAGCCATTAAGGAATGAAAAGTTCCCACAACCATAAAGCAGTTGCGAGGATTTCTCGGGTTAACAGGGTATTATCGCAAGTTTGTTAAGAATTATGGGAGAATAGCGGCACCTCTAACAACATTATTGAAGAAAGATGCATTTTCATGGACTCCTGAAGCAACTAAGGCCTTTGAACGTCTTAAAGAGGCAATGTGCCTAGCACCAGTCTTAGCTACGCCGGACTTCACAAAAACCTTTATTGTGGAATGTGATGCCTCAGGAAATGGAATTGGTGCGGTTTTAATGCAGGAAGGAAGACCCATTGCTTTTGAAAGTCGTCCAATCAAGGGAAAGTATTTACATAAACCTATTTATGAGAAGGAAATGTTAGCAATACTGCATGCACTAAAGAAATGGAGAACTTACCTAATGGGAAGACACTTCAAGGTAAAAACTGATCATGATAGTCTTAAACACTTTTGGAACAAAGACTATCTTCAGAAGAGCAGCAAAAATGGGTCACAAAGATGTTGGGTTATGACTTTGAAATAATCTACAAAAAAGGAAAGCTTAATGTTGTTGCAGATGCACTCTCAAGAAAGAATGAAGAGGTGGAAGCATTGCTTCGTGCCATTTCTATTATCCAACCAAATTGGATAACCGAAGCAAGAGACGAATGGAAGAAGGACAAAGATGTATGGACACTCATTCAAAATTTGCAGCAATATCCTAGTACATTTGATACATTTAGTTGGAAAAATGATTCCTTATGGTACAAAGATCGCTTATATCTTTGTAAGAATTCCCAACTAAAACAAAAGATTCTTCTGGAATTGCACACTTCTCCTTTAGGAGGACACTCGGGATTTTTAAAAACTTACCACGGGGTGAAGAAAGAATTTTTTTGGGATGGCCTTAAATCTGATATTCAAAATTTTGTGACGGAATGTTTGGTTTTCCAGCAGAATAAAGTTGAGACAATTAAGACCCCGGGACTTCTACAACCTTTATCCATTCCAAGTCAACGTTGGGAGGAGATTTCAATGGATTTTATCACAGGTTTACCTAAGTCCGAAGGAAAGAGTGTCATCATGGTGGTAGTTGATAGACTTACCAAGTATACACACTTTTGTGCATTATCTCATCCATTTAAAGCAAGTATAGTTGCTACTACATTTATGGACAGAATTCAAAAGCTACATGGAAGCCCAAGGGTTATTGTGAGCAACGGAGATCCCATTTTTACTGGAAATTTTTGGATGGAGTTATTTTCTTGTTTGGGTACTCAATTAGCTCATAGCTCATCTTATCATCCTCAATCTGATGGTCAAACTGAGATAGTAAATAAATGTTTGGAAGGATATCTTCGTTGTTTTGTCTCTGATAAACAAACACAATGGGTCAAGTGGTTACCTCTAGCTGAATGGTGGTATAACACTTCCTTCCATACTGCAGCAAAAATGACCCCATTTATGGCACTTTATGGATATCATCCACCATCCATCACATCATCTTTAAGAGAAAATTCGAAGGTTCAAGTAGTGGAAGATCACATCGAGCATCGACAAGAAGTTCTCCAACTCTTAAAGGATAACCTGAATTTGGCACAAAATCGAATGAAACAACAGGCAGATCAACATCGCAGCGAGAGAAGTTTTGATGCAGAAGATTGGGTATTTTTATGGCTAAAACCATACAAACAAATGTCCCTCAAGCAAGCTAAGAAGGATAATAAATTATCGCCAAAGTACTATGGTCCTTACAAGGTGTTGCAAAAGATTGGTACTATGGCATACAAATTGGGGCTTCCTGCTTCTTCGCGAGTACATCCAGTTTTCCATGTTTCATGCTTAAAGAAGGTTATAGGAGAAAATCTTCCAGTTCAAACAATATTCCTAGAACTTGTTGAGGAAGGAAAAATCATATTGGAACCAGAAGCGGTCATGGAAACAAGAACTCGACAACTACGGAATCGATCAATTTCAGAGTATCTCATCAAGTGGAAGAACTTACCCACTGAAGATTCTACATGGGAGGATGAGAATTTTATACAGAAGCACCTAGAGCTACTCAAGCGTTGAGGACAATACTTTTTTGAAGGAGAGGGGCATGTTAGGTCCCTATATTACTAGTATAGTCCCTTATTGTTGTTAGTGTAACCCCCTTATTGTTATTATTGTACCCTTGTAACCCCCATATTATTATTATTGTGCCCTTAAATTATTATTGTTAGGTCGGCTAGGATTACATTGTGGCCCACTAGGATTACATTATGGCCCCATGGACTCCTATATAGAGAAAGGAGGTTTTGTAAATTGTATCATCCAAGAATTGTTCATTTATGTAATGTATTGGAGGTTTCCCCCTCGAAGTGGCTTATTTCTAAGGCGTTGATATCTCTTTTCTTCTATTTTTGAAGCTGGTTACACAACAAGTAAATATTTGAGAAAATTTTGATGTTTTTTTACACATTTGAAGAGGCCAAGCCATTAGTGAATAGTTGATAACTTCCAACAAACTATACTCAACATTTAGAAAAAATAAGGTAACACAAAATATAGTAGTAGTCGCACATGCATTCAGAGTGTTGAGTGATCAATTTTTCTACCTATGTGAAGAATATATGACTTTCTCTCAGATCTATTTCAGTGTGTTCAAGTCTCACTTGCATCTCCAGCGATAATTCAAACACCTTCTTCAGATCTGTTCATCAAGGAAAACAATTGATATGTTGGCTAGACATATGATTATAAGGCACTCACAATTTCAACAAATATTTTAAGGGTCATTACCCCTTTGAGGAATTTGTTAGTCAATGGGGAGGACACCTTATATGAGAGGAAGTCACCTTGCACAAATTTCCAAGCTATTATGATGAGGATGTCCACTCATTTATAATTACTTCATCTTCTCCTTTGTAGATTGTACTTCTACCATGCAATTTTCCAAATGGAGCCTTCTGCATTGAATATTGATGGAAAGTTCTACTCATGATGCCACAAGTGCCACTTTGTTGGAGTTTTTCATGGTCTTTGTGCATTCATTCAAGGTTTGAAGAAGGAATCTAGTTTGAAGGTGGCCGCACATGCTTCTAAGGAGAATTCATTCATTGTTCATGAAGGTAGATACATGGTCAACCACTTGGAGGAGGAACTGTACTTTTTGGTGCCATTTTTGGAGGATTGTTGCAAAACCAACTCCATTATCATGTTATAATTGACTTGTATCATGGAGCTGGTTGATTGAGATAATTATTGTAGTATTTTTCTAAAATATTTTCATGATTTTTCTTGGAGTAGAAAGGGGATCTCAACATCCTATTGCTATCTTTAGTATAGAGTTATTGAGGAGGTTTGAATGGAAATATTTTATTGTATTACTTGCAGAGAATACTGAAACTAGGAAAAGGTTGTAGTAATATATGTGAGCATGCTTACAGTGCTTCAGTTACAACAAATGAAACTATGGCTGCTAAAAAGAAGTGGTGGAAACAAAAGTTCAAGGTTTGGAAATAGCGCTAGCCATTTGAAAAGGAAAGAAAGAGATACAAACGTTGAAGATCATTTTCCAAAATATTCAATAGGTGAAAAGATAAAGCTTCCTCGACAATACGATTTAAAAATTTTTGATGTATTATTTGGTAGGGGCTAGCATGCATTAGATGTCCCCTTATTTGTTGCAACTAATCAATGAATGGTTGCAATCACAACCTTAGTACTTGTCAAGAAGTTCTATACTCTAAATTTGTTATCCTTGTTACTTGGTAGAATGGCTTTCATTCACATTGTAAATGGGAGCCTTTTGAAGGAAAGGGAGATTGATATTTAGTGCGGTTATTGTTTTTAAAAAAAAAAATCTTTGCAGAATTCCAACACAGATTGTGAAGTGTGTGGTATATGAATTGAGTGGATAGTGTTACTTAATAGGGAAAATTTATGAGCTAGTGTAGTCTGGTATTTGAAGATGCCTCATATAGTGTGTTGAAGGAGGTTGGAAGCGACTATGGTAATTTACTAGCTGATTGAGTACTCCTGTACATCCAAAATTTTTGAATAATAAATCCAGGTTTGGTTTTCTCTTTTACTATTTGATCGACTACCCCTTTACATCCCAAAGTTTTTTGAGTTAATAATTCCAACAAGCAACTAGATCTGATCTTTTTTCTTAGATAGTTGGTTTTAGGATAACTTAACATCCTAGTTGTATATTTATTTAGTAGATTTGTAATCTGATAGGTGGTAAATTACCAAGATGGTGGTTTCAAAGAAATTTTAACACATACTATTAGATTGGACATTTTGATAACATGCATTTTTGTTAAAATTGGACAACTAGGTCCAAACTCCATGTTGTGATGCTCAGATGAAGACACCACTATTTTTATTGGGTTCCTCTTTCAAATAGGTGCAAGATTGATCTAAAGATCATCTTGATCCGATGAGAAGAACATTTATTTTGAATTTATTTTTAATACTTTCAAAATATGTGGAGGTCGGCCTTAATGTTTTACACCCCCATCAAATGTGTCACACACCCTCAGTGATTGATATAAATAGAGTAAGCGTTGGAGGACATTTCACTCATCTCATCCTCACACATCATCTCTCCTCTTCTGATTGGTTTGAGCTCCTTGGAGGTAGTTTTCGGTTCACACGTGGGAAAGAAGGGCGAAGATAATTCTGCTGCAGCTAGGGTTTCCACGCAGGTTTGACCAGCATTGAATTTGGTCAATGCATGGTCCAAAGGAGCTAATTTTTGGCATAGACTTCGATTTCTAAAGTCCATATATTTTGGCACAAGAATCGAGGTCAAAGGTTGACCGTAAACTATGATGCATTGACTTTTACTTGTTGTTGATGCTGGTGCTGCTACTGTTGCTGGTGGTGGTACTGCTGTTGTTGTTGTTGCTGCTAGTGCTGCTGCTGCTTGCTGTTGTTTTGCGTTGACTTTTCTTGGAAGCATTGAATTTTCTGGGGTTGACTTTGGGTTGACCGTGTGGCTGTTTTGAGGGTTGTTGTGACACACATTGGGTTGGATGACCAAGGAGACTTTGCTGGTTGAAGCATCCTATTGACCATCATAACGCACCAACACATTTATCTGTTTCTGGTTTGTCTTCTATTGATATAGTGGTATGTTCTATTAACACTTTAATTGACTGTTTATGTGATTTTTGTAGTGAAAGTAAAGTTTCATCAAGCATATAACATCTACACAAATTTTCAATTTTCATTAGTTTTCATGACTTCCACTAATATTCCATTGCTCATTTTATTGGTTAACTAGAGGATGGCTAGAAGTTGATGGATTTAAAGCACTCACATGTCTTAATTTTCAAATTATGTTATTTAAGTGTCAACTAAATAAAACTTAATATTTAGTATTTCCCAAGCCACATGCCTGAAATTGGGCATGGTAAAATTCATGAATTCATATCTTTCACATAATTTCAATTCTTCAAACAATTATTCTGCCTGGATCCTATGAATAACTACAAAATGGAAATTCCTACATCCTAGCAATATCAGTATGCATACATGATATTGTTTACCATGTGCCTATCATGAGTCCTTTAATGATTATTTATAGCCATTTTCACATAGATACAAATAGAGAAAAAATTTGACATAACATTCATGGCACTGCTTTCAATAATTGGAAATTTCTGCAATTAAATGAGGTATTCCACACTATATTATTTTATGGAAATTTAAATATCAACAATATATATTTAAGTTAGTAGAGAAATAATGTTCCCAGAAATTAAAAATGTCTAGTTCATCTAGAGAGGAAAAATGTATATGAGAAGCCTCAAAAAATTTCTAAAAATTGCAATACTGAAAGTAGTATGACCGTACCTCAGTCCGAACTCAAGTATATTCTTTTCCACAACCCCAACTGCTACTCTTCCAATTGTTTCCAGTGCTGAAGATCCGCCACCTCCTTGCATTTTATAGAAATGTAGTTATATAACACATAAATCACTAAGTTGTATCTTCAAAAAAAAGAAGCATTTAAAGAGAGGCATACTACTCAGCATATAGGCATGCTTAAGCATACCTGAATTGAACGAACACCATATTTGAAGTCATATGTGGCATCCACATGAGATGGACGATAGGATAATGACATTTCACTGTAATCCTGTCAAGTTCAATAAAATGCAATCAAGAAAGAGTGGATTTGGAATTTCAAAAGCTCGTGTGGTGTAAACAACTATCTCAATTACTTTGTAAAACACAATGACAAAATTTATGACACAATCTTGTTCTTTATTCAGAGTATAAATTTTTTAAACAAGCACTCATGATTTTAGTATACATAATCATCATAGAGTGAACTGTCCCCGAGAAATGTTATGATTTATCCAATTACTTATCACATACTATTACTATAATGACATATGGTAAGACTTACTAGGACCACATATTATTCCTAGAGGTCATAATCATGTTTAAAATTCATCTTATGTTATACCACTTTGTTCATGAAGAAATTTTTCACTATGCAAAACTCACTTCCAGGTTATATAGTACCATCATTCTGAACTTCTTTGCTAACTAGCCACAACAAATATTGTTTCAAATCATAAGGTGTTTTTTCCTCTCATTTGCTTTAAGGATCAAGAATGCTTGATTCATTGTCAATCTAGAATAAGGGTGTTTCCATTATAGACTTACAAAATCTTCATTTTCTTATTGTAATAGTACCCATGATGCCTGAAGGTGCTTCTATCACTACTTTGCATGCTGCGCTTTTCATAATCAAATGATCTGCTTCAGACACCCTAAAAATTATGAAGGAGAGGTCCTTGACTAGATCATGATGGTCATGATGGGTTTTGAATGTTGTTCAATATCTTAGGTTTTCTACCTTTTATAGGACGAATGTCCTGTAATCTCAAGAAATGTGAAACTTTTATTCTTGAAAGGATATGTGAATTGAATGTTGCTAATCTGACCTGTACCCAACCTTACACTATCTCAACTATTGCAATAAAGTCATTTTACCATCCAATGAAGAAATTGATGATAATGAAGATTTTACTTTTGTAGGTGAAACACACTTACTTCAACTGATGACAATTCCTTCAAATGAGAAAAGATAGAAATCAAACCAAGTTGATGTACCTCTGATGTCATGAAGATGTATGTTGTCTGCCTTGTCATTAGGAAGATCAAAATTTTGGAGATGTCACAATAGGTTACTGCTCACAATTCAAGTCCTTGGAGAGCTAATATTTGAGATGGTCTTACTAGGAACTAAGTCTTGATCAAGACTTCTGTTGTAAACCCTTGGACTAGAGAAGTCTTCTTGGAAGTTTGAACTCATTCTACATCAGATGTATACTTAGACAACTAGCCTTTCAAACAATAAAATATTCATGCATGAAACTTAAGTGAGTTACACTAATGCACCTTTTGTTCTTTAGGACCTAGTTCTAATAAGAAATATTTATCATAGTTATGTTCAATAGTCTTGTTCAAATAGTAGAGGAGAGGCCACAACTTTCCAAAAACTGCTTATGAGAACTTTAAACAAAAACAAACTGTAATCTGGTTCAGAACTTCAAATCAAATTTAAGAGAATCCAGGTCAAATAAATCTCGGTCTGTATTGAGGTTGTTTCAAGTGAACAATCCGCAAGATAGGTCATTTTGTTATAGGGTGGAAGAGAGTGATTGAATAAACCTTAAAACTCGGACACAAGAAAATTTTCACCTAGATCTGTAATCTTCCATTAAAAATCAGATAAGAATGGCTTGCAATATTTGAAACTTGGATCAACATGAGTTGAAGTCATTCTTGAAACTCGGATAGGCATGAAGTCTCATCAATGTATAGCTATGACTCATATAGCCAGGTGTCAAATAGTTGTCAAGAAATTCCTGTAGACTGATCCCTTAGAGCCTTTAATACACCTTCATGTATCCAACGAATCCAACACCACAATAGGACTATTACTTCTCCAAAATTTGAAATATTTCACAGCATACCCACTTGAAGTGACAAGCATACAAAATGAAGAATCCAAGATCAAACAAAACTTTTTTTCTTTAAGGAGGTCCGAATGACTGCTTCAGGAATGCGGGCAAGTTTAGCATTTCATTCTTATAGTGGTGCTACAACAATACTCCTTGTTTTTCAGAGTATAAGAATCAAGTCAATACTAGGCCTCTTGTTTGGTTTGGCTAGACTTCGATGAACTCAATTCATGTTAAAAATTTTGAGATGCCTCTTATTCTGACATACAAATAACTACTAGAATCCTATGCAAAATCATCTCACTATGAAACCTCAACATTTACTAAAAAATTTCATAGTCAATGTAAGGATCTCAGAGGAAAAATATCTCCTGTGCTATCTCTCATTTCAGCTACATACCTAATGAGTCATGCCTTCAAGGTAGAATATCTCACTTCTTAGTTGTATTGCATTCTCTTCTTGCTTGGGCTTGCCCTCACCTGTGCTCTGATATACATGGATTGAAATTATAGGATACACTATGGAAATTGGGTAACAATCCACAGGGCTTAAATTTTTCAACAACTAAAATTTTAATTCTAAATAGTAACATTGCACTACTGCCAATGCCTTGAAGAAGTTACAACTCTACCATATTTCACCCTCAATACCTCTACTAGATGTCTCCATCATACCCAGTTCGTTTGATAGATATATGAGCAGTGCTTAGGTGCATCCAGACATCTTATGCATTGAATATTGATGGATATTTCTACTCATGATGCCACAAGTGCCACTTTATTGGAGTTTTGCATGGTCTTTGTGCATTCATTCAAGGTTTGATGAAGGAATCTACTTTGGAGGAGGCCACACATGCTTCTAAGGAGGATTCATTCATTTTTCATGAAGGTAGATACATTGTCAACCACTTGGAGGAGGAACCGTACTTTGTGGTGCCATTTTTGGAGGATTGTTGCAAAACCAACTCCATTATCATGTTATCGTTGACTTGTATCATGGAGTTGGTTGATTGAGAGTATTATTGTAGTCTTTTTCTAAAATATTTTCATGATTTTTCTTGGAGTAGAAAGGGACCTCAACATCCTATTACTATCTTTATTATAAAGTTTTTGAGGAGGTTTGAATGGTAATATTTTATTGTATTATTGTAGTCTTTTTCTAAAATATTTTCATGATTTTTCTTGGAGTAGAAAGGGGATCTCAACATCCCATTGTTATCTTTAGTATAGAGTTGTTGAGAAGGTTTGAATGGTAATATATTATTGTATTCCTTGCAGATAATCCTCGAGAAAGGGTATTCTAATTTTTTTTGAAGAAACTTTAGACAATCGAGTCACATGCATTGTGCTTTTCAAATATTCTCTTTTAGAGCCACAGACAACTAGATCATGTCTTTTATGGACAAGTTCTGATTATACAAAAGGGATATTATGAAATGTTTCTGAATAAACCTTAGACAATGGAGTCATGATCATTGTTTTTTTTAGATGTTCTCTGATAGACACAACAATTCCCTGCTTCTCAAGCCCAGTGCAATTAATATCTTCAATCAACTTGATCAATTTCTCATGGAAATAGCGAGGATGACTCAAATCTGTCTTTTTCGTACCCAATATGACCTGTACCCAGCCTTACACTATCTCAACTATTGCAATAATGTCATTATACCATCCAATGAAGAAATTGATGATAATGAAGATTTTCATTTTGTAGGTGACAACACACTTACTTCAATAGATAAAAATTCCTTCAAATGAGAAAAGACAGAAATCAAACTAAGTTGATGTACGTCTGATTTCCTGAAGATGTATGCTGTCTTCCTTGTCATTATGAAGGTCAAAAGTTTGGAGATGTCATAATAGGTTAATGTTCACAATTCAAGTCCTTGGAGAGCTGATATTTGAGATGGTGTTACTGGGAATTGAGTCTTGATCAAGACTTCTGTTGTAAACCATTGGACTAGAGAAGTATTCTTGAAAGTTTGAACTAATTCTACATCAGATGTATACTTAGACAACTAGCATTTCAAATAGTAAAATACTCATGCATGAAACTTAACTGAGGTATGCAAATGACACTTTTGTTCTTTAGGCCCTAGTTCTGATAACAAATAGTTATCATACTTATGTTCAATAGTCTTGTTCAAAGAGTAGAGGAGAGGCCACAACTTTCCAACAACTGCTTATTAGAACCTTAAACAAAAACAAACTATAATTTGGTTCAGAAATTCAAATCAAATTTAAGAGAATTCAGGCCAAATGAATCTCAGTCTGTATTGAGGTTGTTTTAAGTGAACAATCCATCGGCAGGTCGTTTTTTTCTAGGGCAAAAGAGAGTGGTTAAATAGATCTTCAAACTCAGACAAAAGAACCTTTGTACCTAGATTTGTAATATTCCATTTAAACTTAGATAAGAATGTCTTGCAATCTTTGAAACTTGGATCAACATGAGCTGAAGTCATTCTTGAAACTCGAATAGGCATGAAGTCTCATCAACGTATAACTATGACTCATATAGCCAGGTGTCAAATAGTTGTCAAGAAATGCCTGTAGACTAGGCCCTTAGAGTCTTTAATACACCTTCATGTATCCAGTGAATCCCACACCACAATAGGACTATTACTTCTCCAAAGGTCGAAACATTTCAGAGCATACCCACTTGAAGTGACAGGCATACAAAATGAAGAATCCAAGATCAACCAAAACCTTTTGTCCTTAAGGAGGTCCAAATGATTGCTTCAGGACTACGGGAATGTTTATCATTTCATTCTTATAGTGGTACTACCACAATACTCCTTTTTTTTCAGAGTATAAGAACAAAGTCAATACTAGGCCTCTTGTTTGATTAGGCCAGACTTCGATGAACTCAATTCTTGTTAAAAATTTCGAGCTACCTCTTATTTTGACATACAAATAGCTGCTAGACTCCTATGAAAAATAATGTCACTATGAAACCTCAACATTTACTAAAAAATTCATAGTCAATGTATGGATCTTAGAGGAAAAAGATATCCTGTGCTATCTCTCATTTTAGCTACATACCTAATGAGTCATGCCTTCAAGGTAGAATATCTCACTTCTCAATTGCATTGCATTCTCTTCTTGCTTGTGCTTGTCCTCACCTGTGCTCTGATATACATGGATTTCAAATATAGCATACACTATGTAAATTGGGTAACAAGCCATAGGGCTTAAATGTGTCAACAGCTAAAAATTTAATGCTAAATAGTAACATTGCACTACTGCCAAAGCCTTGATAGATTTTACCCGCAATACTTGGATTGGCCAAACCCACCACCACTAAAGGTCCTCCTGAAATGGAAGGTAACAAAGAAACAGTACCATCAAGACAAGAAAATGGTCGTCAAGTTCTAGGTGACATTGGGAATGTTGTTTCTGCCATGCCCCGAAGGAATCCACATGTTGTTGGTTCTAAAGTTTTTTTTTATGTTGAATTGTCCAATGACAAGGAAATATGTTTCCACATTAGCAAACAATAAGCATTTTGTACAGGATTCCCAACCTGTGAATAGATCTGATGAGAATCTGTGGGTGGGAGCGAAGCAAAAAAAGACACTCTCATTTACAGGGAAAAATAAACATCAAATTGTGCATGAATTTTATATGGAAGATAAGATGAAATTAGAGATGACTATACCTTCTGTGGTTCAGACAGAGGAAATATGTGAAGTGGAAATGGTAGATTCAGTTGATCCTATGTAAGACATCGACGAGGCTGATGAAGGAGACCCAATGGTTGTTTCAGAATATATACAAGACATTTACAGTTTGTATAAAACTAGAGAGAATTTTAGTTGTTCTCCACATGACTACATGTCCCAGCAATCAGACATAAATGAGAGAATGAGGGCTATCCTAATTGACTGGCTCATTGAGGTGCACATGAAGTTTGAGCTCATGGATGAAACTCTATTTTTGACTGTCAACATTATTGACATATAAATTTCAGGGCAGAAAGTGATGAGAAAGCATTTGCAGCTTGTAGGGGTCACCGCCATGCTTTTGGCATGAAAGTATGAGGAGGCCTCTGTTCCTGTGGTTGGTAACTTTGTTCTTATATTTGACAATGCGTACACTAAAGGATAAGTTTTACAAATGGAGAGATTGATAAGTAGTACTCTGCACTTCAATATGGCAATGCCAACTCCTTATGTCTTCATGAAGAGATTGTTGAAGGTAGCTCAATTTGATGAAGAGACAGAGAGATTGTTTTTTTTCTTCATGGAGCTTTTCCTGGTGGAGTACACTATGTTGAGATATCAACACTCCATGCTTGCAGTGACCATAGCTAATACTGCACAATGTACACTGAAAATAATTCCATGTTGGAATGGAAGTATTGAATGCAACTTTGGTAATCTGCCAAGATGATGGTGCATTATCATCAGAAGGCAGGGGAAGGGAAGCTTACAAATGTTCACAGGAAATACTCTGCCTCCAAATATGACTGTGTAGCCAATATAGAACCAACTATTTGGACCTCACCAATCTAACTTGTACCCAACCTTACACTATCTCTATTGTTGCAATAATGTCATTCTACCATCCAATGATTGACGATAATGAAGATTTTACTTTTGTAGGTGACAACACACTTACTTCAACTGATGAAAATTCCTTCAAATGAGAAAAGAAAGAAATCAAACTAATTTGATGTACCTTTGATGTCCTGAAGATGTATGTTGTCTACCTTGTCATTATGAAGATCAAAATTTTGGAGATGTCACAATAGTTTACTACTCACAATTCAAGTCCTTGGAGAGCTAATATTTGAGATGGTCTTACTAGGAATTGAGTCTTAATCAAGACTTCTATTTTAAACCCTTGGAATAGAGAAGTATTCTTGCAAGTTTGAACTCATTCTATATCAGATGTATACTTAGACAACTAGCCTTTCAAATAGTAAAATATTCATGCATGAAACTTAAGTGAGTTACGCCAATGACACTTTTTTTTCTTTAGGCCCTAGTTTTGATAACAAATACTTATCATAATTACGTTCAATAGTATTTTTCAAAGAGTAAAGGAGAGGCCAAAACTTTCCAGTAACTGCTTATTAGAACCTTAAACAACAACAAACTGTAATCTGGTTCAGAACTTCAAATCAAATTTAAGAGAATTCAGGCCAGATAAATCTCGGTCTGTATTGAGGTTGTTTTACGTGAACAATCTACAAGACATGTTTTTTTGTTCTAGGGCAGAAGATAATTGTTAAATAAATCCTCAAACTCGGACTAAATAAACTTTGTACCTAGATCTGTAATCTCCCATTAAAACTTATATAAGAATGGCTTACAATCTTTGAAACTTGGATCAACATGAGCTGAAGTCATCTTTGAAACTCGAACATGCATGAAGTCTCATCAACGTATAGCTATGACTCATATAGCCAGGTGTTAAATGGTTTTCAAGAAATGCCTGTAGACTAAGCCCTTAGATTCTTTAATACACCTTCATGTATCTAGTGAATCCCACACCACAACAGGACTATTACTTCTCCAAAGGTTGAAATATTTCAAAGCATACCCACTTGAAGTAACAGGCATACAAAATGAATAATCCAAGATCAAACAAAACCATTTGTCCATAAGGAGGTCCAAATGACTGCTTCAGGACTGTGGGAAAGTTTAACATTTCATTCTTATAGTGTTACTACAACAATGCTCCTTGTTTTTTAGAGTATAAGAAACAAGTCAATACTAGGCCTCTTATTTGATTAGGCCAGACTTCGATGAATTCAATTCTCGTTAAAAATTTCAGGCTGCCTCTTATTCTGACATACAAATAACTGCTAGACTCCTATGAAAAATCATGTCACTATGAAACCTCAACGTTTACTAAAAATTTCATATTCAATGTAAGGATCTTAGAGGAAAAATATCTCTTGTGCTATCTCTCATTTCAGCTACATACCTAATGAGTCATGCCTTCAAGGTAGAATATCTGACTTCTCAGTTGTATTGCATTCTCTTCTTGCTTGGGCTTGTCCTCAGTTGTGCTCTGATATCCATGGATTGCAATTATAGCATACACTATGTAAATTGGGTAACAAGCCACAGGGCTTAAATTTGTCAACAGCTAAAACTTCAATGCTAAATAGTAACATTACACTACTGCCAATGCCTTGAAGGAGTTACACCTCTACTAGATTTCACCCTTAATGTTAGGTCCCTATATTACTATTATAGTCCCTTATTGTTGTTAGTGTAACCCCCTTATTGTTATTATTGTACCCTTGTAACCGCCATTTTTTTATTATTGTGCCCTTAAATTATTATTGTTAGGTCGGCTGGGATTACATTGTGGCCCACTAGGATTACATTATGGCCCCATGGACTCCTATATATAGAAAGGAGGTTTTGTAAATTGTATCATCCAAGAATTGTTCATTTATGTAATGTATTGGAGGTTTCCCCCTTGAAGTAGCTTATTTCTAAGGAATTGATATCTCTTTTCTTCTATTTTTGGAGCTGGTTACACAACATTTCGTATCAGAGCTTTGGATTCTAGGGTTTCTCTTCTCTAAACAGGTCATCGTGGAATTTTTGCTATAAATTTTTTTCTACGAAGGCTCAGAATATGAAATTCTTAGGGTACGAAGCCAAAATCCTGAGAACATTCGTCAAAAAATTTCAGAGTTTGGTTCACAATATTTTCAGAGATATGATCTGTGGAATGTAGTGCTTTTTCAGGCTCCCGAATTTCATCTCAAAGAGGTGATCATGGGAAAATATTTATAACTCTCTCTCTAATCATCGGATTGGAGTGTCGTAAAAAGTGGTCACAATCACACATACTTTAGTTTCTTAGATATCAATTTCAGAGCCGAAGGATAAAACAGTGACACGTGGAAAGTCGTACAAGTTCGCTCTACTGAACCAGTCCATAATTAGGTCATTGTGGGATATTGGACACAACTTTGTCTTGGAGAATCCAAATCACGTCAAACCTGTGGCATTGAAAGAGAATTTAGAGGGCTACGTCAATACCAAAATTAAAATATAAAAGTGCTACAATCAAAGAGATAATCCAATTTCAATATCGAGCTCCTCAAAAGCAAGAAAAGGGTGTGTATTTTTTTTCCGAATCGCATAAGTCTTGTTTGAAGAATCAATTTGAATTGATTCCAAGGGCATATTGTAGAATAGATATCAGTATTGGGTTCTAAAATATGCCCCATAAAAATAATTCAACACCCATTAAGCCTTCAGAAGGCTCTACTATGACTCATGAAGATGAAGAATTGCAACATGAACTATCAAAATTACAAGAGCAAGTGCACCAAATTTTGCTCTCGCAAAGAGCAACAAAAAACGAAATGGAAGTTTTGAACAAAGGCATCAAAGCAAAGATGGACGGTTTGAAGAAAGGCGTGGAAGATAATATGGATGGCATGGAGTCTAGCATGAAAGCTAAGATGGATGACATGAAAGAAAACATGGAAAACGTGAAGAATGATCTAAAAGTAGACATGGAAAGTTTGACAAAGTTGATACAAGAAGTATTTCCTAATGGTGAAAAGATAGTAGAAGAAACTGACGATGAGAATGAAATAAATGTTAATAGTGATTTCATAAACTCTAATGTTGGACGGAAGAACCACCATATTCCAAATATGGATATGAGGAATTTTGATGGCAAGGATCCCGTAACATGGATACTACAGATGGAGCAATATTTTGATACCAATAATGTGCAAAAATTACAAAAGGTATGCATTGCAACTTTACATTTAGAATAACGTACATTTGTATGGTATCAATGTCCTTGCTCTTGTAAAAAAATTGTCACTCGGGTCAATTTTTACGGAGGAAATGATAGCACATTATGAGGATACAAAGAGCAACACCTTCTTTAGCCAATTGATAAATCTCAAACAAAAGGGTTTAGTGGGGCAACACATTAAGGACTTCCAAAAATTGAATATAAGGGTAACTGATATTCCAGAGGAACACAAGATTGATCTCTTCATAGGAATTTTAAAGGATAACATCCAACATGAAGTTCGCGTTTTGGAACATGATTCGTTGGAGAAGGCATTCAGGTTGGTAAGAAAAATTGAATGTAAAATTATGGCGACAAGGAAGCCTACCACTCACATCTATAAAGATGGAAGTGTTTCTACTCCTAGACTTCCACAACCTACAAGGTTGACACCACAACAATTGGAAGAAAAAAGAGCAAAAGGGCTTTGCTACAGTTGTGATATAAAATACACTAAAGGTCATAAGTGTCTTGAGAAGAAATTATTTTACATAAATTGTGAAGAGGAAGAAGAAAATGAACAAGAAGAGGATATACACCAGGAACTAACCCTAGAAGAGGAAGAAATTAGTCATTAGGATGCTACAATGCAGCAGCAAGTGCCTTCTTAAACTCTCAAGATAGAAGGACATATCAAGAAGAAAAAGGTAATAGTCTTGATTGATTCAGGTAGCACCCATACTTTTATTCATTGTAACGTAGCCAAGGAATTAAATTTTTTCCTATACCGAGCACCAGAATGTCAAGTGATTGTTGCAAATGGAGGAACTATAAATTTCTCTGGAAAATGTCATAATATCAAGTTAACCATGGGGGAATATGTATTGATTATTCCAATGCTTTCCATTCCTATGGGAGGTGCTAATGTTGTACTAGGAGTACAATTGGTACAATCTTTGAGGACGGTAGCATTTAATTTTCAAGAACTTTTCTTCAAATTTTTTTCAGAAGGAAAGGAAGTCAAATTATGGGGTATTGCGGGGAATCCAGGAAAAATAATAAGCTCTAATTTCATGACAAAGATTCTAAATAAATAACAACGAGGCGTAATTGAACAATTATGCTCACTAGAAGTTCCAACATCAAAATCATTTATTTCTGCAGATCTCCAACAAGTCTTGGACAATCATTCCAAGGTGTTTGAAACTCCCAAAGGACTC